>VCRD01000033.1:8989-53159 GCA_006783055.1 Trinorchestia longiramus | reverse complement strand
TATTCCACTCTTGATTCGTAAAAGTTCATTCATAAAAATTTATTCTGGACTTGATTCATACACTTGTGGCTTTAGCAGGTGTTAGGATAAGGAAGGATGAGAACGTGCGCTGTGGCTCTCCCACACTCTGGCTTGCCTGGCCAACCTCCAGCTCCAGCCCAGCATTACGTGCATCGATAAGCGCATGTTGTCGGCACCCTCCACTCGACTTGCATTAACACTTCAATTTATGAGGCACATTGAAGGCTGATGTTCCCAACTAGATTTTTATCTTACAGTGTACTTCTCTTAATCGAATTAAAAACGGCTGAAATGAATATGGAGTTTGTACAAAGTGACATCTAAAGGACCCATCAGCTGTACAAACTGTTGAGCAGCTATTTTGCTGCCAGTTTCATTAATGTATTCAAGAGCAATCAAGTAAGTGCTGTTTTGAGGAAATTTTCGCTTTACAGATTATATTATTTATCGATCATATTTTTCGGGTTTCATAATTTCTTTTGGTGTCACGAAATTGAATGGCTCATTGTTGTTGTGGCTCATTTTTTCTTACATTACACACGCTCGTAACTAGTGGCTGTCAAGTTTACAATTCTGCACCAAATACTGCACTTTGTAAAATTTGGCCGCCCACAACTCCTGCGTGTTTGAATGATGAAGCGTTTTACTCGTAATCATTATATATACCTGAAAAACTAAGTTTAATAAATCCTTTTGCTTTTTGATAAATTTGTAGAACTATTTCACTCATGGACTTCTGTAAGGTACCTAGAATTTCAATTTCATAATTTTCCACGCTGGCGAGATAGCCGTGACATCGTCTGTAAGCTGTACACTCTTTTGTGTATGAACTTAAGTAACAAAGAACTGAGCTCCTGATTTGGCTTGCTACTGCAATTGCTTTATTTTCCTCATCCTAACTTTAATCTGATCTGTATAATTTTTTGGGACAATTTTTCGTCGACGGCGTAACTATCTGAGTTCATCACTAAACGTTTCAGTAAATTCATGAAATCAATGTACGAGACTGATCTCACGAAGTTCCCGAAAATTAGTCGGATTGAAATTAATTCTACTGATCATATTTGAAGAATGTTAATTTCGTTTGCACTGAACTTGTAATTTTAATCACACGTGACTCCTAAGTTCCAGCATCTTGCATGAGCGTGAAGTCTCAGTGCCTTAGAAAATAATTCTACTCAAGAACGTAGAGTAATATGTTGTTCTTTGTGCACCTTGTGCATCTTTGGACACCTGAGCAGTAGAGCTCAGATGTGGGTACCCTCAAAACGAAAAAGTCTTCAACTGTAAATTGTTGGCTGAATGTTTGAGCCGCTGGAAACGTATACGGATTTCATGAAAAAATAAATGCAAGTATTAATTACTAACGTCGATAAAAATTTTCGTTTTTCTTGGTCCTAGTTTTTTCGAGCATAAAATTTCTAATGTATGCGCAATTCCCTATTTCCTCCTCACAGACTGCATGTCTTTTTGTTTGTTATTATATAACTATAAGTAATAATATCTGAAGCTCGACCAGTCTCTTGATTTATAGGATCTAAGTATAGAAATTCAAAAATGACAAAAAATGTCAAATTTTATTTGTATCTTGCTTTAGTCGTTATATTGAGCTATTGAGCACCTGCAATTATATTCGTAAAAATCTTTCTTAAGGTTATACATATATGAACTCATGTTTGTTGTGTTTTACTCTTTCAATAGAAGCTGAATTAGCAACAGCTATAAAAACTTCGATGATATTCTAGTGTTAATGGTAAAAGCGATATTTTATACCAGCAACCCCTTAAAAGTCCTGCTAAACTTTCTTATTAGGAACATCAACAATGGTCTTCATCGTTTAAATCTAATTTTCTTCTTCTTCTGAATAAGGAGAAGAATTTCACATTGTTCTTACTTTCTTTCGATTATAATTTTTGAACTTTCTGTACTTCATTGTGTTGGTAATAACATTGATGGCACTTCAAATAATCTCTTAAATAATTTTAATGTGTTCTACTGGCTCCTACTTTTATAGCATCGCTTTTGCAAAGATCTGTTATAACTTTGTATGCATTGGAAAAATTAAAAAATTTGCATTATGCATGGTAGTTTTTTAATACGACAACTAGCAACATAAACATAACTTCGTTTCCTAAATTAGAGTGTCTTCAAAAACAAGACAAAGGAAATTTCTTTTGCGGCATTTCTTTAGATAGAAATACCTTGAGCGCTTCGTATGCTAAATTTGCTTTATATTTAAATGAAGGGTAACCTTCAGGAGTAAATAAATGCTTCAAATGTGGTATGACTTTAGAGGAGAAAATTAAGGAAGAAACTCGGCATCGATCAACAGAATTGCAACACTGCTTTTACATACCGTTTTCGCTCAAATTTCAAGTCAGAGATAAGCTTCAACTGCTCATACCTACACACAAAATGAATTCAACCTGTAAGCATCACCGAAAAACAACATTTTAAAAATGTTTGTTGCTTCTATTGTATTTTTTGTTGTATTCATCTAAGCGATGAGATTGTCATATATTCGAACTAATGAGCCTAACCAAACAGGTGAATGCTTGCTCTGAAGTAAGTATGCATGTATGTGTTCACCTATCAGTATTCTTATCAACAGCATTTTGTTTTGCATGCTTTTGATTAATTCATGACGTTATCCTTAAAGCACATACTCGTAGTATAATTAACACAGGCCCAACAGTTACTATTTCTATTCAGTTTTAAACTAGAAATTCTCCCAAGATTAAGAAAACAGTCAAAGCACTGCTGTTAATATTGAAACTGCATCACGTTATTCTCGGCTAACTATTACCACCAAAGAATGAGGTAACTTCACAGTCATCGTTGTCATACACTGTGATATACTTCACAGTCATCGTTGTCATACACTGTGATATACTTCACAGTCATCGTTATCATATACTGTCATATACTTCACAGTCATCGTTGTCATCCACTGTCATATACTTCACAGTCATCGTTGTTATACACTGTCATATACTTCACAGTCATCGTTGTCATATACTTCACAGTCATCGTTGTCATACACTGTGATATACTTCACAGTCATCGTGATCATATACTGTCATATACTTCACAGTCATCGTTGTCATCCACTGTCATATACTTCACAGTCATCGTTGTTATACACTGTCATATACTTCACAGTCATCGTTGTCATATACTTCACAGTCATCGTTGTCATACACTGTCATATACTTCACAGGTAACGTTGTCATACACTGTCATATACTTCACAGTCATTGTTGTCATACACTGTCATATACTTCACAGGTATCGTTGTCATATACTCTCATATACTTCACAGGCATCGTTGTCATACACTCTCATATACTTCACAGGCATCGTTGTCATACACTGGGAACTATGCGTTCCTTAGAAACACTTGACCGGCCCTCAACAGGTTTGCAGCTTTTTTATTAAAGTAATTGTGACCTCAAATGCCTTTGTTTAATTTCCATTCACTTTTTCCTTTGCTTCTTTGTAGAAATGACATTTTAATCTAGTGTTTTTATGTACTAGTGCACATAAACTACGTATATTTCATTCTTTTTTAAGCAGGCGCCCATTTTGTCGTACTATTTTTTGAACAAGTTATTTTAGATTTTTTATCTCGTTCCCTTCATTCTGAAATGTCTTTAGAAAGAAACCTCAATCCTAAACTGTAAAAAGCAATAATCAGCCTTCCGAAGCCTATTTTTGGCTTTCTATGTATTTTAGAGTCTGTCACTTCATTGTTATTTTGTTGGTGTATGTATTTCCAGCCCCTGATGATTCAATTGTTAAAGAAGCATTCATGTTAACTTGGTCCTCCACTATCCAGAGTTGGTTCAGGGCTCAAGGTTTATTATCTACCATCACTGTGTAGGAGAATTACAGAGGTGTAGCTATTTTACTACAACCTACAGTAGATCTGTAGAGCGAAAGTAATAAAAAGCTTTGTTTTCTACATAACTTGTCTGGTAAAACAGCTAATTATTTTCCATTGCATCTTCACATCTGGAAGTACTAACATCCTGTATGTACATCAATCGAGAATGTTTTTCAGGCAAGGAGAAGGAAAGGGAAGTCATTTAGAATAATTTCACACTCCATGGATTTGCATTAATGTAAAGGTTGGTCCTAGCCTGGTGTAGCAGTCACTGAAAAGTTTAATAATTGTTAAGCTCTTTTCAATCGAGTGCAGAGCCTAGTAGGAACAAACGTTTCGTAGAGAAGATTGTCAAAATGTAGGACAGAATTAGTTGACAGCGATCCAAATGATACGCACGAAAGATGATTCATGTTTTCTTACAGTGGTTGTCCAAATGCATAACTAAGCTACTCTTTCAAATTTCGCAGCATAAGCTGTCTTACGTTCTAACTGAATTGTTGCTTCTTAAGGTAAGGCAAATCGAGCTCTGACTGACATGCTTTTAAGAGAGATTTTATTCTTGTGTTTTTAATTCATTTGTACTGGCGTTCATATGATAAAAATGCTTTTCCCCCCCTGATCCTCGTACAGAAAAACTTTTAAATTGTCTTCCCCTCCTCCTCATCAACCCAAAAAGAAAACAAGTAAAAAAGAAGTGAGAAGAAAATTGTGTGTCAGTGGCAATGTCAATTCCTTTAAAACGTCAATATAGGAAAAATTAAAAATTAACTAGTTGATTTTGAAGCTTCGATAAATCGGTCGTTCGAAATTAAATTGTAGTAACTCATATACACTGCTTATTCCATGAAAATTTATTCTAACTGAGTAGGCTCAGAATAATAATTTTATCCTACTATAACACTTGAACGTGAACACACGGGAATGCTAACCGTTTTTTACGAAAGTTAAACTGGATAGAAGATGCTGCGTTTTCTAGACCGTACTAATATTGCACTTTCGCCTGAGCCTCGTAAGAATGCATTAACACCTGAAGTAATTCCCGTACAGCTATTGATAAGAGGCCCCTGAGCTCGCTCAGTAAGACAGCAAGTTTGAACCGTCACCTTCTGACCCGCCATTATTCTTGCTTCTGCGGTCCCGCTCACCTCGCTCGAGAAGAAGATTTCTTCTCAATTGGCACTGCCAGCCTGGACCATTAACTGATCTTCCAGCTATGAATATGCATTGCACTGTAAAACTGCCATGCGTCAGCTTTGTTTTTAAAATATGGATCGACCACCAGTTTATTGCTACGAAAATGAACAGCTAGCTTTGTAATTACGGATTTATTTGCAACATATTCCATGTTTTACTCGTGACGGATTAGGAAAACTCTCAACCAATGTTGATACTGGTGTGATATAAGGTTCCTGCAGCTTACTTGAATTTCTTTCTATTCCAACAGGTTCAATTTTCAAATTTAAAATGAACATTATTGTATCGCTTGATGGACTCAATTTCACGAATATCGTCAGAAAATCTGTGAGTTATAACATCAATAAAATATTTCAAGAGATGACGTCACGAGGCCCCATCAACATCAACAAAATATTTCAAGAGATCCTAAGCAAAATGAATTCTTCAGTTTGTGAGAAAAATGCTACCTGGCGGTGTTGGAAGAGCAGTGATGGCCTTGGGGCTGTCCTCCTTTGTGTCTGTGGGAAGTGGAGTGCCCATCACTCCAGCAAGCTCTCCACTCAGGTTGCTGACGGCGTTCAACAAAGATTTCTCACGCCGTTATGGATTGGCAGGAGTCGGTAGTAAGTTCAGGAGCCCGGGCATCAGGTCTGGCACAAGGCAACAAAAAGAAGAGTTATTCGAGACCCTGGCACCGTAAAGTAAGAGATGCTCTGTTAGACAGCTCTTTGTTTAGGGAGTGGAAAACTCTTGCAACGAGATGTGCTGCCGAGCGTTCCCACCTAACTCTCAGCTCAGAGTAATCTGGAACTTGTCGTCTGCACTTCATGATGAACGAGCAAATTAAGCAGGTAAGAGAATGTGCACTCGCTCATACAAAGTAAGACAAACATCACCGAATGTAACAAGTGTTTATTAGTTTATTCAGCTAATCGTATATGAGAGTGCATGGATAGTCTCAAAAAACTCAATAAGAAATGTTTCTTTTTCGAATTTTAATTTATCATAAAACATTTATTCACAGTCAAGAAATGAGTGTTCCCCTCATATCCAAGATAGTAATATCACAACGCATCCATAAGTAATAGACTAGCAGGTTAAATTAATTCAGCCTTACATTAATCATTAAATGGATTTTCGCTCATCCTATCAGTATTTTATCTCATATTTGAACGATGTGCTTTCAAGAACAGCGACAGCAAAATTTGATATATTCCTACATGCAAACGTTCTCAAAGTAACCCTGAAACGAATATTTCTCTATCTAAAGGAACTACGCGAAGTAAGTTTCCGCTGGGACCTCCTCCGTTTTGTTGTATAAATCAACCCTTGAGAAGCACAGTTTAGTTTCGTGTTCACCTCGAATGAATTCGATGATCCGAATTCCCGCACCAAATTTATGGGAAACGTGTTTGAGGGCCGCACCAACAGCGGTCATTCGGTGGAATCATCCCGACCCTGAGTTTGGTCTACGCGTCTTTTTCTGCCTCGTTGCATGTTTTCACATGAAGTCGCAATGCGGAATTAAATCTCAGAATAATCAGAAGTTTCTCGGATTTTATCTCGATGTTTCGTTTGCACTGCAGTCAGCTGGCGTATTACACTGCTTTTCAAAAATCATCTGTGTGTCCTTATCCATAATGAAAATATACACCTCATAGCTCATTAAATAGAACTTAAAATGTATCTTTCATCTTTGCAAGAACGTTTACATTATCAGATAAGATCGAAAAGCCGAATATAATACTCTGAAATCGTAATAAGTGCTAAATATCTTGAAAAACTGAAACAAGAAATCATTTAAGAAAATTAAAATACTCCAAGTCGAGAAAACTCCATTCCCTTGACATCTAATTTTAAAATAAGTGTGCGATGAAACACAAATAACTAAGCTACATTACAGCTCATACGTTGTGCTTCAATTGCTTCCAAAACCTTTTTTATTTTTCCCTCTCTCTGTAGCTCGTTGCTATCTGAGGCCGAGCAATAAGGCAAGGCAACAGGCAGGATGTGACAAGGATGGATCACTCTCTCATGGGCGTTGCAGTCACCTTACTTGAGCAGGCGGCTACCCGACGTAAACAACTTTTTTTCAATTTAGGCTAAACTTTTTTGTGCAGATTTTCCCTAGGTAATTAAAAATGGTGGAGATTTTTATTCTTGAGTTGAATTTGATTTACGCTCAGTTATTACTATGAAGCATTCTGAAACTACTGTTCACGATTCAAAGTTTCGTTCTGAAATAAAACATTTTTAGTTTTAATTAGCGTCGTCCTCCAATACGAACACTATCTATGTTAGAGATAAAATTTCTGAATAATTTGTACTGATTTTATTCAAGTGCTTCTATCAGTAGTTTCTTTAATAAGTATTCGTGACACTCTAATCATCCAAGTCAAGAAATATATTTCCGTGTTTAATTGAAGCATAAAAAGGAAATCTTCATCATAAAGAATAATTGTATCGAGTATTCATGAGCGAAAAAATATCAATGCTGGTGCACTTATGAAAAGGAATTTACACTAAGCGCCAATCAAAGATTTAGAAAACAAGATTATATTTTTACATTTTATGTAAAAAATGAATAAATACATAAGCTAAACAAACCTTCCAGCAAAGAGAAGACGTCATTGGAGCTAATGATACCAGCTGTTGACAAAGTGACCCACTGTAGACTGCAGAAAATCATCTAATGCCACAAATGTATTGAAGAGTTCAGACATAACAACACGACACTCACTGCAGCCCACCTACATGTTCCAAACAGTAAGTGAAGAGAGACAACACGAGCAGGTATAGGACGGAGCCAACACCTCAGTTCCAGCACTGTTGTCAGCTAAGCTTGTATGCGCTCGGTACGGCACCCTGAGAGGTACTATCATATACCACCGCTTCCCTGCCTCACGCCGCAACCTCATGCCCTCACTCTAACTCTCTCCGGCTCTTTTTTCTGCGGTCGTGTTGTCTGGTGCGTCCAGGATCCCAAGTCATGGAACAATGCCCTCCGTGGCTCAAGACTCCCGCAGGTCGCATCTCTGGCTTCAAGCGGAACGCCCTTCCTACCTCCTTCTACTCTCTCTCTCAACCTCTCAAAAGAAATAACTTTAATACCTACTCAGATATTGATCTACATTTTGAAAAAAAGAGTGCATTCATCACTGCTTAATTGTTCGTTTCTATGTAGTTCCTCAGAGAAAGTGGGCTGTAAACAATAAATATTACTAAAATTTAAATCTATGCACAACTGTTTACAATGTTTCATCTAAATGTTCAATTTCAGCTGGATATGAAAAACTGTGGCCCTTTTCAAACGTTATTAGCATATTTCAAAATTAAATTTCATGTACCTAATATTAACCCATCAGTAATGCACCTTTAAAGACTAGATGATCAAACTCATCGTCACTAGAGAAGAAACAGATTGTTCCTCCTGTGAGCCGGTGTTGGAACACACCAGTCTCAACCTAGCCTCTCCACCTTGCTTTGCATAACTCGTTGCCATTCCACCCACTCGCTCCAATGCACCCGACGCTCTTCGCCAAGACTTGCTAGATCTTCTTCTGGCTCTTGAAAATATCAGTGGACGCGAATGAAGACTTAGCATATGATGTTCTATATTCCATTGAAGTGAAAGTTTTAAATCAGATATGTTTATGGTCTATTAAAATAAAGACTTCACGTATGCTTTTTTACTCGTATATTCTGTTAAAGTGAAGATTTCATATCGGATGTTTTATATTCCTGCACAATATTGTAAAGCAAGTTTTCTTTTGCCGACAGACATTTACTTAAATGTGGATGCTGACTTTGGGGGGACGTTGAAAACAGTTCAATCAAGCATTTTGTTAACGAAAAGTTTTCCCAGCTACTCGTTAAACATTTAATTCAAATTCTACAATGCCACTAAAGATGGGCTACTACATCTAAAAATCGGTCGTACACGTGACCTCTCTCACGTTAGATTTGGAAAGTCGGGAAATTTTTAATAGGATTCTATTATTAAACGTAAAGTTACTTCTTTCACAAGTCTTATGGTCTTCAGTGGTAAGACATGCCTGTCTTGAGAAACCAATTATTATTTAAGATGATAGACAGGAAATATTTTAAAAACTTTCAACCTAAAGTGTTAGAACTTTGGCATACATATGACAGTATTTTGGAACACAAACTCAAATAAGATTTTTATAATACGTTTAAAATTATGCAGGAAAAGTAGTTCTAAAATAACGCGTATAGGTTTACTCGTATCTCTTAGCAATTTAATTGCAAGATTTTAACTAGTGTGTATCAAGAGGTTTAAAAACTCAGTACTCGAAACAGCTCTTACGTTAATGCAAATTTAATAATTTACCAACACTTGTAAAACAATCCCATCATTTTATTACGGCGGGCATGAGTGTTACGTGTTTGTTGACTACGAGAAGCATGTTCAGTAAATGTAAGGAAACGTTCAGCAGCAGGAATCTACATTCAACGACCCGTAGAACACAACCATAGCTAAAAGAGCAAAGCTAACGCGTCAATCGGTGGTGTAGAACATGACCTTCTGTCTTAACAATTGGTTAAGATTATGTGAGTTGCAGGACATGAATTAGGAAATACCTTCAATAAGTTAGATCTCCATTTCATGCACTAATGGTTGAAAACAGCCTTACCAAAACTTCAATATTCTTTTTTATTTTTAATAGTGAGAGAAAGTTTAACTTACATAAACGATTATATACAACTGATGGAGGAGTTTTAAGAAATACTGTGTTTGTCAAAACGAACGGCAATGACTTTCAAATTCACAATGAAAGTTAAAGTAAAGTTAAAGTACTCCAAACTTTGAATTTATTTCAACAAAATCTCCAATAGCTGGGGACTAAGACACACGGCTGAAGCCTAAGAAATACGTCTGGAGCATAAGACGTAACACTGAAGCCTAAGACGTAAGTCTGGAGCATACGACGTACCAATGACGCCTAAGACATACGTCTGGAGCATACGACGTACCAATGACGCCTAAGACGTGCGTCTGGTACCAAAGATCAAAAAAACTGCCACTCTAGGGACTAAATAGTTAAAGGCTTTTTTCACTGTTGAAAACTCAAGCAGTTTTTTCCCAATTGATGAAAAATGAACAGCAATTATTGAAAGTGAAACCGACCATTACACAAATGACAGTTTATGCTGAAAAAGTGAACATCCTGCGTGTTAAAGTGAGACCTCTCCAGCACAACTCATGATCTGTAAGGCTCTAAACTGTCACTTAGAAAAATAAAAAACCAATTTGTGTGTCCGTAAATCCTTTTTAGGCTTTCAGAGCTCTACCTCTTTATTATGCGGCGTTTAACGAAATAGTGAGCGTGATATTAGATTGAAGCTGAAGTCACAGTTTTATTGTCCTTCTGATTCTTCACATTTGCATTCACAACCGAAAACAGCGACGTTGAAATCGTTTTTAAGTTTCAAGAGCAGCAACTATACAGCAAGGAAAAATATTACAGTTATTTCATGCTTTTAGTTGTACATCGTAGGTTATGATTTCATAAATTATGTTCTATATTTTTGTTGACCCCAGGATTTTTTACGTTTTCACATCTCAGTAAAACTATTACTGGGATGGATCTCGAAAAATCTGTCCATAATTCCTCCGAACGCTGACACTAGGGAATGAAATGTTAAGATGTGCACAACTTGGCAACATAGGATACATTGATTCTTCTCTGAGTTTTATTAACTTATTTCTCAATACAAATGGAACATTCAAATCCAGCAGTTGTGCGGAGAACATACATACAGCTGGTTAAATTTTAGATTCTGTGAGCCAAAAGTAGAAAGTATGCTATTGTAACAAGTAAATTTTCTATCAGTAGTAAAACAAGAGCAATGAAAAGCTTAAATTATTGATTCTAAGCAAATTTTTGTCACATCATTCACCCTTTGATGTCAACTATATTATCAAAATTATGAATTTGTTGATTGAATTAGTCAGCATGCTAACGAGCTTGCCTCATATGTAGATGTAAGTAAACAAGCTGTTCGTA
Source organism: Trinorchestia longiramus (assembly GCA_006783055.1). Classification (NCBI taxonomy): domain Eukaryota; kingdom Metazoa; phylum Arthropoda; class Malacostraca; order Amphipoda; family Talitridae; genus Trinorchestia; species Trinorchestia longiramus. The sequence goes on along the minus strand of VCRD01000033.1, from coordinate 42,044 downwards.
CTGAGTGACAGAAAACACAGACATTGAGGAGCCTCTGTGACGTCCTTCTCCTCTTTCTCCTTTTCTCCACTTCTCCTCCTTCCTCTTCTTCTTTCTCCTCTTCTTCTTCTTCCACCTTTTCATCCTTCTCCTCCGTATTCACAAGTTCTCTCACAGCTCCCCACGTAGGCATTTACAGACGAGGGTCAAACTCTATTAAAACTTTTGCTCCTATGCTTCTTATATGAATTATGCTAAATGATTGATATTCTTTTAAGTCTTATTTTCAAATCTGTTCTGTGATTTACTTCACAAATTGATCAAACTGTGGTCACAAATCACTTGAAAATAACATAATATATTTCCTTACAGTTATGTAACTATGTGACAGCATGCATCTTCCTAGCAACTGGCAAAATTTCTTCATTTTGTTCACGGATTTTCAATGAAAGAAAGACACTTAGATATTACATACATTGAAGAACAAATAAATCTTAACCAATATATTTTAAATTAACGGATGCAAAAGAGCAGTATAAAGAATTGTTTGGAACTTTCTCTGAGAAAACATTTTGCTTTCACTCATCCAACGACGAAATTGTTGTTTAGAAGTATATAGTGTAAAAATGAAAGTTTTTAAGTGGTTATTTTGATGCTGCAAACGCTTGATGGTCAAGATGCCCAAATTGCAGTGATTGCTGACTGTTACGGTCGCGTCTCCTTCAGCCCACCATTCTCTCATGATGGAGTCTGGAAACAAACGACTGGTACGTCTCAAACATGCCTTAAAATGTTTACGAATTTTGTAATGGGCTGCCATAGCTTGAGTATTGCTTAAAGAAAAATTATAGATAATTGCCAGTTGAGTGCGCAGCCTAGCTATGCATCACTTGCCCACTATAGAATTAAAGTATTTTCTTGTTCCCCTTGAATCAACTTTCATATGGTACAGGATCAAGCATAAAGCTGTTTGTTTGCAAACAATACCACAGAGAATTTACGACTCATAACAAAATCTCATACGTGAGTACAGTTTGCATTCTTATTGAATGAGCTTATGAGTGTGTGTACGAATATACAATATTAGTGGAGTACAGATGCTTGTGCATTGTATACACTTGCATAAAATGTGTTACAAAGAATTTTATTCTCCGTGTGTTGGAAAACTGTCATATTTCAGACAAACAACAACATACAAAACTGTGTATCACATCTCTTCATCAGAGCAAAAAAATTCTGACCTACAACTCCGATCTGTAGACATGAGAAATTTTTTTTGGAGATACAGAAAAATTCACTGTTAGTGCAAAGGCATGTCTGAAACCTTCTACTACACAAAAGCGGCATCTGTTGCCAACATAATGAACTGCAACAAAACATCAAACACTTGACCTTCTAGTCAACCCACATTGCCCACACTGTCATGCAGGGTCATTGCATAAAGATTATGTGGCGCTCCTCTTCTTCAAAGTATCCAATAAAATCCACTTCAAAAGGTAAGACAACTATGACTCATAAATTTAAGCTGAAACACATGTAGATTTTAGTTGAATTAAAACATATGTGTTTAAAATTTCATGCTGGAATAGTGGCTTTAAATCTGTAGCATGTTTTTTTGCCAATATCATGTGTTTGAATCACGAATTTCAAGTGCATAAGCCTCCTGCTGTAACCCCTAAGTATATGACACCGCAAGAGCAACACTAATGATAATTATCTGTTTGTAACGAAGTGATGACGCTTACTACTGCAAATCAACTATAGTTTAATACTGTTCCATTTAAAATATAACATTGCAGGGCATATGTTACTTAAAAGTGCAAGCTTGTCGTGCTTTTTATTATAAATATTTTAATGTCCGAAATAACTTGGTATTCTTGCTATTCATTTCAATTTTAGAGTTTTCTTAAAAAACTACAACAAGTTTACAAAAACTTCTGAACATTTTTTTCCTGTTTCAAATTAAAATGATTGAAGTGAATGACACTGAAAAGTCCACTTCAGGAACAACAAAGTATAAGTGCATCCGGTGACCAAGTTTTCATCGTTTCTCCACGATAAAGTTCAGTGCAACAAATATCAGTAAAAGAATGATGAACGACTTACCTTTACTGGAGACAAATCGAGGAGCCCTGAACATAGAGTTTAAGATCGTTAGCACTGGTCTTGCACGAACGGAACGATGCGAGTTGTGCACACACCCACTTGACGGATCGACGTCATACAGCGTCCCTGCTTTACTGCGTATCTTCTTACTCTTACTTTCGAGCCAATTAAAACGTTAACAAACTTCACAAGTGCAGGAATTTCCTGGGCAAAGGAGTACCTGTTTCAGGTGAGAAAATTATTTAAGCACAAATTTCGTTCATCGAAATAAGCTCACTCTTCCTAACATTCATTGCACATCATAAATGTCTCTGAATGATATTCATTTTTGTAATGGAGAGCCTATTTTAGAAGTGGAGTCATTCATTGGATTATTTTAGTGGAGTTTTAAGTTATTTGAGGTCTATTCAACCCTAAGAGATCGCTGCAGACTCACTAACTGCCGTGTAGGAAAATTTATTTCGGTCTTATTATCATCTTATAAGTATTCAAATTACTTAAATTAAATAGAATAATAAATATGCAGCATTGTTCTGTGTGAGAACAATTCTGACACTGGATTGTCACTGGCAGCGTGTGTTGCAATCCAGAAGGGTTGCGTACGCGTGAACAAGTTCGTGTGGTTGTGCACAGCCGTAAAAGTTAGTTTGGTTGTAGCCAAACTTTTAATTTTACTTTCAGTAGAAACGACAAATCGGAATAGATTTTTTTCTTGCAGAAATGTTCGTAATAAATTAGACTAAGACATGGGAGTATGATACCTCAATTGCTATCAATATCGGTATGGATCACAAATATAGAGGTAGAAACTATTTACCATGCAGAAAAGACAAATTTGACTCGTATGTTACTGCATAGAAAAAATAACAGAATTAGGAGCAAATTAAGTCTAAGCTTCAGAATAGGTAATCCTGCTTTACCTGGTAATTCCACACGCTCAAAATGTACCCAGTGTAAATAAATTAATTATTGTAGTTAATAGTACCATTTAGTATTGTAATTTTAGCATCTGAACTCCAACAAATGAGACTTTTCCACAACGTCTCTTGACGATGACGCAGAACATTTTAAGCTAGAATTACGAAATTTACCTACAGTATCATGGATATGAATTCGAGGTTTTTTATTGAATCAAACAAATTGAAATGAAAAGTGGATTGGGAGGAGCGAGATTTGCGAAGCCATGCTATGTATCTAGGTTAAGAGAGATGGCCCTGTGTCGTGGAGGTCACGTGACCCCAGCTGGGTGCTTCGCCCCCCTTGCCCTGCTCTACTATCACAACACCTACTAGCCGCCCTCTATCATACACAGAATTTCCCTCCTCCGTTTCCACACCAATTTCTGCCTTCCCACACAAAAGCGCCAGTCAAGGAGTGGTTTCTTAAGGGCATTTTTTATCCAATTTTTGTTCAGTTATTCTTATCGACAGAGTTCCAAAAATAATAATGAATATTTTTAGTCTGTTTCCAGTGTTTTAAGTATTTTTACAGTATTCTGCGAGCATCCAAACACAAACACATAACTCTACATGGTCACTAAAACGGATACAACCCGATTGCCCGAGGTACTGGCAATCGAAGATGACCGTTATGGTCGATGCTCCCGCCAAATGTAACGAAATGGAATCCGTTTCCTGCAAGCAGAAGGACTTAGTGCTGCTGAAATCTATATCAGAATGAGCAAAGTGTACGGTGACAACTTTATGAGTGAGAGTAGTGTATGGGAATAGTGTAGACATTTAGAAGAAGGGTGAACCTATTTTCATGAAGAAGGTGGACAAGGGTGCAAGTTAGATTTGCAATTTCCAAAGAGAACTGCAAGGACTTGATGTATATTTATCGCGACATAACTTGCTAAGATTTTTGATAAAGTAAGTTTAAAAATGTACAGGCCTGCTGAACAATGAGCATCCTTCAACGTCAGCTACCATATTTAAACACAAATCAATATTGACCTACTGGCTATTTGACCCCGATAAAATATTACTGTTCACATTAGCAAAGTTGGGCACAAAAAAGGTGTAGATATAAGGGGAAATTTACGTAATGTTTCGTTCGGTGGAGAAATAACTTCGGCGTTAGGCTAATTTAGCCTTTATAGCGTGTCCTAAAATTAGGACAGTGGGGCCTAATGGGTTAAATTGCTATACAATTGTCGGATAGATTTATTTGATAACAAAATATAAGACTTAATTAAGCACCTCTCGTTACGTCATCAAAGGCATAACCTTGCACTGCTGCACCAGGATCGACCTCCTCATTTTTCTAATATATGCACTGGCAGCACCAGCTGAGGAACTGACGTTTCAGCACGTTTGGTTTGTTCATTGATGCCCTGCTGATTAATCCGTAGAAGCAATTAAGCTTTTATTTTATATGATAGCCTCGAATTACTGCAATGAAACAATTCCTGCAGCCACTGACCTTTGGAACCAATGCTAGGTATTGCACATGCTAATTTTTTCATAAATAGTCGTCCACAGATCCTAGCCCATTTACATTCAATTTGCTTTAAAATATTTTTAAGCCCCGTGAACTAATGTACAAAGCAGTTACATAAAAAAATCATCTAAATCCACACTAATTTAGCCATTCACTCCAGTTGGGTCACGTTTTTAAGATGGGGTGAACACACAAGAAGAACGTGCTGTAAGATGACGATATGACTGAAGCTCAACTGTTACTTCTATTCTACTACAAAGACAACCAATATTGTGCAAATTAATTGCTATGTTAACGAATTCATTTCACTTCAGGAGAGAAAATAAAGTAGGCAAAGCTTTAAACTCAATGGAAACTCTAAAATGCAGCCAGATTTTGAAGGAGCAAGGTGAATTCTTCACTGTAGCTTAGCGTTTACTTATATTACCTGACTGACGCCTGTTCATTCCAACTTATTGCTGAAAACTTCTCCTACCTTCTTGAAATGCAGAGACAATGTGTACGAGTGTTTACCGCTGTCGATTCAAAAAAGTTGTTAGATCTTGTTTTAATGCAAGTTTAGATTGTAATATAATCTAGAAAGAAAAATTGACGGTCGACAGACACTGCAAGTAGTAGCAATTTATTGTACGAATACAACCGCATTTATTACAGCGTCAAGTCATTAATTCTTACGCACTCGATGTCCTGTATAAACAGGAATTGTCTGACATCTTATCATGCGGAGTCAAAATATTGTAGAATTTATTTCAAATGTACCAAAAAAAATTGAGAAAATTTTCGGCGTTTTCGTAACATTAAATGAATTGCTTACTTCTTGCAAACGAGTTCAGGAAAACTGCTCATCGCGTAAATCTTCTCAAATTTTTGTGTATCAGTTTTCTCTGTTTTAACTCGAAGTTAAATGCCAATGAAATAAACGTTAGAACATCTCTATTTTAGTTCGACTAATGCTGGCGTCGTAAGTCGAAGTTTAGAGCAATGGAATCTCGAAAGACGCTCTACCATTTAGGATCCAAAACTTCGGGTGATCAAAGGTCAACTGAAGGGTTCTCTTCAGTTAGATCCTGAGCACTGCCATGCAAACAATGATTGTCTGACTAACCAATCAATTTATGAGACTCTTCCTGTGATACATGAAGTACGAAAAGTGCATAGCAGCATGGCACATGGACAAAATGGTGGAGCTTGTAATCGTCAGCACTACACAGAAAAATGCGTACGCGCACCAGGACCGGGTTCGCCGAGCAGCATACGTTTAGGCAAGCCTGTAATTAGATGGGATTAGCTGAGCCAAGGCGTCACGATTTTGAACCTCGAACAGATAAGAAAAGGAGCCCTTAAAAAGGCTTTCGTGTCGATATAAAGATGAAAACTATGAATACTTACGGACACCTAGCCCAGCAAGGCAAAATTGACAGAGCTAAATTCTTTCATTTTTGTACTGTAAATGACTTGTTTGTCAATTTATTGCTAACTTAATTTATTTTTAGAATTGCTTCAAATTTTTACTTCAAGGTGAATGTATTACGTGACATGTGACTAGACAATATTATCTGTCAATAGTAATTATCAGCTGAAACTGGAAAATGCAAATGTAGTGAAAATGATGTAGCATTTTAGAAACGAAAACGAGTGAAATCGAAAAAAAATTGAAGATGATTTATCTGAGGAGTCACTTCAAAAAAATCCTTTCAAAAAACACTTAAATCTCTTTTCTTGAAGAAAATATATTACCTTTGATATGCTAGAATTCCACCATTCAACGAAAATTTTTGTGTCGAACTTCAAGAAATATTGTTCATGTGAAGTGATGTATCATTTGCGGCAGTAACCAGCTTCTGAATTCAATGAGAGAAAAATAAGCCTCACAGGACTTGTGTCACGTTTACTGCAGGATTGGTCAACCATCTTCATCCACGAATGACACAGAAAAGATTAAAAACGAAGTATAATGCATCCATAAACATGGAACTTTGAAGTCTCAACAACCTTCAGTTACGAGTGTTGCTAACTCTGCAGTAAGTAGCTGCAGCTACTACTTCCAGTCGATCAAATTCATCATTCATTAAGAATAGGTTTTTTTCAAGAAGGTCTGAAGCAACCCATGCCTCCACGGAACATTGGAGGACAATCCTCTCCAGCGCTTGTCTCTGGCATTGAGTTTTAGAAGCTTGCCCTTGGATATACAAGAGAATAAAATTGCTATCGGAAGTACGTACTGTTGCAGTTTTGGAGGTAACGCGGAAGAACGGATAAACATACAACGCTTCATAGATAACGCATAGGAAAATTTTTGAGCTACTTATTTGAGTTGGTCATGTACCTGCGTATACATTGATGCTCTGTTATTATTTTACTGGCATGCTGTTTCTGGACACAAGGAATTTTATCCTCATGCTACGCGCAGAAATTTTTCTATTTCTGCACCAGGGAGTCACTCATCCCCATCCCCTCCCCCACTGTCGAGAAGGACCATGCGCACAACTGCCCCTCCCAACTCTCTCCATCTTCCTCTCCGTAACGAGGGGCAGGTCACGATCAAAATTCTGCCTTCCCGGAAATTTGAGAATTATCCTTACTTGCATTTGACGCTTTAGCCTTTCATTATTTACGGCGGTATTCAAAAAGCTGTAGGCTTGCTGTGAGCAGCGAGAACCAGCGGGCATATTTTTTCTTGGCTTAATATCTGAAACCTAAAGCTATTATTAGCGTTTATCTCTGCAACAACCTGCTTTAAAAAATACAATCTCCCGCTACACCATGAACAAAGTTCAGTTCAAGCTCAGCTACGAGTCAAACAGAAACCTGAAAGATGGATTAGAGGTTACAGTGTAACCTAACCAGCTATGGAAAAGTTTCAGATTTTTCATCCAATGAGAAATTGTAATAACATCGCAAACATGAGCTGTCACATTGAGTTGATGTTGGGGACATTTGAGTTGAGATTGACGGGTATTACGGAAAGGAAATTATGATCTGAAAGTAAAAATTATTCCTAAAAATTATTCTTGGATATCATGAATCAATCTAGTAAACTGATATTTTGAATTAATATAGTAAACTGTTATCAGACAGAGGACTCTGAACCAGCCATTCACCACGGACTACTGATATGAACTATCGTGTTGATTTTGTCGTGTTCGTCTTAGTACTGAAGAGTGGCATCCTGTTGTTCAGGTTTCAGGAGTACAGAGCAGCGAGGGAAGTAAGGGTCGTCATGAGGAAAACATTTCAACTGCGGCATTTCGTGCGGTAATGAGCAAGCGAGCTGATCACCGCACTCCGTTTAATTTAAGAACGTAGTTTTGTAAGATCATGACAGGATGAGGAAAATTTTCTTTTCGAGATATATATATATATGTATATATATATATATATATATATATATATATATATATATATATATATATATATATATATATATATATATATAGGCAATTCTTATGTACAACTCAAGAATAACCCCTGTTGCAGCCACCCCCCGATATTTTTATACGTTCTACCTAAAATTCACAAGTTCGCCATATAGATCAGGTTACTGGTTCTGGTACTGGTACTGGTACTTATGACTGAAACCGCGTTATCTACACGACATCAAGTTGCAGATTTTCTCAGTTCACCTTGTCGATTACATCAGAATTAACGTACGTATGTTATTCTCTTGATCTTAAATGAGAGCTTCGAATCCATGTTGAATTTGTACACCTTTACAGCATTTAATAATAATGAAATCAATGACAGTGAGTTCGATTTTCATTAAATGAATCACTAAAAATTTTCGACTAACGGTTGTACTAATTCTTTCAGTGGAAATATATGAGATTAACCTGCACTACCTTTTCAGTAACTCATTTAGAATTGCATTACGGAACGTATTTTCAGTCATCGACTTCTGGTAATTTGTAACAATCCTATTTTGTTTTAGTGTAAATTTTCAGTTTTCGACTTCCTGTACTGACTGACTAACATTCCAAGACGCTGGCCAAATAGCATCAGAAAATCGTAGTTCGCTTGTAGCGCGTCGCAAAAGCCTATTATGGCCGGACACAAATCTCGGCTACACCCATTGATAATCCGGTGAACCTCCACCGCAGCGCCTTGAGTAACGACTCAGGCCCAGAGAGATCGTGCGCTGAGCTGCGTCGGGGAGCAGGACTGAACCGCAACGCCGTGCCTTATCTGTTGCACGACTGTGTGTCTTACTTGTCCAGCGGCCCGTGCTGCACGGTCTGGTGGGCCAGTGCTGCACGGTCTGATGGGCCGGTGCTACACGGTCTGGTGGGCCAGTGCTGCACGGTCTGGTGGGCCCGTGCTGCACGGTCTGGTGGGCCAGTGCTGCACTGTCTGGTGGGTTGGTGCTGCACGGTCTGGTGGGCCGGTGCTATACTGTCTGGTGGGCTGATGCTGCACGGTCTGATAGGCCAGTGCTGCACGGTCTGGTGGGCCAGTGCTGCACGGTCTGATGGGTTGGTGCTGCACGGTCTGGTGGACCAGTGCTATACTGTCTGGTGGGCTGATGCTGCACGGTCTGATAGGCCAGTGCTGCACGGTCTGGTGGGCCGGTGCTGCACGATCTACGACACAATCAAGCAGACCTGAAGTCGAAGTCCTGTACTGATCGGTTGAAAGTAATTTGAGTGGAGTATACACACGAAATAAAATTAGGTTTGAAACGTTTGCTCACCTCTGCGTGCTATGTAATGGAGCGTCATTTACCTGGCGTTCAGTATTATAGGATCAAAATCATTTGACAATTCAAGTTTAATACAAGTTCGCTGACGTTTTCGTTTAACGCTCTTCTACTCATATCAAAAAATAACTTCACTCACTACTTTGCTCATTTACCATGAATTAAGTAGCATACATTGAACATAAGTCTTTTCATAAACTTTCGAACTGCTCACCGATGCTTCTACTCTTTCGGCTTTTGCAAACATGAGGGAAGCCTTCTGCATACCTTGCATGATGCTGCTCTGAAGGAGATAATGGCAACCTGGTTGACAGTTTAGTCAGTCTTTTAGCGCAGCTTTTTCCTAACAAAACTTTTCCACCTCAGACAAAAATTCGACCAGTTGTAGGCTTGTGTATGTTATACAAGATTTATAATAGCGAAAACCTTTATCTGTTTGGCGAGTTACTTTATTTTGCTCGTAAAAGAACACACATGAACTACTCTTGAGTTACTCACCGGTTTTAGTTGAAGGCGCCGGTTTTAGTTGTGTTGGTACACATGCAATTAGGGTCTTATTTTCATTTGCTGGTTCATGGTTGAGAACACTTACATATATTCTAGGTATTGTGTTCGAGCTTGAATCCTTCGATTATTCTTGACAAAAATACTCAACTTACTTTGCCAAGAGTTGATGTTCCTCTTCTCCTGATCCTTGATTTCTCTTAATATTTTGGTAGTGCGTCTTAAATACTCATTGGTGTTACTGTCACACACGAGGGACTGCTGCCTCGAGGGCTGTCAGGACCATTCGTTTGGTTTACGTTGTCTTGCACGATATTTTATTTCATTTGCAGAACAATAACAAAAAATTAAAGATAATAAAACCAAGCCATACACACTCAAGTAAACAATCTAAATTACAGAAAGATTGGATAATTCTTCGACGCGTTTTTATGGGTAAACTCATTAGTGCCTTCTTTTACTTCTTATTCCCGTCCATAGTTTCGTCCTCTGCAATACAGCTAAGTTAGGAGCCTAGGTTCTGCGATGAATCGCAAACAACATCCCCATAGCAGTCAGTAAGCGTATCGCAAACCGTAAAGTGAAGGCAGTGTTAGGCGCTTCTGATTGCTTCTAGCAATCATCCAATAGTTTCAATACGATACTTCCCAGAGTATAACAATGAATAGCTAAACTTTGTTAACTTCTGCTGCGGACTACTATGAAAAATGAAAACGGGTTTTCAAATTATAGTTACAGGGTTGAATACCGAAATACTTTCTATGAGGGCAATGGAAACTTTTTAGTTTTATCTATATTCGATGTAATCATGCTGGAACAACGCATCCAAGGATATTGGACACAAAATATTCACAAAAAAATATGTTTTAGCTATTTTAAAAAAAATTATTTTTAGTCTCTTTAAACTTGTTTGTAAAATATTATGCACGTCTTATTGAGCTACTTTTCAGAATTTCCTCTTAAGGAAACCAAAGATGTCATATAAGGTCTTGCTGGCTGGAAAGTCAACCTCAGCAGTGCCGAAGTTTTTCCCCAGAAACTTGTTCTTTCTGCTAAGGTTAAAGCGCTCAGGTCAAAGTTCTAACCCTAGTAAAATAACAGATGGCCCACAGGTTCTTAAGTCGAGAAAGTTTTGTTTTTATTCACACATAGTTTGTGGTGAGCAGCTGTGAGATGCTTCTTTTCAAAGAGCACGATATGAGGCGCTACATACCCGCTCTAACTCTCCTATTTTAAAGTGCCTAGTAAAAAGTTGCGAACCATGTCTCCCGAAATCGTGCGCGCTACAAAATGGACGCTGGCTTTGAGGAAGTCGTGACTGGAAGTAACAAGGAGTGATCCAACGGAGAAGTGGTTTTGCTGACCAAGATGGAGAACACATGGTCAGACAACTCATATTTATGCTACACAACATTTGGGTGTGGGCCAAAATTAGAGAACAACCCGATCCAAAAAGTATACTGCATTCTGACACAGATCTATAAATAAATGCTTACAAAGCATGAAAGAACGAGCACTTTATTACAATTGCAGCTGAATTGTCAAGCACACGCCAAAGCAAAAAACCTCCAAAACCCCAGGTTCAAAAATTTTAGTTGCAAGTGTGAATTTTGACTTATTATTTGTGGATATACATGGTATTCTTGAAGCTTGAAATACGAATGCATAGATATTGTCTGAAAATTCATGCGTAGAAACAACGACAGTAAAGACCACCTTCCATCCTAGCTTACGAGTAATTGTTCCCGTCCTTGTGTGGCATGGTCAAAGGACTAGCAATTAAACATGTTATGTTAGAAAATTGTTACCATCTATTTTTATAGTAAGTGTGGATGTGGCGGACAGCTTACAAATATTTAAAATCCGTGTAATTGTTATGGATTACGTTAATTTCATACGTCAGCCTCTCTAAGAATATGCGAAAGAAATTTAACACACTTCTAACCTACTTTTTGAAGACAAAAGCTTTAAAATAATGACGCACAGGAAAATTTTTATAAAACAATCGCTATAACACACAAATGATAGTTGACGGTTAATGTAGAACACCAAAAAATATTATCGAAACAAACAAACCAATTTTTGAATGTTACATAACCAATAAATTGTAATTCATGTGGAATGCCATGACATTATTAAAATCGTTTCCTTTCCGAATGAAAAATTGACACTTATATAATCACTTGATGTCAATGTAGAGACAGAATTGTACTTCCCTTGAAATGGCTCTCATGAAAAAAAAAATTATCATGCTTTTTTGTACAGTCTCAGTGAATTTAGAATTGTGATATGAACAATATTGACTCATTCGTTGAAGCCTGAGGTTATGTTCTTACATTACTGTGTTTCAACATACCTGTAGTAAGCTAAATTCGCCCTACGTATGTGTGCGACTGAACTGATACAAAAACATTTTTATGACAAAAAGCACATCCTGCAATTACAATTTTTAGAATACTGCAATGAGTCGTCAATATCTAAAATATTGTGGCAAAATCGACCTGAAATTGACCAAAAACTCAACAATAAACTCGTAAAACAGTGATCCCTGTGAGATAATATATTTCTTTCGCTTATTCATGAAAAAACATCAAGACCTAAGGGCTGTATTTTTCAGGAAACGTATTTAAAATAGCTGTAAATATCTTTTCCCCAGTCTTTAAAGTTTGTCCAAAAGACACTTCAACTTTACTACAATCTATAAAAATTTTAAAGACACTTCATGCAATATTCAATGTTTTAGAGCAATGGCATTCATATCGTAGACTCAGACTAGATATCTTGGACAATAGATAAATTCACGTAAAAATGTTGTGCAAAATGTGTTAAATCATAGAAGTCTTAACTATATTCATCTACAGATAAAGAAAATTGTTTCCTTCATGAAAATGGCTGTCTACGAGATGTACGCTGAGGCCTCTCTTCTTTTTAGGTCCACCTCAAACGTGCAAAATCTCCCGATTACATGAACCTCGTGGAACTGATTAGTGTGTCAGACTATGCTACGCAAGAAATTTATTCAGGAGGTCATAACATTGTTTTGAAAGCGTCATCGCTAATCAGGTGTCCCAGCAAAAGATCTCCATCAAACAACGATGCAGCTCTCTTTCTGGATCTTTTGATGAATTTTATGAGAATGACATCGTTGATAGATAGATGCAGGCAACGCTAAAATATGGATCATATGTTCCGCTTCGATTACGAGACAACTTATAAACGCTGATTGTAAACTCACTAACTCACATGCTTGTCAGAAGTTGCTGGCCTCTCAGAGACTAGTTTTTCTGTAATTAAAATTGCAAATAAATCCTTATCATACATAATCGCAACTTACGTAAAGCAGGATGATTATTCTTTTCGAATAGCAAAGTACAATCATGAATGTCATATACATACATCAGCTGCAAGTAGTAACACCTTCCTGCGAATAGAGTCAAACACCTTCCTGTGAACGGTATCGACCAAATAGTTCAGAGTGGGGCACAAAGGGGCCAAATCTAATGGCAGGAGGGAGGCAGGACCCGAGCAAAGTGAGCCCCAGATCGTGCCCCAGACCGAGGGGTTCACTGGCAAAGGGCACAAGCAGTGGCCCAGCCGTGGGAATGCCAGGATAACATCTCGGAAGGAACGGGGAGAGCAAGGAGCTCTTCACGACATGAGCTAAAAGGGCGGAGTCACAGTCGATAACAACCCAAGAAGCACGTTGCTCCTTCTTCTTGAAGTGCTGGTACAGACCCTAGAAATGTTTTGCAGTTACCATACTACAAAATGGAACACAAGAGTAATACTATCAGCAGCTGAAACATCGTTTTTTAGTGATGGGTATTCTATCCAAAAATAGGACTAAGTCAGTAAACTAGTGTGCAAAACAAGAGAATAAACATTCCGATTGCACCCATCAACTCATCAATCTTTAACTCGAGGACTTGTTTTCCAGACTTGTGCCAGCAAGCATACGAGCCAAGTTATAATAATTACACTCTCTTTTCTGATGGTCCTAACAAAATAAATGGTATTGCATTCTGTGTTCTGCCCTTTACTTTCTGGGCATTACACAGTCTGGCGAGAACGTTTCTAGTTACTACAGCACACGAAACACTGCAAGTTTTTCTGAAAAAGTCAACGCCCACCCTAAAGATACTGATTTATGACGTTATCAGTTGAGATCTGATGAATGATTAGACGATTTTATCTGTAGAAACAATTTAGCGCTCGTGAAGATTTTCCCCTGCAAACATTTAATTTGCATAATGGGCCCAGTAAGTGGACGTAGTTAGGTTGTAGTGAAGATGAACCACACTGCGACCCTTAAGCAATTCGTAGTCGTCTGACGAAGTTTTTATAGTATACTGGTTTTTAATTTGGCGTAAAATTCTGTACAGCACAATGTCATAAATGGTGTGGTATTTTCTGGGTAGAGCATTTTACCAACAAAAATGTCATTGTAGAATTCAATGGAACATCATCCAGAACCCAATAGTACATGGTCATATTAATCGGATCCGGAATAAAACTTTTCTTAAGTGTGATCATATAAACTTTTTTGAATGTTAGTAACAGTAGATGCGTTTTTGTTCAACTCCGTAACTGAAATCAAGCACGTCAATCCACAGCCCTCAATGTCTCCTACCTTCATAAGAATGTCTAATCTAACATGATCTAATTTTTAAAATTCTAAAGCACTACTAAAAAATGAAACTGCCAGCTTGCTCGGATTAAAACCAAAACTTTCTCTACTCCCAGTCTCATTAGAATAAGCCCCCGTCGCATAACTTTCCATTTTTCGGTCCAGAGTTATTTGAACTTTTCGCAGCTCCCAAAAGGTACTGGAAATGATCCAGGAAAAAAAAAGATCTGGAAACAGTTCTCTGCGGCGTCTCTTAACGAGCGGACAAAGAGGAGACTGAAGGGGCCGTCATCGCCTCGACGTCGTGAGCTGGGACTCGCCTCTCGTCCTCCCAGATTATTGGAGTGATCCTAGCCGTACTTTCTTAACTGTACCCTAATATTCCAGTCATCTGCAGGCTTTTTAAACTCCGAAAACTCCTCGTGACTGAGGAAATCATTAACACAAGTGTTTCTTTTCTCATTTTCGATAGACTCTCTACGTGTTCTGCCTTCTGCATTTTATTCCTTGTGTATTCTATATCTAATTATTTCTTATTAGCCCTAATGGTCAATCTAACGTCGTTGGAGGCTCATTTCTGTTCTTAGAGCATTATGAGATAATAGTAATACTTTGGATGTTGCTGATTGTGAATGTTATATCATAACTGTAACTTCTTGCAAATGCAGTGTAGTTCGAGGTTATTGTAGATCCATGACTAAGTAACTGCACGATACAGTTGCAGTTTACCAGGGCTGTGAAGATGGCGGTTCAATCGTTCGACTCTGACTCCGGTATTCTAAATCTTTTAAAAGTTCTACTCCGACTTCGATTCTCCAGCAATTTTCTTCCTGCTTCTATTCCTCGACTCCGACTCCACAGCCTTGCAGTTTACTGCGCTGTCATTGTTCAGAATGACCATAGCACGACAGTTATAACTCAATGTTGCAGTTAACTTGCGTAGTAAGGAAAATTTCAAACAGTGTACATGACATACATAGCATGTTTCTAACATGACCCTGTACCAAAAGAGCGTAAGTTAAATGCAGTTTCCAATAGTTCAATAAAACACCGTAGTATTTTCGAAATGGTAAAAACAAAACAGTGAAGATTTAGCAGTCTACGATATTATGGGTACAATAACAAATGAAAAATACACCATTTGGTACTGAAAGTTTTGATGATCACGTACAAACCGTAAGCTAACTAACCACTACCATTATTATAAGTGCTCAAAAATTTCTTTTATGATTCCAGTTCAATTGATATCAATGCAATTGTGTGCGAGAAGCAAGTCACTGGAGCTGACGTTTGCGACTGCATATACTTATCCTTTCACAACTGAACACCCAAACTAAAATGTCGCTTGTAGAAATTTATACCAATCAAATCCAGGTTAGCATTCCTCTGAAATTATTTCAAAGTGAGTTTTCTAAAGACTTTTTTCGCTCTAAAGTTGGCCGGAATAAAATTTATTCCCTAAAATAAAGAGTATTCTTTATTTTTCCTTCTGATGGTTTGTCTCACATTTAACGAAGTAATGAAAAATAACGCTGGCAGCTTCCACTTTGGAAGGGGATTGGTGAGCTAAATGATGTGAATATTAATGTATAATTGTATTGTAAAATACACATATATAATTAATAACAGCGTTTCAGGACACGGTCCATTACTGGCTCTACTGAAAAATGCCATTGGGGAGAAGGGTTATTAAAAGGGTCAATTTAATCCGCGTTTCTGGACCGATAATAAAATGTGGTTGAAAGAGCAACCATAAGCTAACAATGCAAAAATGCTATGAGCACTGCTTCTCTGAGTTGTTCCATGAAGGCTTTAAAATTTATTTTTCTACTAATCTCTAAGGTCTTGAATTAAACTAAATTCTTCAGTGTCTTTCTCCTCAACAGGAAAAAAGTGTTGTTATAAATCAGTACTGAATTTGACGGAGAATAGTCCGACGTGTCATAAAAAAAACGTTGCACTTCGAACGAGCCAACACAACGAGCCAATGATCGAACCACTCTTAGCTCCCAGAGTTCGATTATTTCTCACACCACTTTGCAGGCTATGGGAATACATGCAATCACTTGGGGTATTTTTTCCGGCAGCTTCCCTTTACCCACAGAGTTTTCTATTAAAAAAAGGGAGACATGAACTTGGTATTCAATTTAAAATACTTGTGATCAAAGCATATAACGGTTTATGAAGGTGGAAGAAATTTCTAACTAACAAAACTCGCTTGATCTCAAGCCGGGGCATAATGCAAATGATCTTGAATTGGTGAATTTCTTTTAAATTCGTGTTCAGTTAATTGTTGCTAGCATCAGTATAATGTTCTGAGCGAGTTCTATGTTCTTTATTATTATCCTTAGCGTTTACAAAAAGCATCAAAATGCTTTCATCACAGCAATTCCGATTACTCTAAATCACAAATTTGCGTACCCTAGTCTACGATACTAAGGGAGTTCCCAGGATTGATCTGAACATAAGCTGAACGAGTGCAACTGAGGACTGCTTCTCCTCACCTGGAACTGAACTTCCGTGCAGATCCCGAGGCGCAAATCAGTGCCGAGACTCCGAAGACCCAGTCGCTCCCACGGTGGTGCCTGCGGCGTGTGTGTGCCGTACAGGGCGCAGCGCACGCGCGACACATCAGGCGTGATGGCCCCGAGCTCCGTCCAGGCACATGGCAACTCTTTCATGTTTTAGATACCGGGAATTTCATCGGACACTGCGTTCTCGAAGTTGCAAGCACGAAACAGTGAACGTTTAAATATGTTCTTGTAAAATTGATATCATCGCCATGTTTCGAAATGAGCTGAACATGTAGGAAGTCTTTTAAAAAAAATATCATATTGTTTTCTTAAGTCCAATACATAAGTATGTTACTCATATATTAAACAACAGCACTGAACTCTGAACCAAAATGAGATACTTTCACAATTTAGGCTAAAATAAAATACGTATATGGATATATACATATTCAACATCGTCACTATTTTATTAAATGTTATCATTCACTTCCACGAATGTATAATAATCTCATTACAGTCGTAAAATTATGTGAAATCTTTATTTGTCGGCAATTAACTGAACTCGTTAGTAGGTATCGACTATGAGGTAATCACGGTGCTGACTATGAGGTAATCACGGTACTGAATATGAGGTAATCACGGTACTGACTATGAGGTAATCACGGTACTGACTATGAGGTAATCACGGTACTGACCTTAAGGTAATTACGATACCGACTATGAGGTAATCATTGTATTATCTAATGGGATTATCTAATAATAAAATGGATCGACTTCTTTAAGAAGAAGCATACGAATAACATCGAGGAAAAAACAGTGTACTCAATAGTTAAAGCGGGAGTGTCATTAAGTTTCACTAAAATGCCATTGTATTTTTAAACATTGTGAACATATTTAAGAGAAAATAACCAGATTTGAGCACGGTGGGACAATTTAACAATGCCACACAAAATGTAATGAGCTAAGGAGTACACAATCGATGATGCTCTCAATTCAATTGAATGCAAGTATCTCACCACATGCTGCAGGGCTACGCAGACGTCTTTAAGAACATGTTAATCAGGTTTTATGAATTTCTTAGTCAATTAGAGAAATCCGTAAGTGAGAGGCAGGAAATGCACCCCTGGTTCACACTCTTTGTACTCCCTGTACCTCAACATACTTCCTTGGCGACAGTTTACAAGAGGTTCATACTTTGTACCAATCAACGTGAGATCGCTTCACCTCCTCGGCATGAGAGGGTTTTCTGCTGACGCAGCGCTTTGTGTTGTTCGAGCTTGCTGTCTATGAACTCAAAGCGAGTTGAAGAACTCTAAGTTCCTCAATCTGAACTAATTTCCCCAAAATAGTTTTGTCTCGTCATCTTGAAAAAAATTTCAGTATCTACTTTACGATATATGTACAAGGTGGCCCATAAGTAAGGTACCTTTTTAAAATTACTATAACTATAAAACTATAGATGGTAAAAAGATTTGGTTAATTCAGAATGAAAGAAGAAATTTCAGAGTTTAATATAAATTGATAAATGAGGTTCTATACAGGTTTCGATTAACACAAATTGCATCACCATTAGCATCTTCAAAAAAATATGGTACTATGATCCTCGAAGACATGATGCCACACCATACTGGTACTGTAACTGAGTGAAGTGGATATTCATGAATTTCTTTTGGATTTTCTGCAGCCCAGAAGCTGTAATTTTGCTTATTAACAAAGCCATTAAGGTGAAAATGTGCCTCATCAGTTCTTATTAAATTCTTTGCAAAGTTTCCATTTTCTGAAAGCTACAGAAATCTATTCGCAAAATCTAATCGCTTTTGGTAGTCCGTAGGATGGATTCTTGAGTTAATTGAATTTTACATGTATGATACTTTAGATCGTTTACCAAAATACGTTGCAGTGAAGTACGTGACATTCTCAGTTGAATTTAACGTCTCCTAGTTGACGTTTTGGGCCGATCAGCAACACTCGTCGCAAAAGCTGAATTGAAGCACCCGTTCGTATGGTCCGTGGCCTGCCACAACGTTGTCTGTCTGCTGTTGTCCTAGTTTCTCTAAATTTCAATACCAGTTTTTTATGTACTTCTTCGAAGGACTTCTTTTAATACCATTAATATTCCTGTAATTCCTCTGAACTGCAGTAACTGAAGAATTACATCGGAAGTAAAGTTCCACTATTTTTGCTCGTTGTTCCATTGCCTAGCTATTCCTTTTGGAGGGTGGATTTTATGAATTTTTTGGGCAATATGTTGTGATTGTCGATAGACTTGATACGCTGTTAGAAAACTTTGAAATCTCCTCATTCATTCTCAATTAACCAAATCTCTTTACCATTTGTAGTTTTATAGCTATGTATGATCGTTTTAAAAAGGTACCTTAATAATGGGCCACCCTGTGCATGATACTAATTTATAGGGCTTGTGTGTCATACGTAAATGTTATGAATCCATGACATAATTCAGTTGTGATTGCCATGGAAGAAAATTTTCGATGTTTTAGAAATTAGTTTGTGAAAGAAGGGAGAGTTGTCAAACGTAAACATGGATTGTAGTATTATCAATGAAAGAATTTCTATCATTTAAAAATCGTAATAACAAGGCCTTACAAAATACAGTGTTGCATATTTCGTGCTTCTACTTTAGTGGGAAATGAACATTTTTTCTGATTGAAAATTTCAACTTATTCAGGAAATTTTTTGATAATCAGAAAACTATGCAAAGAACGATCCAATCCAGCAAAAATTGTTGGATCACTGTAACCCTTGTTTGGTGTTCATATTGTTGTTACTCTGCGTGTTTGTGAGTCTGGTAGGCCCGTTGCATTTTGTGTTTTTTAATGTCTCATAATCAAACACTTATGCAGTGAGTGCAGTATCAACGCTAAAAATATTAACCGTAAGATTGAAAACGGGTTCCACAGACCCGAACACCGCACAAGGGTTAATGTCATCGCATACACACATTCCAAGGCCACACTTACAATCCTGAAAACATCAACGCAATTGATAACGATTATTGATATCAATTCTCCTGAGCTGGAAATTAACTTCCGTGCAACTCCCGAAGTGCAAATCAGCACCCGCGGCCAGCTTGGCCTTGGAGCCCTGCAGGGAACTGAGGAAACTCAGCTTTGATTATATTGAGTAAATTCTTGCAAGATGAGATCAACTTGAGAAGCCGTTCCCTTACAACGGGAAACTGCATTTTTCAAGTCCTAATAGTTTTGCGAAAAAACGCAAACTTAGGAGCAGTATGTCTACAGTTGGCTTTTTTGATCAGTAATTACAGCGGCTTTCTAAAAAACGCTCGTTTTTCAGCTTCCAGCTTAAGTTTATTTGAACGATCGAGTCCATACCCATTCTGAGCAAAAGCACTTCATATTTTCAGTATTGCAGGACTTCAGTCAATAAATGGAGGGAAGCTGAGCCGCTGCCAATTACAGAGGCCGCATATGGCAGCACCACGAGCAGCGTTCATCACAAGAGACAAATTGGCGGTGCTGATGCGAGTGCAGAGTTGTGCTCGTACGTTGCTCTTGCGAGTTGTTTTCTGTGCAGCAAAGGAAGACTGAACGTGTTTCCTGAGCAGCATTTTCTAGTTTTTGTGCAGAGTTGGCGTGAGAAAGTTGTGGTGGCCGGCACTCACAACCCTGTGCCCACACACACTTTTGTGACAGCGGGCTTCCCGACTGCACACTTTCCTGCACCCTCAATTTACTGTCAGGCACATCATGCGCATAAATGCCATAAACATGAATTTACTACACAGAATCATGCTCATCAGAAACATCCTAAACGTGGACATCTTAGACAGGAACATCCTTAGGAGGGCCATCCGAAACATAAACATACTAAACATAAATATCATAAACTGGAACATCCTCAACAGTAAGATCGTATGCGTAAGCATTCTTAACACAAACATCTTATACATGAACTTTTTAAGCAGAAACATCTTTAGCAGGGACATCCTAAGAAGGAACATTTTAAACAGAGACTTTCAAAATATTCTCGATAGGAAAACAGGAAATATTAATATTCGAAAGATAAACATAAACATGACTGAACATTAGATAACTGAACATTAATGCACGGAGCAATGAATATTATAAACATTAATTTGAAGAAAATGAAGACATCTAAGCATGTGCAAGTATTAGTTAGCAGTGCACTATTGCTAATATAATACAACCTTTCATACTGATCGTCGAGTTTGTTATTTGTTCTATCGAAAAGAATGAAGTATTTCTTGCAAGACCCCATACTCGTTTAATAGAGTTTGTTGAATTATTTAAATTTAGATGATACATATTTGACGGAAACGGCTGCGACATTTTTCAGTTGAGGAGCATTTGAATAACTATATTTTGAAATGTTCGGAAAAGCCGGGTATACATAACGTATGTAAGAATTATCTTCCATGTACTCTATTCTCTAATGTGCCCTTACTTGAAACCTCTCCAGTTGATTCCATTTGTTACTTGCTCGGTGAACGACGCCCGATTTGAAAACTAATTTCAATGAAGTAAAATGGCCTTCACATAAAGGATTATCGTAGAATATTTCACCAAATATAGTGATTTAACACTGCACAGTAAACAATGTCCCTCATGTACATATTTACTATGAAATTTATCACAGTGAACACAATTTCTAAAATAAAGCACAAAACCTTCAATAGTTCATACTGAGAATTCATTAAATGATATAATGGTTATCAGCCAGAAAAAAAATAATCTGTGTAGCGTGAAACCGAAGATGAGCATCAGTTTCAATTACTGAGCGTCGTTGAGTTGACTGAGAAGCTGAGGACGCCTCTGCTCGTCTCCAAGACACTAGTCCCTGTGCAGGAAATTGTAGCCTTTGAACTGAACAACCTGTGTTTGGTGCCTCGTCTCCAGCTTAATGGAAGTTCTTTAAGACTCTGACTGCGAACAGTAGCACAAACGTTCGTCAAGCTGCAGTTTTGAGGCTAAAACTGATCCTTTAAGGTGCAAAAAGGGAGGGACAGTCGCTACTCCTTCAGAGAACTGAAGTTGGACGTAAACAATGCATTTTATTTGGATCCTTTGTGTAGAATTGGCTTCGAGAGCAGCGATAAATTTGTGAGGAGTTCCCTTTGCTTGCGCAGAACTTGACAAATAATCAAAACAGTTAAAGTGTGTAGAAGTTTTTATTTGCTTCTCGGCTTTTTAGCCAGATAATTCTCCAAATTGTTTTCAGGGCTTTAGCTGTCATTAGTGAGATGTTCTCCAACGACGAGCTAGTGAGGCTTTCCAAGACCATCCACGATTAGCACAGTAGAATAATGAGAAAAACAAGTTCGCGTTGTATTCTCACGGACTGAAAGCTGCAGGGCTTCTTTAGCAGATCCTTGTTCTCTCACTGACAACACCTGCACCTCAAACTGTTTAACCTAATGATGGTAATGAGAAGTGGCATCCACAGCGACAGTGAGACAACCTCTCAAGACGCCTCGCCAATTTTCATCAACTTTACTGCGCGTTCTCCCCACAAAAAAAGTACATGTCCCTGCTTAATTCTTACTGGAAGTTTGCAAATTGCATGTAGTCTGCCACTTGGAAAGACTTTCGGCTCCAAGAGGCAACGAGAACGTAAAAACTAAAAACCTTGAAATCACCTCATGTGAGTTGACCGTAATATCTGTGCAGACAACTGTATTTAGAGCGTTGTTGGGCTGCGGGGAAGGCGGTAATGCGCCTCAAACAAGAGCTGTCACAGAGTAGTGCTTCTGCCTGGGAACCTTCCTTGTCTTCACAGCTGAGCACTTACGGCAGTGCTAAATTTGTGGCAGTTTTAATACGTGTATGGAACGCAATGTTTTGCAGTTCTTTGGCAAGCGCGCACTTTGTACTCCGATGAGGTGTGAGAGTACGTATAGGATTCATCATCGTTTACTTCAGAATTGGAATTCCTTTAAAGCTTGCATCTGAAATGAATGTGTGCTTATACTGGCCAATACTTCATCATTTCCAAATACACTCGTATCAGCAGTACAATCACAGGCCCGGCCTTTCTGTAGTTCTTGATGATAGAATTTTTATTCGACTATTCACTGGGAGGACTGCACTTGAAGAATTAGCCAGACAATTATTTCCAGACCTTTTACCGCGACTTAGCATTCACGAGAAACAAAAAACCCTCATTGTTTTATTAGTATGTAGTTTGTAACTCTACACTATGTTAGTCGATAAAATGAGGTAGTAAACAAAACACATTTTGCAGAATTAATGAGATGTTTGCTATGTGAGTGAGAGAATGAAATTATGGTTGATATGAATGTTTCGGGCAAATTTAGCCTCGAATATCGTCAGTATTTATTTTTCTTTTCATGGCAATCTGACACAAACATTTACCAATTGATAGCAATCAGCAATGATGAGGAAATTTATGGATGAGAATTATCAGAAATATTTCAAGGTTATCTGCAAAAAACACTACTAACGTTGCACAGCAATTTTGGTGTAAAGACTTGTTCATTTCTATTAATGTTACTGGAGCTGATACTCGACTCAGCCTGTTATGCATGTTTTAAAATCCCCAAGCTTTATTTACTATTACATCATAAATGTACTTCTTGAAGCTGATACGAAAATTTTTCTTCATGTTGAGTAAGCATGTAAAAACCAATCAGGTTAATTTAGAGCTCACGCGAGGATTTAACAATTCGCCTTCCAAGCTAAGCTCCAGGCGGAACAGAAGCGACTCTTGAAGGTCTGTAAATTGGAGGATGAGCTCTGGTTGCCGTGGTCAATTCAACGTACAACCTACAATGTTGGTGGCCGATTTTGCCTGGGCAATTCTTTGTTCTCTTACGAAATGCATGATCACTGCAAGGTGATCATGAAAAATGTAAAGTTACAATGTCAATTTCGATTTTGTGACGTGCTGCATGTACCCCACGCGCAGCACCGAACACGCACAGCACGTACCTCACGTGCAGCACAGGATACGCACAGCACGTATCCTACGTGCAACACAGGACACGCGAAACACGTACCCCACGTGCAGCACAGGACACGCGGAGCACGTACCCCACGTGCAACACAGAACACGTAGAGCAGGTCTGGGTGGTAATGAACACGACAGCTTAGCTGGTCATGGATCGCATTTCAGCTTCTAATTATTTATTTGAAGCCGATCCTTATGAATGGCTTCTCGTCAGAAAAATCTTAATAAATTGCTCATAGAAAATTAATGGGGTTTGAGCTGACCATTGTCGCTTCACGTTTCTGACATTACAGTAAGTTGGCTTGGTTCATAGAGGACAGCAACTCATCAAGTGCAGTATAATTTTTTTATATTTTAATGAAAACAATATTACTGAACAGCATGTTAATAATTATCCAATATTCTAAGTTTGAAGTTCAACGATATAAGTAAAATTTTAACTTATTTTAAGGACAAAGTTGGAGGCTTGGAGGAACACTTTAGGCAACAGTTATGTTCGAAGTCAAGGAACGTGTTTATAATGGAAATGTGCAAAGAGTTTTTGCAATCAAAATTCTGCACATTCAGCTGTGTCCTATTTATTCAGATACTCTTGGTCTACGAGAAATATCTTCGCATAAATATCGAAACTAGTTCTTCTGTTCTGTAAATATTTATCAGTCTTCACACATAATTAAAATTTTGCTGTCAATAAATTTTCAGAAACAATTAGCTTCTGATATTGAAGGTTCTTTCGACCGGCGTTCAACACGCATGATCCGAAAGCCAAACTTAATGAGATCTGCCTTTATTCCAGCGCAGCACAAAACGATCTAGAAGGCACGTGAGAGAGTGAGTAGAACAATATTAAACTTAAGTTACTGTTAACACTTGTAAGATGTTGATACACCTATACGGTTGCTAGTTAGATTCATGTGTTGTGGTACATACAAACTATTGCCCTGATTGGTATGCAGCACGCGGAAATATAGTCTCCTCGCTCCCAGCAAAGTTGTATTTCGCAGAAATTGTCTCACTGATTATTGCATGCATAGAGTTTCAATGCATCGAAATTACTGAGGAGCGGAGTTCGCGGTTCAACAAACAGTTTTAAGATTTGAAATTTTATTTTGTAGGCCAGTGATTTTAGGATTTTAGAGCCGCTGTACTATTTTATTTGGAAACCCTCACTACGAACACAAGTAACCCATATGTGCTCCAGGCAGTGAACAGATGTGTTAGCTTGCTTTGATTCCTGTCATTTTATTTCACTTTCTCTTATTTTCTTGTTTTCCTTTAGCCAGAAGAGACTTCAACGTTATTTTCCCTAAGGGATTATGGGGCTGATCTTTGAAAGATTATTTATTCAAATTCTAATTTTCCTCAGCATTCTCTGCGCTTTATCAGTTTTAGTCAACTCGCAATCTAAACTCAAGAACGTGTTTCGATTTTTTTTTAGGGTTTATCTGGAAAAAATATAATATTAAATACGTAAATAATGGAAAAATTGCATGTTTGAACATTCAAGCTACATACAAACTCATACTTCCTTCGCCTAGGAGCTCAGATGACGAGACAGAGGAAGTTCAGTACAGAAATGAAGCCACCACCAAAGTCTTAATAGGACCCTGGCTGAGGCAGAGTGGCGGCAGACACCAGGTCTGGAGTGCCAAAATCAGTTCCAGATTCAAATGTACGTGGAGCGTTCTCGTAACAGCACGACCTTTTTCTAGAAACCTGTGGTCGGGACTGCGTAGAACTTTGTTATAAATGTAGAAAGCAAAATTTTTTCACCCTTACATATTAAATGTATGGTATTTCTTCATCGCATAAAGACAGTAAAAATATATTGATTTTATCAGAAATTAAATATTCCACAGTTTATGCTCCAGACAAGGACTACTATAAAGTTTATAGTAATCCTTGGCTTCAGACTATATTTATCTATCACTAACATCTTTTTTATTGCTTTTGAAGAACCGAGTTCCCTTGTTTCACTGTTTCATGCCTTTATCTTACACCGTGCACAATAGAACTTCTAGGACAATATCCGAGCAAAATTCGACTCTATTAAAGGGCAAATAACGATGAATCTAATTTTTAAAGTAAATTTTATTGATAAAACGCTCAATATTTAAGGCCATCAACCTATCTTCGTTCGAACAATTTAACGGAATACTTGGACTCCACACAAAATTGAAAAAAATTAAAAATGTCCATTTGACAATTACATCAAGAACCACAAATTTCACAATGCCTTTCTTCTGCTCTTCGCCCTCAATTATATCAAGACTAACAGCACCTTGGCTCTACAGGAGGCCACCAGCGCAGCTATAGCTTGCAATCTCTATCATAAAAAAGTACACGTCATTAATGAACTATCATATAATTCTCTGCCGGCCCACCAGCAGCTTTCACAGATAACTGAAAAACTTTACTGCCACTCAGGTTCATCACGGCCAAGTTTTTTAATTTTGTAGTTTTCTTTAACAGTCGATACGGGTTTGGCGCAACTCGGTCTCAGTAAAGAACCTTCAGTGGACTGACAAGCCCAACGTACCTCAGAATTCCAGTTATAATGGAAGATAAGAAACGTTTTAATGGAAGCCTTGCTTGTCTGACAAAAAATTTGTAGCGTTAGAACAGGCCAGCGTCCAATCGCGCCGTGCACATTCAGTCAACTATTCAGGACGGAGGCAAGAAGAACGACTTCTTTCTCTTAGTTTTTTTTTCCTAATGAGACCAATTTAGAACTCAGTGCTGCAGAAATATTATGCATGTCGAATTTCCAGAAGAGACGAAATAGCATGCATTGTTCTTTTCCTTGAGAGGAGGGGGACTTTAACTTGCTATCTTAG
The DNA here is from genome assembly GCA_006783055.1 of Trinorchestia longiramus. Lineage (NCBI taxonomy): Eukaryota > Metazoa > Arthropoda > Malacostraca > Amphipoda > Talitridae > Trinorchestia > Trinorchestia longiramus. The sequence goes on along the minus strand of VCRD01000033.1, from coordinate 15,374 downwards.
AGTTATTGAAAAAATACACCAACTGCACGAGCGTAACCATTTTCCGAGATGGGACTCATGGGAGTCAATCCATGACACTCTCTGGGAAACTAGTCCGATAAACTTTTACACATAGACAGAGAACCATACATTTCACACAGGGTGTCTTCAATACTTCCCCAAAGGTTTGTTCTTTAAATCTTCTAAAACAACGTTGATCAACTAACAAAAACTTTCAATCAATCATCTACAAGTAACATCTTCGTACATACGAGTACTGTATGCAAGTTCGTTCCCTTGAATGAGTGCTTAAAGGCTCCATATCAAAGTCCTAGGCGTAACGATAATTCCAAGGCTTAGTTGTGATAACTGAAACTACCAGTTCAACATCAAACAGAATTGAAACTGTTCATTCAACCATCATTAATATCTAGAATTTACATTCAAGTCCAAATTCACAATATAGTGTAAGAAACACCCTGAAGCTTTGTACGGTTGCAAGTTAGATTGATCTAGCTGCTCCGTAACTTATAGTCAGTACACTCTGCACAGCTATGAAGAGCTAATGTAAAATTCAAGACTTTCATTTTGCTTCCCTTACTGTTCATTTTTTTCTTTCTTACGGCATCGACGTCTCTACACGAGTGTCTTCATTACAATTGCCTGCTGCATGTATTACAAGATTTCGAATAATATCTTCCCTAAGATCTTTTCAAGAGGAAACCGTCGTGAATTTTTTTTCATCATTATAACAAATACCGTATGCAGAAACATTTCACAGCTGGCTTTAAAAAATCTTATCAGCAAGAAAATAAGAAATTGTACAAAATTTTGCGTTGCACTCTCTTCATCGTCAAATTATAGGCCTTCCAGATTTCCAGCTTGAAAACCAGATAAATTATTGTTGTTCATGTAGTAGCTTCCTCAAACTCATCTTTTTCCGTTCCAGGAGAAAAAAACAATTTTGAGGGCATAATGTGAAGAATTTTTCCCAGTACCATAGAGAATGTTTGTTTTCAAATAGGTACTCAATAATATGGTATGCCTAAAGTTTTAGCTTCACTGCTGTATTAAATACTACATCTCGTGTCACTTAGAGTAGCTTATGCGATTTTTATTTAATAATGACACAATGTACTTGCTCAAGCTGTTCTTTTAAAGGGAACGCATCGTAGTTTCCTCATGAGATGAATATGCTATGTGTTGTCTAGATATTGCAGTCTTTGGTACGAAGAATGCTCATATTCTGAAAAAACTTTCAATGATTCCGATAATTTGCTCTTTGAATCATAAATTAGTCCTGAGAACTCGAAAAATAAGCACGTTTAAGGAGTAAAAGGTTTTGTTGTCTTTGAGTAACCTTTAGGTCGCTACAGATAGTTTAATTTAAAGCTCAATAATTCTGTGGTTCGGACTGACTCCAGAGGCGTGGCACTGCACAGTCGCAATATAATCGATGAGCCGATCACTGCCCGCCGATGTGTTGGGCAATGAGAGCTACGTGGTCAAGCCTTACGACTTTACGTTCTGTTGCGGCCAGCGCTGTATACTTCAAGAGTGACGGTGTATCGTGACTTTAATAGCGTTAGATTACAGTGTAAACGCAAGGTTAACCTGACCAAACGACTGACCTTTAAACCGTTTGCCTCCTGACACTCGAGTGCTAGCGATACAATCTCTAATAGCAAACTTTGGAATTTTTCCATATCTGCATAGAAGTAGAAACTACGATACGGCCAGGACCGTGAGTCCAGCAAGTCTTCTTGGCAGCCGACGGCCAGCATACGCAATGGAACTGCGGCCCTGGAGGAAGCTTGTGAAATGCCAATGGTCGTTCTTTTAAATGATGGGATCGCTATGGACACGGCAATGAGTGGGACGTTATCAAGCAAAATAGAAGGAAGTTCAAGTTTCTCAATGAACGCAATGAGGCAAGCGAGCACCGAGCTGATGCTGCACTGGCACTCCAATGAAGGTCATCACACACCACTTACAAACTTAGTCTGTAGCTGAATGACCTGAATTTCAGTCCCATATTTTGAACTTTTACCTTGACGATCGTTCTTTATATGACTGAATGCGAGAAATTTTGGAAGATCTTCGTAAGGTCCAGTTCCATAATTCAATTTTGGGCTAACTGATCGTTTTTGACCTTATTTTGACCAAACCAATGAGTGTTAGTTCCAAAGTCGTCTACTACATCAGGTAAGAAAGGGAAATTCAATTTCTGAACTCAGGTTCAAGTGAATTTTTCGGTACCCTGATTTTTTCACATACATGCCAAACACGATTGCACGAAAAATAGACATCCGAAATGTTAAATAATCTAATTTATAAATGAACAGTCAACTATGTCTTCGCTAAATGTACATGTAATTCTTTGCAGTTGTTGCACTATGAAGCAATTGAATAAAAGACAAAGATTGTTGCAAATCCTGCCTATAATAAGACACGCCAGACGTACAGTAGTGAGGCACAATTTTGCTACACGTACCTCATCATGCGTTCAATGTTCAAACGGAGTTGTTCGCGCTTTAAGGACATGTTTCCATTACTGGCTAGTCCAGAATTTGCCTAGAAGAGTAAAAGTATTTTGCTACAGAGTATCCTCTCACGTGAGTGAGTCCTCTAATACTTATTTTATTATGTACGAAGAAATAAGCTTTTAGGGTTTGTATAGACCTTTTACAGTCGAAGTTTCCGGTTTTCCATCAGAGGATTGCGCAACCCTAAACATGTATGTAATCATCAGTGATGAGTCATTTTTAGAAAATATTGATGACCTTAGATCCGATAATGAAGCACTAATTACATTCAGTGGAGTAATAGTTCTTGGTTTGTACTTCTATTTATAATAGTAAGGGCATTTTTAGCGCACACCCGTAGGCAGATGAGCACCGGTTGTAAAAGTTACGAATCGAGTGTACACTAATTGATCAAATACCTTTGGGATTTGTCAATTCGATTCAGTGAAGGTAGTGACGAGGACTCGTCTAGCACTTGAAGTACAGCCGAAAGAAATTTTTCTAGTGATATTTGAAAGTATTTCAAAAATGGAGAAAATGAGATGAAACGCGTAGCCCAGAATTGAACAATAAAATAAAGAAGAAAGAATTATATAATTATCGATTTGTTACATAACTTAAAGTACTCAAGGAACTTACGCCTATGGTACACTACAAAATTCCTAAATTTCTACCATAATAGGAACGAACGAGTCGTACTTAACATTACAGAATAACTATCCGCTAATGGTTGATTTTCAGTATTGTTCCGACGCTTAGGTTAATCTACAACTTATGAAATAATTCGCTCTTCAAAAAGTTTAAACAAATAACAACAGTGAGAACGTAGTGAAATAATTACTTTCAATTTCGCCTGCCGTAGAAATTGTATATAATTGCAGATAAGTGTTTGCCTTCAAGTTCGTAAATTTGAAAGCAGAACACATGAGTGTCGTCAGTGCAATATTTGGTGTTGGAAAATAGTGAAAAGAAAAGCAACTGCTGTGACTTCGAATTACTCTAATCTTCATCAGGTTAGTTGTTGATTGACAGAAGATAAATTGTTTTCCATTTCACATTAGTTTAATGGGATAGTGAACTTGAAATAATAATCTCAGACTAAAGTGATCTTATTTGTAGTGTCCTGTTACCCTGTTCATCTCTCAAACTATGTGTTGTGTGTAGTACATATTAATTTTGAAGAAAATGCTCACGTCATAAGCTACATAACGATGAAAACTAAAAATTTTGCTTAATTTCACTATTTTCTCAGCACATGTGAGAAATTTGAGTAATTGGAAAATTCCAATCGTATGGTTTTTTTGTGAACCTAAGTTTAGTTATATAACGTATAAAATTTCAAAGCTCTTATCATTCCTAAGAATGAGCAAGTATGAGCAGAGCTTCAGGCCTAGAGAAGCATAGGCCCTCCCTTGAAACTGGTCCTTAAGTTTAGCTAACCTAACCTAACCGCCTTCCTTACTCCATACTATCTGGAGTACAACCTCTACTCCTCTACTCCTCTACTCCTCTACTCCTCTACTCAACTCCTTTACTCCTCTGCTCCTGTACTCTACTCCATTGCTCCTCTACTCCTGTACTCTACTCCTTTACTGTACTCTATTCCTTTACTCCTCTACTCAACTCCTCTACTTTAGTTTAAACTTAACCTAACCTAACATGTTGCATTACTCTGGCCAAAATCCCTTTTAATCTAGCATAAGTACATCTACTTTGGCATATGGCTAATTTAATTTAACAAAATCTACATCTACTCTGGCATAAACCTAATCAAAACTAGCATAACTCTACCTCTACCATTGCTAAAAACTTAATTTATCTAATATTTCTCTTCCCTGGTTTAAATTATTCCAAACACAACCACATCTTTAGGTTTCCTACTTTAAATCTTCCCAAACACAACCACATCTTTAGGTTTCCTACTTTAAATCTTCCCAAACACAACCACATCTTTAGGTTTCCTACTTTAAATCTTCCCAAACACAACCACATCTTTAGGTTTCCTACTTTAAATCTTCCCAAACACAACCACATCTTTAGGTTTCCTACTTTAAATGTTCCCAAACACAACCACATCTTTAGGTTTCCTACTTTAAATCTTCCCAATCATTACCACATCTCTAGATTCTCTGGTTTAAATCCTTCCAAACAAAACCATGTCTCTAGGTTCTCTGATTTAAATCCTTCCAAACATAACCATGTCTCTAGGTTCTCTGGTTTAAATCCTTCCAAACATAACCATGTCTCTAGATTCTCTGGTTTAAATCCTTCCAAACATAACCATGTCTCTAGATTCTCTGGTTTAAATCCTTCCAAACAAAACCATGTCTCTTAGTTTTTGCTTTATATCCTACCAAACATAACCATGTCTCTAGGTTCTCTGGTTTAAATCCTTCCAAACATAACCATGTCTCTAGGTTCTCTGGTTTAAATCCTTCCAAACATAACCATGTCTCTAGGTTCTCTGGTTTAAATCGTTCCAAACATAACCATGTCTCTGGGTTCTCTGGTTTAAATCGTTCCAAACATAACCATGTCTCTAGGTTCTCTGGTTTAAATCCTTCCAAACATAACCATGTCTCTAGGTTCTCTGGTTTAAATCCTTCCAAACATAACCATGTCTCTAGGTTCTCTGGTTTAAATCCTTCCAAACATAACCATGTCTCTGGGTTCTCTGGTTTAAATCGTTCCAAACATAACCATGTCTCTGGGTTCTCTGGTTTAAATCGTTCCAAACATAACCATGTCTCTTGGTTCTCTGGTTTAAATCCTTCCAAACATAACCATGTCTCTGGTTCTCTGGTTTAAATCGTTCCAAACATAACCATGTCTCTAGGTTCTCTGGTTAAAAGAAAAGCTACCCTACATAACCTAGCTTTAACTCTTGCCCAAACTTTGATTGATCCCAAGCCATAAGGAAACTAATAGTTCTTGCATCGTTCTGCACGAGACGATCACAGTTAACAATTGATTCTTATACTTCCTAGTAGCATCTATATTTTTAATCTATTGATGCTTTTTAACTGCCCATTTTCTTGGATGTGACTGTCCTTCTAGAACAAACCATTCAAAAGACTTCGCATTGCATATCTCAAATGAGGCGGCCAGGATGCGGCCAGTAGACGTTCTAGATGCAGCTATAGTTCAATAAAATACTAACCTTTAAATGAGGTACAGTTTGTATAGGTCATTGCGTCTCTGTAACCAACATCCATGAAGCCCCGCATGCTAGCCACGCTACTTGTAGCTCTCCACCACCTGCTGAAGCCACACGCGTATCATGGCTACACTCGCACCTCCAACGGCTCAACGCTCACCGTCCAGGTCACCTTTTCGAAGCTTTACGCGGGAATTTTTTATAGTTTGGTAGATCTTTCCGTTTTCTGGTTCATTTTATTTATTTTTCGCACATGGATGGCCCATGCTCCGCACTAGTGACCAGCCCGAGTTTCTTGGTTGCTGAGGCCATAAGTCGGAATGTTGCTGAGGCCATAGTTCGGGATGTTGCTGAGGCCATAGGTCGGGATGTTGCTGAGGCCATAAGTCGGAATGTTGCTGAGGCCACAAGTCGGGATGTTGATGATACCATAAGTCGGGATGTTGCTGAGGCCATAGGCTGGGATGTTGCTGATACCATAGGCTGGGATGTTGCTGAGGCCATAGGCCGGGATGTTGCTGATACTATAAGTTGGGATGTTGCTGGGGTAGGTAGGAGGTGTTTCTGAGGTATGTGCCACACCATACTTCACTTCGAGCAGTATTTTTTGTAGGATCTTCACTCTGCTAGCGTGCGGTCGTGTGGCGGAAGTGAGATGTGACTTGTGGTGAACCGTCGAGAGGGAAGAGACAGATGAGGTGGAGTTTTCTGAAGGAAGGGCGGA
>VCRD01000032.1:715447-773977 GCA_006783055.1 Trinorchestia longiramus | reverse complement strand
AAGGTGTAGCGTGAGGACTGTGTACCCATCACTGCAAGGTGTAGCGTAAGGACTTTACATCAACGTAAAGAATAGACCATCAATGAAAAATTCAGTGGCTATACGTCGTGTAGATCATGGGGCATTTAGTAGGAAATGTTTTCATGAGAATGTGACTTATATCTTTTACATATAAAAATGAATCTTCAAAATGAACATGGTCCATTAAAAAAGGATGTAATAGCTTCATGCAGTTGAGCGGTTGCGACACCCAGTAAATTGATTTGAAAGTACACGTGCGGAAACAAAGATGCATAAAGATACCATACATGGAAAACATGAGATCAAATAGATATCTGACGTGGCTGCAGAAAATTCTTGTTTCCGACATACATCGTAGTTTCTGAATGCAAAAAAGCGCCGTAAGAAAATGTGTGAACTTTCAGGACTTAAAAAGTTCTACAATAGCGCTCAAAGAATTTCAGACATAGAATATGTTATGTTTTGTTTGCTTCTACGAACAGAATATCGTTCCTGGTACGCTCTCTAATACAGTGTAGTAGAGTACAGATAGATTCGGTTGTTTAAATACTATTGAATGACAAAATTTTGAGTGAACTGAAAGCCATGAATAAACAACAGTCGTTGCTAGGTACAACATAGAACAGCTCTTGCGACTAAAATAGGAAAGTTAAGTGAATTTTAATGATCTTATTAGAATAATAATTCTTTTTGTTTAGTACTGTACACTAGATTCAAATTTTTACGATTTTCTCGACGGAAAGACAAATGAAAGAGGTCATCGCTTCTAAAATCTCCGGTCCATAATCAATGCCTATTTTTATTTGTATAGTTAGTTCGTACAGAAACTGAGTTAAGGTAAACTTCGCTACGTAAAATAACCTAATAAATAATCATACTTTAAAACAACGAGTGTGCTGCCTCTCGAAACGAATGAATCAGAGGCGCAATACTGCTCAAGCCAATGACGAACGAACTAGAGGATGGTGTCCGAATAAGGTACGACTGGCTTGGACGGCCCGGAGCCTCTGCCTTCTGTCTGCCAGGCGGTCGCCGCAGTTGGCCCCGCTCTAATTGCGGTCGCCTGAAATTTCAACCAAAATACCGCCGTGTTTTGGCCATTGGAACTCTAGTGGAATGAGTCCGGTCGTCTCCACATGGCCATAACGGGAATACAAAACGGCAATGGTGCCAATTGATGTGCCAGCATTGCTAGCACCTTGGAATTCTCAGGATAAACACCGTCGGGAGCCATTGCAGGACTCCTTTTGAAGATACTCTCGCGGGAGCGTAATGGTTTTCTGCACCAATGAGCTGCACGCTCTTAACACGAAGGCTTTCTAGCTTCAAATATTTGCAAATTGAAACATAATCTTTTCTGTAAAGCTGTATTCAATGTAGAATGAAAAAGGGCAAATTTGGTCACTAATTTCGCTTACTATTACGCATTCATACATGCATACACTTATTAACATTTTAGTCAATCTCTATGTATAAAGACCTATGATGATTAGTTCATGGCCTTCGTCCGTGTAAAATTTAAGCGACAAATTGCTAGAAAATATCTGAGACATAAGTGTCTTTCGCTGAAAAAAAAACTACCATAACATCACAATTTTGTCCGACACATTTCAAAATGAAGTTTCCATCTTGGGGGTTTAGTAGCATTATGTTAGTCAAATTCTTTAGGTATGATTTCCACTATTTATTACCACTATTCCTTATTAGTCATTATTGATAAACACAGGCGTGTAGACACAAACTAGTCTGACACAAATGGATTACCCTTGCCGTTACTTTAGTGGGCTAGTAAATAGTGCAACAAAGAGTGCAGTGAAACTTAGAAATAGTTATGAGTAATAGCAAAAAAGTTGGTTCAAAAGTAGAAACTTAAATATGTTCAGTCTGAAAAGTGTAAAACTCTACGGAAAACTGATCAATTGGATAGATTCTAGGTTGAATAAATTATTAGATTCATTAGAAAGCATAATATATTCGAAAAATTGTGTATTTTGTTAATAAAATTGGGGAGATATAATAATCATTGTAAATAAAAATGACCTCAACTAATGTATCAAAATATACAGCTATTTAACAAAAATAAATTACCATTTCTAGTATATACTTTGGTTTATACCATGCATTATTATATACAGTGGAAGCAAAATAATGCAGCACGTTGATTAAATAGCCAGATTGCTCATTTATAAACCACGCACAATTACGAAAATTGAACTATATATAAACAATAATATAAAAAAATTATTAATGTTTCTAAAACCCACAAATATTTAATAGAAAAATTATATAGGAACCTGCATAATAAATACGCGAACAAAAATTTACAACACCCGACTTTTTTCTCGATATTATGCATGAAAATTATTGAAGGATTATTCCAGAATGTTCTAATACATTCTATTATTTGACAACCGAACTTTCGTCAGCATTCATCTCGAATAACGTGTCATTGGTGCAGCAGCTCTCGTTCTGAAAGGTCGTAAGCATGGGAAGCATTAGGACATCAACCAAGGTCTTTGCGATGGTATTGTGGAGCTCCATAATGAAGGTTTGGGATATCGGAAGATAAGTACACAATTGTGTGTTCTCATAGCTTTTGTTGGAACCATAATACATAAGTGGAAATGCCAGAATACGAATCTCAACAAGTCTCGAACTGGCTGTGCACGGAAGATTAACGACCGTGCTGCTCGAAAATTGGTCTGAACAGTAGTGCAGAGGCCTCAAACTATTCGTGAAGAATTGAAGGATGATCTCAGGGCATCTGGGATCCAAGCCCGCAAACACACGATCAGCAAGGCACTACACCGTGAAGGTCTTCGCTCCCGCACCCCTCGTAGGTCACCTCTTTTCCAGAAACGCCCCGTCAAGGCCAGGCTGAAGTATGCCAATGACCATTTGAACAAGCCAGCGGCGTTTTGAAACTCAGTTTTGTGGTCAGATGAAACCCAAATCGAACTATTCGGGAGAAACAGCACGAACCATGTTTGGAGGCAAAAAACGAAGAGTATAAACCAAAGTGCACCATACCCGCAGTTGAGTTTGGAGGTGGCTCAATCATGGTGTAGGGATGTTTCAGCTTATCAGTGGTAGGAAAACTTCACATCATTGAAGAAACTATGAATGGCAGGAAATATCGAGAAATATTGGAAGAGCAACGCCTACCTTCAGCTCGTTTGTTAAAATTGAAACGTTAATGAAAATTCTAACAAGACAACGATCCAAAACATACTGCAAACGAAACCAAGGAATGGTTGAAGATGAAGAAGATAATCATTTTAGAATAGCTAAGTCAATCCCCGGACATGAATCCAATCGAAAACTTGTGGAGGGAATTGAAATTGAAGATTCAAAAGAGAAGTCCCAATAACATCACTGAACTCAAAGAAATTTGCATTGAATAATGGAATAAGATTACGCTCAAAACTTGTAAAAGGCTGTTAGTGAACTACTATAAACGTCTCGTAGACATAATTAATAATAAGGGCTATGCAACGAAATATTAATGTATGTATATCTTGAAATGTGTTGTAAACTTTTGTTCACGTATTTATTATACATGTTCCTATATATTTTTTCTATTAAATATTTGTGGGTTTTAGATATATTATAAACGTTTTTATACTACTGTTTATATATAGTCCAGTTGTCATAATTGCACGTGGTCTTTTAATGTGCAATCTGGCAATTTAATCAACGTGTTGTATTATTTTGCCCCCATTGTATCGCATTTTATATGCCAGTCAATTCCATAACCAAAATTATATCGTCTAACTACAAATGGTCTAACTCACACTTTTCAGAGCCTATCTCCTAATGTGAATTCTCCTTGGTGAATTACAGCAAACGTAAACTAACATAATTTTTTAGACACAAATTTATTAGTTCATTTCGAATCATAAAATATTTTTTAAATTCTCATGTTTACAGTTCAGTTATGAATGCATTGGGAATTCCGTTTTTAACGCCTCCTACTTCTTTGTTTGAGTATTGTAAAAGATATATGATTGAGTTTTCTTTTCAATTAATGTTACTAATTTGCTTCTGCCAAAGTAGTTAGTTCACGTTTATCATTTCATGCGTTGCAAGACAAGTGTGTTGCTTAAAAGAAAAAGCTATGCAAGACGGAAGAGGCGTTATTTCTCCATGATATACAAAGGAGATTCGTTGTAATTAAATAGTGTGAATTTCAGACAATTTCTTTTGTCCAAACGACAAGTGCTTCTGTTTAATTGTTTACATAATGCATTGAAAAAACAAGATTAAATGTGACTTCTTCTGAAAACACATGTTCTAACTATTTCAATTCGGCTGAGCAGTCGTCATGGAATAGTGGAAGTTTTAAAGTAAATAAATAATTAGAAAACATATAAAACGTCATGGCTTTACTACATAATGAGTGACGCCATAACCTAAGTCGTCTGACGAAAAATTACTGTAGAAGAAAATTTACTGATTTTACTTTTTCATTTATTTTGTATTTGTTTACTGACTTCCAAATCCGGATCAAGCATGAATTGGAAAAAGAGGAAGCAATAAACTGAAATGTTGTGTAGTTGCAGTTGGTTGAGGTGCAGGCTTGTTCCACTGCAGGCCAGTGTAGGTCAAGCGTGCTGCTGCAGTCGTAAAGCAACTATAAAACAACGATAAAAACTCTAATCTGTTTATAACCGCAGATACGCGCACTCTGTTCTGCTCCTGTCAACAGCAGTCCATGGAACACTGCAGACTGAAGGTCCCGTGAGAGTCCGTTACAGACAACTATAATTAATACTGGCGTCCAAACTTAAAGCAGTAAACTGAAACTTTTCCTTCCAGTGTCCTTGATGGACACAACGAATAGGATGCACGTTAAAGACTGTAACATGAACTTTAGATAAAATACCAGAAAACAGCCATTTCTTCTATTTAACATGTATGCAATTTCAAACACATCAGTAAGAAAATTTATTACTGCTGTTCAATATGGTCTGTGATCATTTCTGACAGCAATACTGGTCTCACAATGACATGAAGTACTGTGGATAAAAGGCATCAATCTCATTTTGAGATATTAACTTTTATTCTATCTGCACACAAGCTTGCAAGTCTTGGATAGTGATTGGTTGATGATAACGTAAAATACTCCGTATGCGCAGCGCTTCCAAGACATACTGTATCGAATTTAAATCGAAAATGCAAGCAGGCCAGTCCAACAAGTAACAATTTCACTCTCCAGAAGACAAGACCCTCAGCATTACATACATATATGAGAACGAACATTATCCCTCAACAGTTGGAAGTCCAGGTGTCAAGAAACCAGAAGTTGTAAATTTCTCGTAGTGGTATATGGTAGCTGATCAACTTTTCTCGTTCACTCGCAGAACGTCATAGACAGCAGCTCGAGTAGTTATCATAATACTTTGAATACAAGTCAAAGAACATAATATTACCGCTCTATAAAGCGCTAGTCCGGCCTCATTTAGAATATGCAGTGCAACTCTGGTCTCCTACCTTACGAAAAGATATTAATAAAATGGAAAAAATACAACGGAAAGCAACGAAGATGATTCCAGAACTCCGCAATCTCAGCTACGAAAGACGTCTTCAACGCCTTGAACTTATATCCCTAGAACAAAGAAGACTGCGAGGACAACTTATTGAGGCCTTTAAGTATCTAAATGGCCTCAACAATGTTACCATGGAAGGGCTCTTCGAAAGAGACGGTAATGTAAGAACCAGAAATAACGGTCAAAAACTATTACTGAGAAACTTCAAGACATCTCAAGCTATGAACTTTTTTCCCGTTAAAATTGCCGCAACTTGGAACCAGCTGCCAGAAAACATAGTTTCTGCTGGCACTGTGAACACATTCAAAAATCGTCTCGATAAATTTTAGACTACGAACCCCCCCAGTACTACATCCTACTAACTATGTCCCTAACTCCTTAAGGTTAATGTATGATTGAGATAAATGCTCGTGACATAAACGCCTGTGCGTGAGTGATATGTGTGCACACGACTAAATTGACTTACGTGGTTAAGGTGTACGTGCATGACTGATGGATTTACTTTTAGACGGCATAGGACTTCGGTATTGAACCAAGAATGGGCCAAACGGCTCGTTCCTATTGCCTTATTCTATTCTATTCTAATACCTGTTTATACCATTATTAATTCACCTCTAAGTAGTGGCTTCTACGAAACTACTCAGCTAAACGACAGAATCTATGAAAAACACAAAATTTCGCTTTTTCTTGTGTGACAACTTGATAAAGAAACCAGCCAACAATAAAAAGGCTTCTGATTCAAAATTAGCGTTTTCATATGTATTTCTACCGGTTGAATTAAAAAATTACAATAAAATGAACGATTAGCTCTTGCTTTGAAGATGCGGTGACGTCATTTTTTAGAGTCGACACTTTTAGTATGGGAGAAATTTTGTTTTGGGGAGGTGTCACACCTCTCAACGGATATAATAGAACGTTCCCTAGATGTTTATAAGTTATAAACATAATAACTTTTTCTGTGACTCTGAGTGTTATATTGTTTATGTTTTTCTTTCTTCAGAATTCCCGATTTTGGAGTGCTTTTGAGGTGTAAAATATATTACATCAAAACGCCACAAAAAGTGTAAATTTAGTGAATAACTTCTGTTACACCTGTGATGATATCACATTTTCTTCACAGGAACTCAATCTGACTCTTACTGTGAAATTTGCTCATCAGTATCCTTTCGGTGTGAAGGTAGGGGGCCAGGGTTTTTCATGGGCTCCTCATACATATACTGTATGTTACAAGTGTTCTCTTGTTCAATTATAGAACGGGTAGGACTGGAAAATAATAAAAATGATCTATGGATTTTATTACACCTATGGCTTGGTGGGAACCTAAAACTATACAGACGACTGTTATTTCTGCAAGAATCTATCTATAAAAGCAGGATTGTCAATGAAGAAAAGAGGAACAATTCAATACCCGAATTTTCCATCTGCTATTCAACCTATTCTACATTTAGATAGTTTATCAGTTCCTACTCTAGCTCAATATTTTGAGTTTGAACTAGAAAATAAAGACAGTGTGTGGAGAAGAAGACCCCAACAAGCCTTCCTATCCTATGACTCAGATTTTAAGCAAAAAGACGATACACCGCACTGACTGGGCCAAACAGAATTGAGTGATCTCATCCGAGACCTTAATTTGTTAAAGGAGAAGGCAGAACTTCTAGGGTCAAAACTACAGCAATGGAATCTACTCCAGCCTGATGTTAGTGTTCAGCAGCAAAAAAGTCAAAGAGTTTTGTTTCCTTACTTTGAGAAGAAAAACAATTTTGCTACTTGCTGCGACGTTAATCGTTTAACGGAATATTTGAATTTGAAGCATGATCTAACTAAATGATGCTGTTCATTGACACCTTCAAGCTTAGTTTGAAAGGTGAATTACTTCACAACAGTAACAGTTTTCCTTTTATTTCTGTTAGCTATGTTGTTTACATGAAGGAAAAATATGCAAACATGACACAATCAAATACGCTGAAAACAAGCGGAAAATTTGGAGCGATCTCAGTCATGCACTAAGTTCTAGTGCTTTGAATGTTTACGGGGCAGTCGGGATAGGAAAGAACATTACATTCAAGCAGACAGGCCAGCAAAATATCTTAACTCTGGCGAGAATAAATGTCTTCGCTGAGCCTCCAGTGGGCCCAAAAAATGAAATGCTCACTCAGGTAATTCCACCAACTTTAATATGAGATTAAAGTGGACTACTTCTTTGTGCACAATTGATCAAATAAAGGTTTTGTGTATGAGTCACAATCCAATATTCTGAAACGAGCGTCCCCTCCCAGTTGATGCTTGCAATGTTGCAGTGTCTAGAAGACTTGGCCTCATCTGTCTGGATATCAATATGTGTTTGGGCTGTGCTCGCCTGAGTCCGTTATACATGGCACGACCCACGCATCCCAGTCTCTCTGAACATGCCATGGCTCACTCTCGTTAGTCCTACTGAACATGCCACGACTCACTCTCCTTAGTCCTACTGAACATGCCACGACTCACTCTCCTTAGTCCTACTGAACATGCCACGACTCACATATTTCAGTGCCTGTAAATTTATACCATTATACACTTCTCACTTGCTCAAAAAATTATATAAGCTACTTTAATGTTTCATTATATATTCTGGTTCTCGACCAAAAGTCCGCTGCTAGTATTAGCTCTTCTTGGATTATCAGTTTTGTCGACCAATGAAAATTGGAACAAACTGGCCAGTCACCGCTCACTTTTCGATAAAGATATTAAATAGCGCACCATTTTGATCCAGAATGCTTATTTGAAATTCATATGCATGTGATTGTAATCCTTTAAGTGAAATTAAATTAAAAACACGAATGGGGATTTTTGCTAAAGCGTGTCTATTTGTAGTTTCTTTTAGAAACGTTGCACAGCAAAAAATGTCAAACATAGAAAAAAACTGAACCCTGTGAAATTTTGGCCATGATGCCGTTAGAACAAAAAGAAAAACACGTTAAGTTGTCTGTTTGAACAGGGTCCGGAGCTTTACAGATGATGCAATCAAACGACCTTTATTTTATTGCTCCCAGTGCAAAAATAGAACACGCAGTTTCTGTGACCGCAGTATCTATCGACTTTAATTATGTATCATCTCGGTCTTGTTCAAGATTGACCAGAAATGAAAAAATATTTCATGTCCAAAGGTTTGAAGGAATAAATGAATGCGAAAAAACAGTTGAAACTTTTTGACACAGTTTTCACGCTCACAAAACGTTTACACAAACTACAAAAACAATTTATCATAAAAAATTTTACGTGGACATTTTTTGCTAAATATTAAACCTGTGTACCAGCTTCGGTAATTGCCTGATTTAGCATTGCTTAATTACGAAAAAAAATTCTCAAAAACATTTCAGCCTAAGTATTTTTACTCGAACACATCTATAATAATATCTCAACCAGACATTTTGCGGCTACCGTGTTTTAGCTTAAACAGACCTGCTAAAACAATTCTGCTCGAACATTTGTCTAAGTAGGTTTCCCTAAATATAAGTGTTTAAACGTTTCAGCTTGGACATTTCTACTTAACACCTTTTCACGTTTCCTTGAATATTAATATTCAAACGTTTTAACTTGGGTACTTCTGCCTAAACACCTTTCACAGTTCCCTGAATATTAATGTTCAAACGTTTTAGCTTGGACATTTCTGCCTGAAAATTTGCATGCGAGCATTTCAAGTTGAACATTTGAGCGTAGTCGTGTCTGTCTGGGTAGTGTCACGCTGTGTCGGAGTCAAGCCCTCGAGAGAATGAGCGCGAGTCCTCGCTTCATTTCGAAGTTCAGAGAAACTCTGCTAAATGCCAGGTCTATCTCGTGGACGAGCAGCTACTTTAAAATCTTTCTAAATTGTTTATAGTTTCGTTTTCAGTTGCCTGGTCTTACATTATTTTACAATTTCAGGATACCTTTCTCACGCGGGTTTTTATAACATAGAATTCCTTACTCATGATATGAAATGAAGGAAACTAAAAGAAATTATTCGTACGCTAGGTTTCACAGTCATCCTTTACATCTTTTAAAAGCGCTTTGTTTTACTCATGAACTCCATATCATTACGTCTCCGAAATAACGCCTGCTTCAGGCATGGACACTGAAGGAAAGTTTGATTCACTACTGTCAGAACTACACTTCTGACGCCTAAATTACTGAGGTTTGTTCTCAAAAGGCGGCATTAGTGCTAGTTCCTACGCCTAGTTCCTCAGAATATAGTCCGGTTTTACATTTCAATTGCGTTCAAGGTGTATAACACAACTCTCAAGCAGTCAAAAATGAAGGAAGAAATTCATTTAAGATGAATTCTAAATTTATCTGACTGAATCTGAACATATTTTTAAGATTTATATGACAAGTACTACGTTGATCGAAAAATAATGACCGATTTCAGAACAAACTGTTGTTATTGAAAAAATTAACAACAAACATTTTTTAATCAAAGTAGGATTCTAGGACAGACACGTATCTCTGTCCTTGTTCAACCAGTTCATCTGTGCTTTGTTGATAAAAGTTGTTCAGCTCTAATGCTGGAAATCCTTAAACATGAATTCCACCTCTGCTTTCATCGGAAAGTTTTATTGTTTAAAAATGTATCCAGATGCTTTAACAAATGTAGTCTACGGGTGAAAAATTGAAAAAACTCACTCCGGTGGAAAAAAGTTGGTCCGTATCAATGTTGAAGTTGATCAGAAATATTTGCTCCAAGACAATTGTAAACGTTTTAGAAAGGATACTTGCAAAACTACTGGTTGTAACAAAAAGATAAACTTTATTCTGTAATTCAGTACATTAAATTGATAATGTATAAACATCAATGAATAATATTTTTAATGAGATAAATAACAAAAAACAAACTTTACATTGTAAATAAATTCATGAAATTGATAATGTATCAACAGAAGAAACATATTTGCCATCATATTACTCAATACATGTTAACTCATTCTTCAATTTTTCTGCAATTTGAATTGAATTTGGAAGAATTCCTTTTCTTTCTAGTTATACTTTCGACAGATGTTGAAACCTGTAATTGTTGCCACCGTCAGCCAAAATAATTTGTTCCATTAACTGCTGCAAAGCAAGGAAAATGTTGTTCAATATTGACCTCTGTAATTCCACAAAACTATGTCACTGTTTCAATTAATTCATCAACGCTACGCGGTGCTTTTTGATGTTGAAGGGATTGAATTGAATTGAAATAGCCGAGGTCAAGTACATTCAAGTCTGGACTGTTTAGAGGCTGGTTAACAATTTCAATATTCAAGCCTAATTTTTCCGACGCTTCCATAAATATGAGATCAGTTGAATGCACGTGTGGTCGAGCATTGTCTTGCTGAATATCTATTAGTATCATCTTCATTGGCCAAATCCTGCTGGTAATTTAAAAACTTTTAAACATAATCTTAAAAAGGAGAAAGACAAAATTAGATTAACTTTTACCTATTATTTATTAAAGCTTAAAATTGTGTTCAACACGCTTTGCACGATTGTCTACTGTACCTTGTTGTAATATTATTATTATTTCCGACCGCAGGGAGTAAGAAGTATGTAGTAAAGTCTATCATTCCAAGACTGGTATGAGAGTTTCTGCAGTCATCCTAGTTACCTGTGGTCGTGTATTGTCTTGGAAAAGAATTGGGCTACGCCGATTCACTAGCACAGGTCTCATTTTTCTTAAGTGAACTTGCATTTGCTCGAGTTGATTGCAGTAAACCTCTGTTTTGATGCTTGGCTTTCAGACAGCAGTACTAAACAATACGAGTTGTGAACCATCAAACAGTCACCGTAAGTTTTTGCTAATGCAACTATGCTGTTAGAAAATGTACCGGTGGCTCATAACGATTAAGCCAATGATTTGATCATTTACGATTATCATTGTAGATGCACTTTTCGTCACAATTCACTATTTAGTCAAGAAACGGATAATTGATATTCAAGAAATTGATCATCGAGCACTCTTCAAAACACCAAGCTTTTTGATTTTCATTGAGCTCATGTGGGACCCTATTTATCGAGCTTTTTGACCTCACCAGTTAGTTTCTGATGGTCAATCACCGTTGAAATACTAACACAAAGTTCTTGAAATATTTCTTTGAGAATTTATTGTGAATTTTTTGTGTAATGTGTGTTTGCTGTTTGATGTGAGTTTACTTTCGAATGATTATAGTCAGGAGTGCATGACTGCCATCATCCTTCATTATCCTTAAAACTCTCATCACCATTAAGGAATTTCTGTAGCTACTTCGTGCTGTCCGATCATGCGTAGTTCTCTTTTTCTGAGTTTTGTCGATATTGGCAGCTGTTTGGGATGCATCACGACCAAGCTTGAACTCATGCAGGAAAAGTGAACGAAAGTTTTCTTTTTTCATGATCATAATTACGGGCTTATTTGCTGCAATAATGTTTTCTGGAAGATATATGAACAAAATTTTAAAAATTTCTTGTGAATTTTCAAGAACATTAAAGTTCATTGACAATACAATGGAAAAAACGAACATAAAATATAATTTCGAAAGCGAATGTCTGAAATGGACAGTGCGCATTTTCCATACAACATAAGGTATAAAAACCAATGCATTTTTGCTTCAAGGTATTGATCTGCACATGAATCGGTGCATTTTTAATTTCCTCTTCACTTGAATTTGTGAATCAGCACTTAATTACGTAGCAGAGTTGGGGAGGAAAATTTTCTTCTGTTATTTATTTCATACACACTATGTATACTCGTACACCCAAGCCCGTGAGTTGATGAGGGAAATCGACAGAATATAAAACAAATATTAATAAGTTTTCAGTTTTAAATGATGACAGGCATTTACACAGAAGAGCACGATGAGTAAATGTGTTGTATACTCAATTAGATTTATGATTACTCAACGCACATTGGATGCATTGTACTGTATGTTTAAACGCGTTTCAGCTGTTCATTTTTATTTTCGTGATGAACCCTATTACATTAACATAATTCAATCAATATGCTAGCTTAAAATTCTCGTCAACACTATTTAGTCTGCGAATATAAAAACAATGTTATTATATGGCCGTTACGATACAAAAACTTTTTTTACACCGTCCTTTTCCTTAGTTTCTCAGAGTATGTTGAATAATTTACTCATTTTTTTGACTATTTTCAGTCACGGTTAAACATGAATTCAAAGTATTCTGATATATTATTAATAATTACTTATATACATCACAAGTTTCAGCGAGAATCGTAATTCAAAGCGCATGGTGACGGTACATGGATTTTCATTTTTACAATAATTGCTAAAACTGTTGAAAATTTTAAAATCTCACTGAATAGCACGAACAGGAATTAACTATTTTTGCTACAAAATGTATGTTTCATATTGTAAAGTATACCAGCCGGTAATTATGAATCATGAAATAGAATATCAAAGTTGCTGATACTATAGCTATTAGTTTATATGACGTGTAGCTTCTCTCCTACAGTTGGCACATGCCAATTTTATTCTAGATTCCTTCTAATTGCTCTCTTGTTTGCGAAGGTTTATTCGTGTCGATTCATATAGAGCTTCATGCACATGCTTTTGTTTTAGAAAAAAACGTTCATATATAACGCTTTGCTCCGTTTGAAGTGAGCAAAGTTGAGCACATTGAGCGCGTCTGAATACGTGAGATAGAGCACAAGAACTGCCAGTATTGCTGTTGGAAAGTACGTATTGTACTAGAGTTTTAGCGCCAGTCTTCCATTTACTTCCTCTCGCTCTGCTCGCTGGTTCTGGGAAATTTGTGACCAACCGTTTAATTGGTGCGTCATTAGGTTATTATGTCATAGTCTTAACAAAAAAACGTGTTAAGATTGTAGACTCTAAACTCTTGTTAAATGGCTAATACATAGCCTGGTTCTCCGTAGGAACTACGCGCAAGTGAAATTTTACGTATTTTTCATAATTAATGTTTAATATCGTCATGATTATATTAATCGTTACTTCAGATATCGTAGGTTATTTTAAGACAGTAACCAATGTTTTTCGACTTCGTTTTTCGTAATGTTTTTCCCAACTCGAAAATATCTGAATTATAGAAAAGGCTTTCCCTACTGTTTCATTTCTTGGTAAGATCCACACCCTGGACAACAATGACATACACAGTACACACTATACATAGTTCGCGTATTTCTTAGCATGTGCTCCCACACACATATGAGATTTGGCTTTACAAAGCTCATACTTTACAGACCAAAATCATTTTCGAATGGTGGTATAAATTAGATCCTATCGTTTTCTGCGTAAATTATAAAAATAAAACGAGTCAACTTATCTTGAGCATCTTATTCGTTTCATGCATCCATTCAAGCAAGATATTCTAAGATTAATGCAAGAAAATTTTATAAAAACTTTTCTTGTTCTATGAGAATCCACAAATGACTCATGGAATGGAACAGAAATTAATTCTTCACTTCGAGACCCATAAGACAACTTTTTTCTATGACCGACTCCGTCATGAAGACCCAATTACTTTTTTCCTACTAAGGTGCTCGACTGTATGTTTGTTGTTTCGACTAGTAGGAAATACAACTAATATACTTACAAATAATAATGCTAGCAATTATCTGCATGATAAATTAAAATCTCGGTATAAAAACGGAAGACCAAAACTCTTGAGGTCCCCTTCCTGCACATCAGATCAGGACCCTGATGATACGAAGTATTTACGTCTTTTTCTTTTATCCTCCTGAGAGCTCCAATGTTTTTTCCGGCTCGTTCTGCCCCGTTAGACGTGGCCTGGGTCTGTAGTCTGACCCTCTGCAAAAGTTGGGCTTCCTCATCAAATATGGAGAGAAGAAAGCTCTCGGCCTCCCTAACTTGCGAGGTGACTTACTCGCCCAGAAGATTGCTGACAGGTCCCAAGCTAAACTTGAAGCTCCTCAGCCACGGCTCTTATGCCTCTGCTGCCTCAATGAATACAATTTCTTCAAACAGTATTTTTCGCTGACGGAAAGTTTCTAAGGATATTCCTTTGAATACATGTACCATGATGTCGATTACTGAACAGCTATCACGTTTTGTTTAGCTGACTATTTTTGTCGAATGCATAGTCAATTATTATTTTGTAAAATAATTTAACTCAAGATTTTCCAATTCAAGTTACATTTCCCACACTAATATTCATTATGCTAATTTTTTGAAGCTGCGGAAACAAATAATCTCTTCTAAGTTAAACAACTCGTTAGATTGATGAGTTGAAATTTCTTGGAATTTTTCTTATACGGTTATGTATTGACTGAGGAAAGTGCACCTTGGCCTTTTGTCCTCCGGCACTCTGTGGTATACGTGCTCAAATTATGTCAAGTTATAAAAAGCAGTTATTCTAAAGCAGAAAATACTATGTATCTATGTATGAAACATTAATTCATTCTCGATACGGAGCTCCATGTGCGTACACGCACGAGAGCGGCTTTCACTCTGCACAGGAAAACAACTTTTCCGTTGGGTGAGAAGGCTTTTTAGATGATACACTAAACTCTCTGTCAAATGCTTGACAAATGTTAAGAAAAGGACAAAAACTTACTTATTTTCACGCAAAAAACTCAGATCCCACAGCCGAGTATGAGTTGTCTGAATTGGTCGTGGTCGTGTCTTGAAGCTGCTGAAGGTCAAGGCAACAATTACACGACGCCGTTGCATTGGAGTTAACCGACTTTCTTAATGCATTCAACGCAAATTTTTGCACTTTTGTGATTATCTTTGAAGGAGAACTTTGATCGACAGCTGTGCAGCAAGCCCAATTTCAATATCTGTTGTCGCGTGGATTTTATGGGGAAGTTGACGTACATTAACCTGAAAGTGTCGATTAAATGGCAGCCCATCAGTGGAAGCGGAATCCGATGTCATTTCCATTATAAGCCGGTAATAATTAACAATTTTTCATTCGTCAAAAATTCTGTATCACACATTACAAAATATCATTTTTCTCCTATTTCCTTTTCCTGAATTTAACGACTCCCATCCGAATTGCTTCATGAGTATAAAGAACAATATTTATTCAGTTCAACATCTGAAATGTTGTCAATTATAAAGGTCTGGTTCATAATTATATGATAATTAACGACAATTTTACCCTCGTAAATCAGTTAAATAATTCTATCCGCTTGGGTGAAAACTCACAATTTTTTCTATGTTCTGTTTTCTTTCTGAAGTTGATAAAATAATACAGAAGATCTTGATCTCTATATTTATTCAAAAATTATTATCAAATAGTTGTCGGACATTGACGTCTGTAATAGAGAACATAATTTAATTCGAAGAGAATTCAGAAAAAACAATTTTTTGTTGCCTGTAGGGGGGAGAATGAACTTATCCTGTTGGTATTATTATTTCTACTACAATTTACGTATTGCAATTAATACTATTATTAATAATATTATTACTATAGTTATCACTATCTTCATCACCATAGCTACTTCTTTTTTATGGTTTCATTATGTACTACAATGTAATATTTTCAGTATTCCATTGACATGGACTCCAACAATTTTTTCTCATCAAGAGCCCCAGCCTTTTGTATTCCTTTGTTAAATAAACTTATACTCGTAAATATGACCGCGCGTCACACGAGTTCTCATCACTTGCTCGTATGTCAAAAATTATTTTAAACTGCGTGTCTCACATAGTATATTTCGGACTTAAAATTATCAGTTCTGGGCAAAGACACTTTGAGCTCCTAGAATATAGGTCATTTTTTCTTCTGTCATATATATTAAACATAAACAGATTGACAGATATTTCTCATATTGTATTTAGTCAAACAATTCAATTCAGGCATGGTTACAATTTAATTTGACCGTAGAAAAAATTTCCTGATACCGATAACAATTGCTACGTAACGGCCACAGCAATTTTCTGATGCTGACCGCAACAATGTTCATGTACCAATAAATGATGATAACATTCAGTCACAAAAAGTAATGATATTCATGCACTGAAAACAATTACTTCCCAACAACAATGTTCACGAACTGAAATCAGCAGCGCTTAGGCAACAACGATAAAAATAACTATTCACCAAGAACCTAGTACTCAGGAACCGTTGGTTCAAATATTCAGTCACAGGCAACGTTTCAACTGGAGGTGGTGCGTATATCTGTATCCACATCCGCGGTTATCTGCATGATCTTACACATCCGCATCCGTACCCGCACTGTTAAATGCAGATGTCATGCAGATGTTCTAAATAATGCATTATCAGACTAAATAGGTCATATTTCCTTTAATTTCGTAAATAATTGGGAACCCATCAACTGAATTTCCTGCTGTGTTTGATAAATACATATTTCGTCTAGTGCTTGTATGATGCATTGAATAAAGTTGAAAACTGATATGTGCGTGTGCAAGGGACAGATTGAGTGCAAAATGAGTGAACATGTAATGCAATACTGAAGAACTTTTCCAGATATTTCCAAAGAAACTACCACAATGATTGAAAAATATCAGCGATTAAACGCATTCAGATGTCAGAAGATCCTCTCCTTTGGTGGCGTACGAAGGCTCATTCGTATCCTTCTCTTGCTACACTTGCTAAGAGATACTTAGCCTGTCTCTCCAGCAGTGTAGCCAACAAGTGCCTATTTAGTAGAGCTGGTATCATTTATGATAAAAAGGGATCCAAGTTCGCTCTAGAGCGAGCACAGAAACTTCCATTTTGAAACACAACTTGCCAATAATTACCCACAATTATTCAATGTAAATAAGTAGCAGCCTTTTATGAATGGGTGGTAACTGAGGAAAGATGTTAGTGGGATGCATTTGAGTTGGGTTTTCGTCCTGTATCCTGGTAACATGGATGATGAAACCATTTAATACTATTACTTTTAAATTGAAGCTTTTTTGTTATAATTTTTCATTCCGAAATTTCATTTATCAGCTCAGTCAATTACTTAACCTTTTCATTCATTAGTTGCATCCATTGAAGAAATTATTCCTTCCGATATTATAACTATTTTCATTCATTACCTGCGGCTGAAACATATTTTCGAGAGCTCAATATAAAAAGCAGGAAATCAGCATCTACATCCGCAGATACTGAAATTCAATATCTGCATTCGCATATGTTGGAGAATCCACATCCGATACATTTCTAGTTTTAATGTTCCTCTCACAATAATAATTGTGGGGGGTGAAAATTATTTCCATCCTCAAGCTCACTGAGTTCCGTTTACGAAGCCTGTCACTTAATTCATCACTCAAATCTTTTTTTCAGTTAATTCTACTGGATTCATATTTTCTGTTTCGTCTCAACTGCGATAGCAAATGCAAGTGAAACCTTCATTCGTATTTGTTTTCAAACCATGGAGACAAATATACTTCATTCCTAATTTTAGTTTTCAACACTTCATTGAGTCTTGAATTTGAGTCAGAAACTGTGTTTGTTGGACTGGGCCCGGCTACACAGAAGCAATTATCCGCAGCAGCGACTGCAGTTATTACACCCTTTACTTTAATGTCGTTTGCTTAATGCGCTCAACTAATGCAATAATGCTCGACGCCCTCCAGACCAGCGCAGAAGCAGCTAGCCTCGACAGGGAAGCCTGCCGTGTTTGCAACTCTACATGGGTCTGCAGTTCACACGGCTCTGCAGTTCTGCAGGCTGTGTGTATCTGAGAGTAAAGCCACTGAGATTCTGTACAGCCCTTTATTTTTGTACTGCTCTACGCAGATTCTGCGCAGATTCTTAGGTTACTTCGTATACAGGGACAGCTCAAGTCAGTGGTCTAGAGTTATGAGAAGTCCCCCCACTCTTCCGTCTCTCAGAATCGCTGAAAAAAAGTTTTGTTGTTCATAAACCGACTCAAGCAGTAAACACCAGCGTGTATTGAGAGATAATGAACATATATTTCAACACTAATGCTCAGTAAAATATGTACACCGTACGCGACAGAGCTAATAGTATAGCTTAAAATTATGAGTGTTACTAGAGAATTTTTTAGGACTCATCTCCAGGTCTTCATTATGCTCTTCAGAGCCGTTTCTCACTCGTGTGGAGGTACTTTTAATATTGGGACATTTGTCATGCATTTGTTTTAAGACTTACGCCCTTTCATCCTCTGTTTGAGATTAGCTTTTCAAGTACAATTTTCTACTCATAAGTTAGTTTTTTATAAAATAAAAATACAACGAAAGATCGCCTGCCAAGGATTCGTTTATCACAGGTTGATAACGAAGTTGAAGCTACGTTACACCAACGACAAACAAGTGCAGCTGAGCGGAGCGAACCCTCGAATTTGCTTCAACGGATTTCATTTGTATCTTATTTGTTATATTGCAGCCATTGCAGTTACTCAGGTCCTGTTTTATATTGCAGCTATTGCGGTTATGTGAGTCGTGTTGTGCTGGGAAACAAGCACTTCGCACGAGAAAAAAGCACTTCTGACAAAAGCTACCGCACAGAACAACTATGAAGTTGTTTTGTCCGTGTTTTGCCAAACTAAGTATCGTCGTTTAACAGATTTCTCATAGGTTCTATCATGGCAATCAGCAAAGTAACGCAATACAATACCCACAGCTAGCGACGAAATGATTCGTATGCCCACTAGTGCTAAAACTTTTAGTCATTTCTTCTAATTTAATGGTCGTTCAATGGTCGTTAATTCCAAGCTCTTTACATGAGGTGCTGCGTGCCACAAGGGCAAACATGCCAAAAATAAGTCTTGATTAATTGCCATACAAATTTTGCAAATAAAAAATTCCCATAATATCATTAATTATGCGCTTATCAATGTGTTTTTGGTCTCATTTTGTAGGTTAAGTGATAAAATCAAGCTGGGGTGTGAGATTTATGTACGCTAGAAAACGGATTTTTACCTAGTGAACACAGCACCACATATGTTATTCAGTACATGAAAAATAATTTAATACTGAACATTCAGAATGGCAGATTTAATTAAAAAAATTTAACATGAAATGAATTTAAAAAATGAATTGACACAAATATCGGTACAGTTTGAAGAAGGAAACAATAGTCAATAGCATGACCTTCATCTCAGTAAATTCCCTCAAACAGTTTTTTTCTTTACTCGTACGCTCAAATTGGAACATGTTTGTACTGTGATATTGTCTCATTCCTTAATGACTTGTGTTTTAATTAATAAAGATATTTTCGGATGTATTCGAAGTTTCAATTCTTGCCGTATATTTTCAAGTGGATTGAAGTTAGGATTTATCGAATGCCATGGCAAAACTGTAATTTTATTTTTCTTGTGCCATGCAATCACAGATTTAGAGTTATGTTTGGGGTTATTGTCGTGCTCGAATTTAGATCGGTGGCCACCCAACAATTTTGCGCCAATAACTTAAGATTTTATTTTAGTATCTTGATGAAGTCATCATATTTCATTGCTCCTTTGATTTCAATTAGATTATCGGTTTCAGTTGAACTGAAAGAAAGCTAAAATTTCATGTAATCACCTCCATGTTTAACTGATGGCACTAAGTTTTTGGGAAAAGGGCCTAACTTATCAGACCCTAAATCTTGTTTACATCATTATTTCCCCATAATACAATTTTTGTTTCGTCACTCCATAGTACTCGTTCTCAACATCAATTTCCGCCGTCTAAGACAGTTCTGTCGAGCCTTTCTGAAGAGCCTTCCGTCGTATTCTACGTCTATGTAAGTACTTACGGTTGAAATAACGTTGAATTGTACGACTAGTTTCGCTGATATCCTGCGCACGTCGTTGACGATGTCTTTTAAAGTAACTATTGTGCTCATAATAACCTCATGACATAGTTTGTGTGTAGATCTTGGTGACAATTTCGACTGTTTTCCACGCCAGGTAAAGTCGCTGTCGTATCAAACTCTTTAAATTTCTTCAGGATGTATTGTACGGTAAATAAACGGATAGTGACGTATTATGAAATAGTTCCCCAACTATTACCGGACTTGTGAACGTCAATAATCTTTTGTTTCATTTCAACACTTAGCTCTTATGCTTTAACCATTCTGCTGTCAAAGTGAGAATGACAATGGTGATGCTTATCGCACCACGTCATGTTTATCTCTGGAGCATTTTTTTAATGTTCTGGTCACTATGTATCACACGATGCTCAACGTAGAATAAAAGTGAGAATTCCTTACAAAAACATGAAGTGATGTATTTAAAACAATGTTTTTATTGTATGAATATTTTTGTCAATTCATTTTTGTCTTGATGTTATTGTTAAATTTGCTAAATTAAATTTATCGTTCTGAAAACTGGAGTTTCAAATTTCTTTTCATGTACTTGATGAGAAATAAAGGATTTTGAATCATCCAATCATTAAACTCGAAGAAGTGATTAAAAGTATTGAACATTGGTGACTACGAATAATTTCGTCGCTTACTGCATGTTTAATTTTTAACTAAGTGATTTTGTTCTCATTTCGACTCATTTCAACGATTGTTTCGGTAGCAGTCAATTCTCTAGTTTAAGTTCAGATTGAAGAACGAATGAGCTTATTCCTATTTAGAGCAAATCTTCAGGAGAATGTAGCGAATTTCAAAGCTAAATGGTCTATTTCCAGAGTAATATGATTGCCATCGTCTCATAAGCAATACAGAGTAGCAAACAATGCTTTAACAGAGTGGCAGAAACAGCCAGCAAGCGCCTTCCTTTGAAACACCGTTCCTCTTGTTCTTTCGTAATTGGGAAATTAACAGCTCGTAGCCCAAACGGTAATCGGATTTGCAAGCTAGCAAGTTAATAATCCGCCCTACAAGAACAGTAGACCAAGACCGAGAGAAGCACTCGACGTTTAGTTTGATTGTTTACCATATGCGGTGGAGCTCCTTTCCAGGTCAAAATGAAGGAAGTATTAAGTTTTTTAGAAGCCAAAATTGGCTAAAGCTGGAAGTACGGTCGTGCTACATGAGGTGATACTCTTAAGCAGCCATAAATATCTCCAGCTAGTCGCATTCTCGTTGCTCTACAGTAAAAATCAAACGAAAAAATCGTACCTTCAATTTCAATTATGTGGTTTGAATTAAAGCTGATAATTTAATATTTTTTCAGTTAGTTCCCATGTTAAGATAATTTTAACCCTAGCTTCAACAAACTAGTCCATTTCTTCAGAACAGCTCATGAACCAAATGATCGGAAGGCTTATAATCTCACCTTTGTTCTATACAACTCCCTTAACAGACACGTACTCGGACGTAAATGAGGCTGCATTGTAAATTGGCTTCCAATTTCCTTCTTTTTTGCCCTCTCGATCTAATTGGAAAGTAGGATTTCCATTGATGGTAACTTAAACTGAATAAAACGCAGTAAACTGAGCTTGTTTTAACGCCAGCCTGTAAGAAGTGGTACTGGTGACCTTAAAAAGAATATTCGCAACTTTAGGATGTTCTTGTACAAAAAGTTTTCAAATATTTCCTTCAATCATAAAAGCGTCAATCCAGTTGCTTGTACAGCTACCCTGTTCGTGTAAATTGGTCCCTTGAGACTTCAAACCTTTGCGTGAGATAACAGTTGGGCAAGCTAACTTGTGTGGAAAAAAATTCCTACTGTCATGATGACATTGGGTACAATCAAAATTTAGGTTACTATTAAATGACACAATAACATCTAGAATTTACTCTAGAAGCAAGCATGGAACTATTCAAAGTAACCCTTCGAGAAAAATATACTTTCGAGTAAGAAATGCTGCTGTTGAATGTAATGAACGCCTGACCAGAGTATCATCATGGGCTGCATCAACTGCTGCTGATTGTCTGATAACTGAAACAACGACGACTGCTGCAGTGCAATTGTAGTTGCAACCGTAAAACTGTAGCTGGTACATTGAAATTATGACCGATACAATTAAAACATAGCTACAAAAATACCACAGCTGTCCCACATCGAGCCACACTTCAGTTTCAGCTATACAACAGCCTCTGTAGTATGAAATGCGATATTGTTCCTGATAAAATATCTCATATCCTGTAGCATTAGATCTGGTGAAGTACTCGTAACATAGTTAATATTTCACAGCTTACTAGAATTGCTAGTGAAGTTATATCTGCTGCTACAGTGAACAGCAATTGGCGAAGGGAAAAGTTAGTATTTTAACCTGAGTAAACCAGTTAATCCCTTATGGTGGACTACTATAAACAGTTCTCAAAACTTGATCGAACGTTGGTCATTTCTCTGATTGACAATAAGTAAGATTCCGGCCTAGGCTTGCGTTAGGGTATATTGGATGCTCATATCGAGTGTACAGGTAGAAATACTCGTAAGTTCAGAGTTAAAATGCTTAAATCAAGCAGCATTTGTACCTGTGAATTTTCAATGGCTCTCTGCACACCCAGACGACTAATCTACATTACAGGAAATTGGAAAATACTGTCACGTATGACTAATTGGCAATTGAGTGAGAACCATGTATACACAAAACAAAATAGAATCTTTTTCAATGGCAACCAATTTATCGTATTTTGATATAAGCTCAGAAGTAAAGAGTACATAATCAGAATGAAACGTGGGTGAATTTTATTAAATTACAACTAAATTAGTATATTTTAACATAAACTCATAACTAAAACATGTATAATCACAATAAATTTAATTTTTTACCGTTTTCACATTCAATTAGAGAACAAGCCTTTTTAAAAGCCCACACCAACACTTCCAAATGACATATGACGAGCGTTCACTTAGCAGGGCCCCGCTATTTTCACTCGTCTGCCCCACGAGCTCACACCTAGAATTCGGTGTACTTCAATCGCAAGGTCTGAGTCTGTAATCGAAATAATAACACTATTATTCACGAGCTTAGCTAAAGATGGCATTTACCCTAATGTCTGGAACAGCATTTATGACAGTAGGAGACTATAATTTTACGCTACTTACAATGACTAAGTTATTTTTTATTCGTGCTGTTGGGGAATTTCTCCTGGTATAGTAATTGTAAAGCTGCAGTCATAAACTTTGATCTGATACAGTCAGGAGCAGTTACACTGCAACAGCAGAGGTTCTTCAGCTCCTACAGTAGCACTAGAACTGCTGCACAGAAGACGTGTCCCATTATGCCTACCGTCTCACTGCTGTCTTGTTCACGCTGCCTTTGCCCTCGTGAGTCTTGAGCCATGAGCCCATTACTCTTCTGCTTCCGTTGCTCGCTATGTTCGTATTGAAGATATTTTATTTGAGGATCACCCATTCGCCACTATGATATTTAGCGACGTTTTCCGTCAGTGCCAAGCACTCACACCATTATTCAGTTTTAGGAACGTGACATTACCGGGCGGCGCAGGAAGCTTCCATCTCTTCTTGCTCTGCCGCCCAGCTTTGCTGCTGGACTAAGACCAGCCCAGCAGCGAAGCCCTTCGTCCAACCATGACCTTTACATTGCGTAATGCTATCAAACGTCTATGAACAATGCTTCAAGGTATGGATACAGTGTGAATCTAACGATTATATTTCTCCACAGCGCATCAAGGAAGTATTTCAGGACTAAATTTGCATAGGTTTGGATTACGTCAACCACTAACCACATCCAGCAATGTGACAATATATATATAATGCATTGAATGATCCTCAGAACTTCCATTGATTAAATAAATAGTAATAACAAGTGAAATCAAATACAAACAGCTACCGTCACAAGTATTACATGTATTATAGTACATAACAAGTAAGTAACTCGCAATACGAATAGCTATGAATCTCAGTAAGAATAAACATGACTCGTAGTATGTAATTATTATACAACTCGCAATGCACAAGTATTACATGTCTTACGATATAAACTATTACATGAATTTCGGTACATAATAAATACATGACTTGTGACACACATTGGTTCCAATATGCATGATACACAGAAAGTACATGACTCATAAAATACACTATGTGATGCATGGTGAGCAGTAATGTGGGTCGATTTATAAACAAATTACACAACCCGTGGTACACACTGAAATTACTCACGATACACTCTAACTATTATTAATAATATAACATTCATACCTGTATGAATCGTGGTACACAATATAACGTAACTCTTGGTCCATATTAATTACTAGACGCGTGGTGCAAAATCATTATATGGATGGTGATTCACATAAATATATTCTACAACGCGTGGTACACAATAACTGTGACTTGTAGACCAGTAGTCTTCAAAATTTTATCAGCTGCGACCTCCTTTAAAAGATTTTATTTTTGTACGATCCCTTTAACTTTAGCAAAATAGAGAATAAAATATAAATATAGCGGACAAATTTAATGATTATACAGAAATCGGGTCTACTGTTAATTATGTATCGTAAAAATTATATATTTTATTATGAAATAACATAATACTGTTGTAGTTCTGTACTAACAGCACTGTTGTAGACCACAATAATACTCGCAATAGGGCTTTGGGGAACATAATATTCACATGACTAGTCGTACACATTGAGTGTGTCCCCGTTACACTCAACGGGATACCAGATTAATTTTTTGGTCATACCCTGAATCAGTACTTGATAATACTGGGAGGTTACTCATCCAATATTTATTCAAACGACTTTTGAATGTGTTTTCAGTGCCAGCAGAAATGACATTTTCGAGCAGCTGGTTCCAGATTCCTATAATATGAAGTGGAAAGAAGTTTTCAGTCTGGAATGTCAATTATGCAGAGAAATAAGTAAAACCCTGCAATTCTTTTGGGAATAAAATTATTCTGTTCTGTAAATTTGTCATATTTTCTATTATCCATCGGAAATTGGAAATAAGCAGCCCTCGTAAAATCTGTTTCACCACCGTTTCCATTCAGTTCAAGCGATCGTATACAGAAGCTCAGTGAAGATTTAGCTTTAATGCACTGAGTCGTAAAATTTTTTAGCCTCGGAGATACAGACAGAATACAGCCTACAAACAGGGCAGCGTAACCACTCCAAAGAAATGAGTGAGTAGACTAAAGTAGGTCGAGCTGTCCCGTTCTTCCTTCGCTACTACGTGAAGAAAATTCTTGTCTGAGGAGCAGTCGACAAAACTCAACTCCGACTGCCTAAGCCTACTTTCCCCATAGCAAATAGTAATTGTTTCTGTTTCTTCTGTAAAATGTATAGTCGGTATCATGAACAAGAGAGCGGTGTCACCAGCACAATTAGAAAAATCTCAATTTTAGATGCCATATTTGAACAAAGAAGCTCACTACGATTTCTAGCTGTATATAAAGTAAAAGGAGAATCTGACAGAAAGCTGACTGTCTATTGGCTCCGATTTTCGATGGCGGCCTTTGCAAAGTGGACAGCAACATTCCCTTAGTAAAGCTGCCAGCTTTCCAGCGGTTTTCCAGGTTTTGCTGATAGTAAAGAGGCATACGTCATTTGATGAGAGCCATAGATCATATAATGAGAGACATACATCTTTTAACGAGAGGCATACATCATTTAATGAGAGGCATACATCATTTGATGAGAGACATACATATTTTAATGGGAGACATACATCATTTAATGAAAGGCAGACATCATTTACTGAGAGGTATTCATCATTTAATGAGAGACACACATCATTTATTGAGAGGCATACATCATTACTGAGAGGTATTCATCATTTAATAAGAGACACACATAATTTATTGAGAGGCATACATCATTAACGAGAGGAATACATCATTTAATGTGAGGCATACATCATAGAATGATGCTTTTCGTGAGTACATCTGGTGTGGTATGAAAAGGGATGATCCGCAAACTGACTCCATCCCTTGGTGACGAACAGTTTACGCCTCTCGCCAAAGTTAAATAACAGTGCCCAACTTTTCGCTAACATGACTTCAAAGCAAATTTTGTCGATATTTAGTACATGAATATTCTCTCTCACCTGCAATAGCAAAATGATCATCAAAGTTTTTAAAAAAAATTTTTCAGGTATCATGCTTTCACAAAAAAATGTAAGCTTCAAAATTATCCGTAATTACTGCTTAGCCATGCAATAATAGTACTTTTTTGTTTACTAAACTTAAAAGTTAGATATGATGAAAATAGAAGACATGAACCAGATTGTCGAAATGAAGTAGAAAACATAGAAAGCATAACTTCATAATCTAAAGTAGAAATGCAGAGTATGACAACATAATTCCCTTTTTAAATAACTTTTTGAAAGGCAAAAGAGAAAGTTATGTTGCTGCACCCTGTACTTTTATCTACTCTTCGAAAGTTTCAGTAATCATTTATGAAGCGATTATAATAGATAGAAGGCAAAATGTTTCCTATCGTGCAGAGAAATATTTGACTAAAATTAAGATATGAGTTGATAACATTTGGAGAAATTAAAGGCATAGTTACTCATTTTTAATTTACTCCTCCTCTATGTTTATGAATTCCTGCCCATAAAAAAGAACATTTCTAAGAAAGTGAGCTATTGCTAGCCTTATAATGATTCCCTACTTCATTCATGCCTACTAATTAATTTTCAGGAAAGTTTCATTTTTGTTAGCTGATGACCTGGTTTCCAAATTCGTCACCCGAAGAACCAACGCTAAAGAATTCTGTAATCAATATCGCGAAGTTAAAAGTTCCTGCAGTGCAAGACAAGTACATGGAAGTGATCAAAGTTAGTCAACAATGTCGAAAGCCCTTCAGTAACTCATTCAACAGCAATCTTTCCCAACCGCCACTGATTAATTAAATTACTTTCTAGGTTGAGCAATCATGAGTATCAGCGGCATGACTTCATTATGCACAATTTTTTTCGAATATACCGTAATTGGATGATTGTTTTCGATGCGATACTTAGAGTTAACCCGGAAATCGTTCAGAGAAAATGCAACAAATTGCCATTAGAACGCGTAGAGAGAAATGCAGTTACAGGATTTTAAAATCCGAACGTCACTCACAGATTCTGAGCTCACAGATTCATGTGTGTCGTTGTAGCATGAGTTAGCTTGAGTGGAAATTGTTGTTGATGTAAATTTATTGTTTAAATTTTATTCTGGGAATTTCACAATTTCTTTCATTTGGAATCACCGAAGGTTTTTTCTTTGACATGAGATCAGTGAAGACATTAATAAATATCGTAGTAAAATAGTTACATTCAAGAAGAGCTCAGATTGTTTGGGGCATTTATTTCGCTCCTGTTTTCACATCAATTGTTATCAGGTGCCCGAAAAGTTCATGTGGCTTTTTGAATTCTGAAGAATTCATGACATGGCTTACATACATTGTGTAGGACCTACAATTTATCCTGATCACCAATTTCAAGCTTATAGGGAGTCATGGATGCTTTTTTACAAAGTAACAAATGTTAATTTTCTTACTTAGGGCTGTAAAACTTCTACTAATATGAGTAGCAAAGAGGATCAATAGAATTGAAACATTTAATCAGTAATAAGATCATGACACTGAACTCCTGTGGGATTTGGAAAAAATTAATCCGAAAAGAGAGAAAATGATATAATTAAATACAATGTATTCATATATCTAGGTGTGTTCAAATAGTTAGATAAATAAATGTCTAGATACTACTTTGGAAAATATGTCGATACTATTTATTAGATACAATACCTGTTATAACCACCCGCGGGGAGAATGCGAACCAGCACACTGAAAACACACCTGACTGAATAGAAGAAAACTATAGCAATTTTTAAACTGAGCGACCCCAAACTACCAAAGAATATATCTTGAACTTAGTGTTGCAGAAAAATATAAAAAATTCTTGGATTATGCCATTTACTAGATAGTTAACGTGAAAATTCCATGCTTTAAAAGGGACAAAATTAAGAATTCTTCCATCCATAGTTGCATTATAAATTTCATCAGATTTGACTGATTTGAAATTTTTGTAACGACGAATGTATTAAATATTTAAGACGAATTATTGATTTTTAAGTGAAGATTTTTCATGAATATATACAGAACTTTCATTCTGTATTTATCTAGCGAGAAAATGGCCTTGATAGTACCCGTGGAAATTCCACTGTTTAAACGCAATAAAATTAAGGATCCATGAAATATAATACATTTTTAAGTTTTATCCGTGGTACTACCAAAACCTCATTATTTGTCATGAATATATACCGAACTTCCATCCTGTATCTTATCTACCGATAAGATGACAGTGTAGGAGAATAAAGCTAATAACGAGGAAAAATTGTGTATTTTATAGTAATCTAATGCCTTTGACATACGCAATGCAATGCTCATACCACATGAGTACCAGTTCTGATTTCAGTTCAACCTGATTTCAGTTCAATACAGTCACGTATACGCACTGCAGTCACTCACAGGCATTTCAATCACGTACATGTATCACAGTCATACACAGGCCCCAGGAGTTGGGACGGACGGAGAATTAGTACGCTGTAATACTGGGGGTTTGTAATCCAATATTTGTCGAGACGATTTTTGAATGTGTTCACAGTGCTGAGAAGGAGAGATGGAGATACACTGTGTATTATATGAGTAGATGACTACATGTCATTTTTAACGATGTCTATTAGAGTTTGTGTGTATAATATGAGTTATAATTAGAGACCTAGTTGAATATATCATGGAATAAGACTGGTGCTGCTATAAGCAAACCAAAGTAACTTTGCTGTAGTCGTAATGCAAACACAATCAGGACTCATTTTACTGCTCAGAAAATATTCTACAAGAATATTGAATTGGTTACTTTTGTGCAGAATATTCTAACAAATATGTACACATCGAATTTTGCAACATGCCATTATCTAAGCCAGCAACAAATACTCTTTGAACAGTACAACATCATCGCGAGTCCTTTCCATTCCACATGACCCTTTTTGGAATCCGTTTCTGTACAACGCATCACCTCCTTTCAGCCACTGATTACCTTAAATTTGGTATTTCCTGTGCCAATGTTGGAACTGGCTTAAAAGCAAGCGTATGAGTCACTCAGTATTTGGCAGACTACTTTGAGAGTGAACCACGGGTGCCCCGCGCCTGCCGGAGCACCCACGTATTCAGCGAGCTATAAAACTCAAAATCGAGCCGTGGTGCGGCGCCATATTCCTCGGAACACTTTGCATATTGGCTGCTTATCGATGCGTGCAGTCGAGGCCTGCCCTGTTTACAGGAAAATTGCCTGGCAATAATATGCAAACCACATTCCTGACCACACTCCAAGCTCCCTGAGTGGGAAAAAATATTTTCAAAGAAGAATGAATTGAATGAGTTGAGCGAAACTGGTGCGGAAACTATGGGAACAATTTCTTTGCTTAGCTAGTGAATATTTTTTACTTCTGCCTGTGACTTGTGGGAAATACGTGAGTAATCTACGTATTTAATCGACAATGTATCTCCATCTCTCTCTGTCTATCTGTGTGTGTCCGTCCCATTACTTCCTATCTATTACTGAACAAAAATTATTGAACATCAGAACGGGTATGCATGTATTATGAGCATTGTATTGTGAATACCAAGAGCGCCGGATCTCTATAAATTACTCGATTTTTTCCGTTATTAGCTTTTTTCTCTTACGCGGCCATGTTATCGGTAAATACGATACAGAATGGAAGTTCTGTATATATTCATGAAAAATATTCAGATTATGATAGTACCACGGGTAAAACTAAAATATCTATTTTGGTTCATAGATCCTTAATTTTATCACTTTTAAATCAACTTCAACGGGTACTATCAGGGCCATGTTATCGGTAAATAGATAAAGAATGGAAGTTCCGTATATATTAATGATGAAGAGCATTCATTCAAAACACAATATTTCATCGTAAGTCTTTAATACATTCATCTTTTGAATAATTTTAAATTAGTTAACTCTAAATCGTGGAATTTCCCAGGGAACTGTGTAGTAATCTAGATAAACATGTAATAGACTATGTATCTCCATCTCTCTGTCTCTGTGTGTGTCCGTCCCATTACTTCCTATCTATTACTGAAGAAAGATTATTGAACTAAAAACAGAACGGGCATGCATGTATATTGTATTGTGGATACCAAAGGCGCGGGATCACTATAAGATACTCTATTTTTTCTTTTATTGGTTTTGTATGGAACTTTTGTATATATTGATGAAAAACATTCACGGGTAAAACTGAAAAATTTAATTTATTTCATAGGAAATAAATTAAAAATTAAGGATCTATGAATTAAGGATTCATAGATCCTTAATTTCATCACTTCTAAACTAAGGAAAATCAATGGATACTCTCTGGGCCATGTTATCGGTTGATTAGATGCAGAAAGGTAGTTCTGAGTGAAATTAATACAAGGTATTCATTTCAAACACAATAATTCATTGTAAATCTTCAATGCATTCATCTGTATAATAATTTCAATTTATTTAAATCTAGATCGTGAAATTTTCACGAGAACTGTTTATTACCGTACTAAATAGTGTTACTTCTCCAATAAACAAGTATAGTCAGTGCCAGGTGCACTGATGTTTTTGACATCAACTTTTTCACTTTCCTTGTACGTTTAGAAATGTTTGTTTTTATACTGATATAAATGTCAATAAAAAAGTTTCATCATAGTTGCGGTAATCTAATCGTTGATAAACATATATACTACAGTATACAAGCACAATGCAAACATATATTTAAAACTGGAACAATTTTTTCTTATTATAAATAATCTGACTATGATTTGAATCTTTTTAATTTTATTTACTGCTGATGTAAGCGAGTATTCATCACAAATCGAATACTACAACTGTTTATTTAAATTATTGTCGGTAACTCTTTATTTTAATTTTATTCAAGAATAGTTCAATTAATATAATAAATGTCATTATTTTAAATAACCAATTGATGTGTTACTTTATTAAAATCTGATGTGATGTATTCAAATACAGTAATAGGAATTTTTAGGAGTATCTTGATTTTGCAACATCGGCAACTGACGACATAGGAAATACAGTGGGGGCAAAATAATACAGCACGTTGATTAAATCGCCAGATTACGCATTTATAGACCACGTACAATTACAAAAATTGAACTTTATATAAAAAATAGTATAAAAAGGGTAATAATGTATCTAAAACCCACAAATATTTATTAGAAAAAGTATATAGAAACATGTATAATAAATATGTGAACAAAAGTTTACAATACCCAACTTTTTTCTCAATATTATACAAGAAAATTATTGTAGAATTATTCCAGAATGTTCTAATACATTTTACTATTTAGCAACCGAATTTTTGTCAGCATTCATCTTCACTAACGTGTCATTGGTACAGCAGCTCTCGTTCTGAAAGGTCGTAAGCATGGGTAAGAATATGGACATCAGCCAAGATCATCGCGAACGTATTGTGGAGCTCCATAATGAAGGTTTAGGATATCGGAAAATAAGTGCACAACTGTGTGTTCCTATAGCCTCGGTAGGAACCACAATACGTAAGGGGAAATGCCTGAATGCGACTCTCAGCAAGCCTCGAACTGGCCGTCCAAGGATGATTAACGACCGTGCTGCTCGAAAATTGGTCCGAACAGAAGAGTAGAGGCCTCAAACAACTCGTAAAGAATTGAAGGATGATCTTAAGGCCTGTGGGATCGAAGCCAGCAAACACGATCAGCTGGGCACTACGTCGTCAAGGTCTTCGCTCCTGCACACCTCGTAGGACACCTCACCTTCAGAAACGTCACGTCAAGGCCTGGCTGAAGTATGCCAACGACCATTTGAACAAGCCAGCAGCGTTTGGAACTCAGGACTGTGGTCAGATGAAACCAAAATCGAACCATTTGGGAGAAGCAGCCCAAACCATGTTTGAAGGCAATAAAACGAAGAGTATAAACCAAAGTGCACCATATCCATTGTTAAGTTTGGAGGTGTATTGCACAATTGCAATCGTATTTTAATTTGTGAATTGTAAGTGAATGAATAAAGCTCGGTTATGTTGATCGGTTACTTTAAAAACGAAATCTTGATCTCTTCAGAAGCTTTCAATTCTAAAATGAGTATAGCGAGTTGATCGCAGTATTGACACTAGCATATCAGAGTATAGCAGAAGCAGAGCAATAACGTGAAGAAGCGAGCTGGAAATAACAAAACTTCACAGGAAATCATGAACACTGGATGCGAGGGAAGTAGGGTTTTAATGAAATAAAAACTCCAAGCTTGTCCCCTGGAATAATATATAGTAATTTATTCCAGACGGAGCGCAATAGGCGATTGACTTAAAGCTCCGTATAAGTGAAGGTTTACTTAATTAAGGACTAAAAGACGGAGCTGGAATGACTGAAGAGTTAATATTGAAATACGAGATAAATTTACAAAACGTATTTACTGATTTTAATAGTTCATAGCTAATGCATTTGGTTCCAAGGGAAATGCAGCAAATCTGGCACGGAAGTAGTAATTGCTGGAATTGATATTAAAATGGATTGTAATGAACAAATAGAAATGAGGAGGGACAATTTTTGAATACTATAGAGCACATTCAAAGACTTATAATAACTATCATGATCAGTAATACACCTTATGTTTATCCCCCTACAGAACGTTTAGAGGTAGAGTGGTAGTTGGCTTGGTTGCTCAAAGCTCTTAATGAATCATTAAATTTGCTCAGTTGTTCATTATTTTTCGTGTGTAGTCATCGGTGAAACGCTTTCTCTTTCTGCTGCCGTCTCCCTCAGTCAATTATTCTCGGTTCACCAATTCACTGTTCTCTTTCACAAAACGTTATCAGTCGTAGCTGCTTTGTCGATGCTGTTAGAAATTTCTGATTTTTTAACGTTTCTGGTTACACTTTCTTCCACAGTCTCATATCATTCTCTCGACCTCTCACTCAATAGATCATAACTGTTTTCTTCCTTAGTTGTTAAACTGAATGCACATAAATTCTTTCTTTTTACTCGTAACATTCTTCCTCAAGATTATTCCTTTCGCTTTCGAATGTACCGTGTATTCCACATTCAGTAACTTTACCAATTCTAACGTTCAGAAAAAGGCGAGCCATCAATTTTCATTTCTGTCTCCTTTTTCAGTCATATTTGTAGTATTCCAAAATTTGCATAGGATAACGTAATGTTGTTCACACTTTTCCTTTTTGCAAAAGAAACTAGTCATTGGCCACGGACCTCAAAGCTAGCCTTTTAGCAGAGACAATGTGATGGGACCATGGGTGTAGTTCATTGAACTACTCTAATCTAATTGTAATAGAAAGGAAAAAGTCCAAAATTCAACACACTATCTGATTTGTATACTAAACATTTAGCAAATAAATTGAGTTTCAGAAATGCAGAAGATAAACTTTCCAATAAAATGCTAAGAACGCCTCGTTTCTATTCGGAACGGCAAAGAAAACAAGAGCAGAGAACAGTTCTACATAAAAAACAAAGAAGTTTCTCGAACCATTAGCGAGAGAACATCAGCCACTTTATCTGAGTTTGCACCGCATTCTCTTATCACATTTATTTTATGTTCGGAAAAGTCAGCGTTTTTGAGAGCGTGTAAAAACGACCTCGCTGTTAACCCGCCATTTCCTCAGTTTCTGAGCCTTGCAGAGAACGGAAGCGCGCAGCAAAAACTTTGGCCTCCAGTGGAACTTCTTAGTTCCTTCTTTGTGCGCACGAGTCTTTTCTCAGATGCAGTTGATGGAGATGTTACTCTTGATATCATTTGTGATATTCGTAGCTGACTTGCTGATAGCTCATGATAGCGATGTCTCAGCTGTCGAGTGCCAACGCGTGTAAGTTTGCTATATTTGTATGTGATAATGTTGGTAGTGTTGTAACTGCAGTATAGTGTCGCTTTCACAATTGACATTATTTATCCTTCTTAAACCGATTTTGCTCGTATTTTCATCACTGAACTCGCAAAAAGTGCAATTAGGAAGCATATAATGACTTAAAAAGAAGGGGTGTGATGGTGAGAGGGGAGAATCCCAATTGGTTATGAATTGTGCGGTAAAGAATTTTAAATAAATAAATAAATAAATGGACTTTATTCCCAATAGAGTATACAGTACATATTCATTAGGTTTTAAATTCTTAATGTTAACAGCTTATGAGTAGTGACGATGCTTATCAATAAGATCTTCAGAGAAGTAGTGATGTTTCAAGCGAGATCCCCATCCTCTGCGTTGCAACGTGAAGTGGAGGCTCGTAGGCGCGTGTCGATGAGCGTGGTTGAAATGTGGTATACGCCACGCGTTCAGTGTAGTAGCTGTTGGACATGGTCTAGCTGTCAATGGTCAGGCACAAACAGGCCGTGACAGCTACGGGGTTGAACCCGGGCCTTTCCGTGTCGCTGGAGGGTACTCTCACCAATTGACCACCCTGGTAAAAGTAAGAAAGTAAAAAACAGCGGGCGACCAAAATCGTTTCTGACTATTGTGATGGGTTCGAAATTGGTAGCCGGGGCAAAAATCCATCAGTGAAATGTCTTAAATAAATTGACAATGATTATTGTTATGTCCTAAAGGGAAGCTATTCAAGTTAATATGTTGTTAATAAATATAATTTATTATAATATAATTCTATTATTAAATAAATAATTTTCATATTATAATATTCTATATATGATCAAAAACGTTCGCAATAATGATAAACAGTTGGAGCAATACGAATGCAGTATCAGTTTAATGTACATGGCAACATTTTTGGCAAAGGTTTCTAACCTTTATTTTGTTTTATAGTTTCTAATATTATTTTAAAAAGATATCATTTCAGTTGAACTACATTCTGAACAAGGGGATATAGCAAAAAATCATTATTAGGTATTTTTTAGTATTCATTGAAGTTCAGAACGTCACAAAAGGATATATCTTCATCTGCCTTGTGACGTCACTTAATGCTCTATTGTAGAACATTTGGGTCGGTCTCGTAACTTTTTCCTTCTTAGATGAAGTATTCCTCAGGTTTTATCAACAATAATTTTCTCTGAAGTAATTAGGCTCATGAGAAATCTTTGAAGTCTAGCTCGTCGCAGCAAAATTTCGCTCCATAAAACTCGGACAAGGTTAACAAAAATTCTAATTCTCAGAAATACAAGACGCGGAGCATCATTTCCATTCTAATACGACTGCACTGACAAAATTTTGCTTCCACGAAAATTTTCAATTAAGAATGCCATTAATAACATGAAAATAAAAAATTTGCTAACCGGCGTCAAATTTATTAATTTTGCACTCAAGATATTAATTCCCACGGTTTTGAAATGAGTATTGCAATAAAGCTTGTTGCTACTTTGAACGGGATTTTAGAAGTTTATTTTGATGTTTTTTCATGTAATTAGGTAATCAACGTATTCAGGGCGTCCACAAACTTTTATATTTTTCTTCTAGTCTCACTTTCTAGTTGAGACGCACATTTTCCGACAAGTGATGTCAAGTACTAGTGTATGTTTCATCATAAGTTTCTTCTGGGTGCTGTCATCTGTAAAATTCAGTCTCCATTAATCTTGGCTGAACCTATGGAAGAGCTACACACATAAATACAATGATTATCGTCTTCGTCGTGTCTACGTCATGTGGTGGTGGCCAAATTGTAAATGAACTGCCCAAATAAGGCAAGTCAAATAGCATTCCCCCCAAATGTAACAGTGAAATAATTGCAAAACAACTTTGAAATTCTGCTTTGTTGGCATAACTCCAGGGTTAGACGCTTTCCATATTAGTTTCAAAAGTTGATTTGATCAAAGTGTCTGATAAAAATTTTATTTCACTACTTGAGTAGTCAAATCGAGGTATTACTCCATAATAGATACAGAATGAGTGATTTTTAAGTGAGGCTTAGCGAATGCTTTGACAACTGTCTCACCGGAGACCTTAAGAAAGATAAGACGAGATTAAGTCGCTCTGGTGGTTTAAAGGACTTGAATACAAACAAGTTCAAGCCCTACTTTCTCGTGGTAATGGTATATATGAATTTTATTTTGGTCGAATTTGTATGTAGATCTATTCCACTATATGTATAATAATACCCAACTTGTTGCTTGGTCCGTCTTTCTGTCACGTTTTTAAGGATTTAGATAGGAGAAATTCAGACAGGTACACATGTATTGTAAGCATTGTATCGTGGATACCAAAGACACAGTTTTCAGTGTGGAAACTCCTTCAGAATGGAAACTTCTCCACAAAGCTCGCGTCCACTGGCAAATAAAGTGAAATAATTCAGTAAAAAACACGTGAATTTTCACGTGTGGGTCTACTAGTTAAGTAATATTAATTTCACCTAGTTACCTTCAAACTGAGAAAACAAAAAGTTATACCTCAGAATCAAGAATATCTTGTTATAATTCTGCTTCTTCCTTCCTTAGTTAGTTAGTTAGTATGTACGTTACGCTTTCGTCTCGTTTGCAGTATTATAGCTACCGAATTCCGTAGTGTAACAATAAAAAATGGTCTTTACATGCACTGATATGTTTGACATTTTAAATAAACTTCTCCTAATTTTTAAGACATATATTTAATCAGAGAACCGTAACTTACATAAAAATCTGTCACAATGGAGCGAAGATTGGAAGCTGCTCGTGATAGATTGAGACTCTACAGGCAAAGAATAAAGAATGAACAACGGCAGGGAATTCTTGAGATGAAGAGGCAACGTCAGCAAGTGAGGCGAGCTGCAATGAACGATGTACAATGTGAAGAGTACCGCGAGCAGCAAAGGAATTTATCACCGCAAAGAAGGGAAAATATGGATGAGGAACAGCGGGCACAGTACCTTGAGCCACTGAGAAATTTATTTCAACAAAGAGAACAGAACATGAATGAAGAAGACAGAATGAAATATCATCAAAACCGAAGAGAGATATAGGAAAAGAATTGAAAATAATAATCCTGGTGACGTTAACTATTTAAGGCAAAATCAATTGCAAAGACAGCGCAACAGAAGAAATGGACCAGTATATTTCCCATCCCGTGGAATTTCCACGGGTCCTGCTAGTGTTAATCTTCTATCTAATACTAACAATGACCGTCGTGTGTTTATATATTTATTTATTTATATGTTTATTTATTTATAGGTTTGGTGTCACTTTAAAAAAATTCGGCGGGGTATTGCCCTATGATTCGGGTACATTGTACCCGAATACGACACGAATTGCAGTCAATTGCAGCAGTAGAAAACGAAGTGCCTAAGTTTTCACTAGGAATGTTGTCATTAAAGAAATACTCAATTAAAACGTTTTTCCTTTGTAAATATATATAACACTAAATATATTGCATTGCATTCTTATATGTAATTTTATTTAATATCTTTAATATCTTTCCAACAGTATTTGCCATCATTTTTTATGGCATGGGTGTTATCACAAAATCTCTGCCGTCATTTTTGTCGGCTGGGTAAACTAGTGATTCTAATAAACTAGTAGACCCACAAGTGAAAATTCATGTATTTTTTACGAAATTATTTAATTTTATTTGCCAGTGGACGCGGACTTTGAAGGAGTTTCCACACTGAAGACTGTGTCTTTGGTATCCACAATACAATGCTTACAATACATGTATATCCTACTGAATTTCCTCCTATCTAAATTCTTAAGAGCGTGACCGAGAGACGGACCAAGCAAGCAAGCAAGCAAACAAGCAAGTTGGGTATTACTATACTAGTGTACCCTTGTCATCAAAAATGATGGTAAATACTGTTGTAAAGATATTAAATAAAATACATATAAGAACGCAATGCAATATGTTTACTTTTATATATACTAGATCCACACGTGAAAAATCACAGTTTTTACTAAATTTTTCATTTTAATTTGCCAGTGGACGCGGGCTTTGCGAAAGAGTTTCCCCATTGATGGATGTGCCTTTGGTATCCACAATACAATGCATATAATACATGTATACCCTACGAAATTTCCTCTTATCTAAATTCGTAAGAGCGTCTATTATGCAG
The DNA here is from genome assembly GCA_006783055.1 of Trinorchestia longiramus. Lineage (NCBI taxonomy): Eukaryota > Metazoa > Arthropoda > Malacostraca > Amphipoda > Talitridae > Trinorchestia > Trinorchestia longiramus. The sequence continues at coordinate 735,665 of VCRD01000032.1, read as the reverse complement.
GGTGGCCCATAAGTAAGATACCTTTTTAAAACTATTTTTATGAAAATCACAATTCCGAAAACAATAACTCAATTTCCAAAATCTTTGGTCTTATACTAAGTGGTAGCCAGGTTACTGGTCAAACTAATTTAAAACATTTCTTTTCGTACTATCAATTAAAAATATCAAAGCATCATGATGAATTTCAACAGAAAAAGGTCCAAAAAAAATTTCTATTTGTAAAAATAAACCGATTGTGTATTCTGGATACCATAATGCAAGTAAAAGGGAATTGAATTGCCACAGAAAAATAATGCAATAGAATGATTTCTTGTTTTTCTTAAGCTTTATCTTTGTTGCTATCAAAGCTATCGATTAGAAGAGTGTGACACACGGACAGACGGACGGCCGGACGGACGGACGCAACTCTTTTTATAGTATAGATATTGAAGTATAGATTTACAAAGGACAAACGTTTCTTTTTCTCGCTCTTCTTTTTCGCTCTCGATTCAGTCTTTTTTTTCGTTCCAGTGGAGTTTCCATGCTTAAGCTTATTTCAGAGGTAACTTATTTTTCTTGTGATAGTAATAAACATTTAGAGTACAGTATTTTTGAGCTGCAATAGAAGTAGTTATAGCCATTCGTGTCATATCCTAGATACAGAAATTCAGCATTACTTAAAGCAACTGCGAGCTTGTGTATGTATATTGTAATATGCAATACCCCGCCGAACTCCCTATCCATGATACGGACTCGAGTATATAAGGCTCTGGATCTCTCTAATTTTTGTTTAAAGTGACTTATTATAGTGCACTTGTACAGCGAAAATGAGTGTATTAATTTATCAGTGAACTAAAACCAAGACTGCCAGTGCTAATTATAAATAAATATATAAACACACGACGGTCATTCTTATTATTAGATTAGATAGTGGGATTCAGAATAGTTCGAATATGATGGTAAAATTAGTATCTCAACTACGAAGTTTGATTCTCTTTCATCAAGCTACGTTGCTCGGCAGTTGATTGACGTCCACAGCTCCCAAAAATATCTATGAGCTGTGGTATCGCTTCTTAATTATTAACCTAGTTATTAAAGTTGAACATCAGTCCTGCGTACAGATTGGATACTTTCCAAAACTGAGAGGCTCTTTTGCTAATCAGCTCAAGTATTCCATTGATCGTAAAACTAAACGCAAGTCCACGTAATAAAAATTGAATATCTTGTTTCAATAATCTAATACTAGCAGGACCCGCGAATAATTCGCGGTTAGTTCAGTAGTATGATTTTACAGGTAGTGAATAAATTAACAATTATTGATTAGATGATTCAACAACTTTGATGCCATCCTAGAAAATTGAATGAAACCACTATAAGTAACACAGGACATGTGTGTATGTATATATTCTATATATAATGAAAGACCATTTAACTTAATGCAACCTTTGTAAAGAGTAAAAATAAAATAGCAAACTTAATTTGTCATTTATTGCAGCATACTTATAGTCAATTTATCATACATGAGAATTAAAAATTTGCTGTAGAATGCATGGGAGAAGACTTCTGCCAACCAGCACCAAAAAAACACAGGTATGGCTTCAGGGTACCCAAACTCATACACATTAATGAATTACTTCTCTGTATACGATATTTCTTGTAAATGTGATTTCTCTTCTGTGGCCATGCGTGGAATCATTAAGATGTGAACTTCAACTCTCACATTGTTCATTGCTTTTGCTCTTGAAAATGCTGCGTAGAGCTGGCCGTGAGTGAAGCATGGCTTTGGTAAATATATGCCAACTCTATTAAATGTTTGACCTTGAGCGTTATTTATTGTCATTGAGTAGGAGAAGCGAACTGAAAATTGAGTGCGATGCAGAACGAAAGGAATATTGGCATCGCTAGGGTTCAGTTTTATCCTTGGGATAAGTACTCTGTTATGAGCGTGAGAGCCACTGATTATAATCGAGGCATCAATAATTATTGATGCCTCGATGCTGTGCTCGTGAAGCTGAATGACCTCCAGTCGAGTGCCGTTACACAGTCCCTGAGTTATGGACAGGTTTCTCAGTAGCATGATTATTGCGCCAACTTTCAAATTCAGTCTATGAGGAAGCATGCCAGACGGAATGAGAGAATTAATGAACTCCTTGGATAATTTTATGCTTCTTCATCATTATTGCAAGATACGGAATCAGTGCTCAATTAAGTTTTATTTTCTGTTGGTAGCATTCTCAAAACTTCCTCATTGACTGCTAAGCATTCAAAATTCTTTGATGATAAGATTACTCTTGCTTTCATCTTTTCAGCCGTACAGTAGTCAAACACCTCTGATATCAAAGAGCCATTACATGTGCATGTTTCAGAAATGTCTATAACATCTGGAGCCATTCCATCAAGAGTACTCTGGATTGATCCATCGCCCATTTGCAGAAGCCATCTTGAAAACTCATGTTCATTTGCATTTGCTCTCATGTTCTGTGTGAGGCTTATGTGATGCAAGCTGTGCCATAAGTCTGAGCGTTTGAGGCACACGTCAAGCACAGCAGCAGGAGGAGCTCTGGGAACAACCGGAAGTACTGGTCTGAAGTCGCCTCCGAGTAAGATTACTTTACCACCAAATGCAGTGTGGGTGTTCATTATATCTCTCAAGCATTTATCGATAGCTTTCATAGCATAGCATGGAATCATGGAAGCTTCATCTAGTCATTTGCTCTAGTTTGTATGGCTTTATTGGTTTCTAAGATGTATAACTGGCCGTATCTTCTCTCTTCAGGGTCATCTGCATGAAGGTTGCTTGCGTAGTGGTAAGTTTGACCTTGTAAACGGAAACAATACGGTCCACGTCCTCGAGGAGGTCTAATGTTCGAACCGAAAGATGCAAAAGCAAATGCAGAATTATAGTTTCTTATATTCTGTCTGAAGTTAGAACCCTCTGCACCGTCGGCATCAAAGAGTAATCTCAAATTTTCGGGGTATTCTTGTAGGGGAAGAAGTGAAACTTTTCCATTATGACAATAATTTAGTTGTTCTCTTTGGAATCTTAAAGCTCAGCAAAATTGACATCGGAAATCCATGGCTCCAGTGTAATGTATCTGGTGTACCATATCATTATTATTTCTTCTTTCATGGTCTCTGTTTCTCCTGTTTCCTAGAAATTGCTGTCTCTCCACCTCGTTCATATCATGTCGTCTTTCTTTGTATCTGTTTCTCATGTTCTCTAGAAATTGCTGTCTCTCCACATCATTCATATCATTTCGACTTTCTTGATCTCTATTTCTCATGATTTGAAGATGCAATTCTCGCTCCTCCTAATTCATATTCATCCTTCGCTGTTGCATTCGTAGTCTGCTTCTATCACGAGTTGCTTGCCTTTTGTCTTCTCGCAAACGTTGTTGGCTCCTTCTCTGTCGCTCTCTTGCTGCTTCTCTTTGTTCTCTTATTCTCTACTCCATTGTTTTAGATCAGGGATGGGCAAACTTTTCAGTTCAAGGGCCACGTTCAAAAATTCGCAATTTCATGGGCTGCATAGTACAGGTCCACAGCTTCACACATAAGTTAGGTATTGTCGGTATCACTGATACGCTAGCAGCACTTTTTAAAATTTAAAAAAATTCAAAAATTTCAAAAAATTCAAAAAATTCAAAAAATATCAAAATTCAAATGACTGACAATATAAAAAATTTAAAAAATTCCGAAAATTCAAAAACTAAAAAAAGGAAAAATTTTAAGCAATTTAAAGAATTAAAACAAAATCAAAAAATAAAAACAACTGAAATATTCAAAAAACTCAAAAAATTCGAAAAATTCAAAAAATTAAACCATATGAAAACTTACAAAATTAAAACATTAAAAAGTAATTTAAAAAATATAACAAATTTAAACCATTTAAAAAATTAAAAAATGGAAAAAATCTAAAACCTAAACATTCATAAAATTTCCAACCCAAAGTAACGTAATGTTACGGGATCCGACCCCAACCGTATTATAGATACCGTAATCAAGGGTGTGACGCACAGGTACGATAGTCGTAAGCGTATTAATATATAGATGCATTGGAACTTGTCAATGATCTTTTTATTCCGTACAAATTAAGTTTGACTCTTTTTAATTAAATTTCCCACTCCATGTCCAATTGCATCGAAACTTTTCACTGTTGACTCTCGATGAACTTCTGCTTTGATTACTTCTGCTCAGTTGGACTCGTTTTATATGGAATTAATGCTGTGTGCTTTCGTTACTCTAGTAGATTATACTTTGACTTTGAAAAAAATAAAAACTATACAAAAAACAAGATATCTTTAAATAACAAAGGTTTAGAATAAATTTCACTTTTGGGTATCCGAATAAAAAAATGATTTTGATTAATGCCATTTTTAGATATGTTGTTGCAAAAAAGCAAGAACAAGGAACATATACATAATAAAACTTTTCATTAGAGATATGTGCTGAAATATTGAATTTCTATCATCTTCATGAACAATTTTGTTCCCTAAATTGATTTTCGTAGTAATTTAATGATATTTAAGTGTTATATTTGTACGAATCACTGGTTTGTGCGTCATAAAGAACATAACTTGTCTGCATACAGTACTGAATTAGTGATAGGGAATATATTACAGTAAAAACAGGAAAATGTATCGATCAACAGAATTGAATACTCATTCATGAAGCTCAGATTTGAAGAGGATAATGAATATTTGAATAACTTCTATTTGTTGAACATTACAATTCAGGTACATGTAACGAGATATAGATGGAAGAGACCAGCCTTAGTACATACAAAAAAGGAGTTATTACTCATAGTAACTTGTTCACTGACTCCCTTTTACAATCCTTGAAACATATTTTCGAAAAGTTCAGTATAGAATTCGAAAAGACCTCCTAACGTTCATCAAAAGGTTAACATGTGGCTGTTTTTTTGAAAAATAGACGTTTAGCTCCTCAGTGTTTGGTTCAGATTAGCCAATCAGCCGACAGCGTCGCTGCTGCAAAACACTCACTCAGTCACTCCAGATCTTCTAGAGCCCCTTGGGAATTCAATTCAAAGTGGGATGCACCAAGGCTGACGACGGGTCAGGGAACTTGAAAATATAGTCAAAAACAAAAAACAAATAAGAAAAATAATAAAGGGCGAAGCACAGATAACATAACGTGATGAGTTTAATATTCCCGAGTTATATTTATCATGCAAGAACCGTTAAGGAATATGGGACGGCTGCTGTAAACAATTATTAGAAAACTAGACAGTTCCAGTGGAAGTTAAAAGTTTTGATTTTACTGATTTCAATTTATTATAAAGATTCATGTATTAAAGCATGATACCGAATTATTGAGCTCTGAATGAATATTTTTCATTATGATATATATATATATATGTATATATATATATATTTATATATATACAAGGTCAGGCAAAATGATCTGACACATTTGTAGGTTAAATGTGTCAGATCATTTTGCCTGACCCTGCATATATATATAGATTTTCCATTCCATCTTACCTAGCGATAAAATAATAAAATTAAGAATCTCTGAAATAAAAAACAATTTTCAGTTTTGCCCGTGGTAATATCAGACTCTGAATATTTTTCATGAATATATGCAGAACTTTCACTCTGTACCTTATCTACCAATAACATGGCCACGCAAGAGAAAAAAACTAATAACGGAAACAAATTTAGTATTTTATGGCGATCCGGCGCCTTTAATATCCACAATAAAATGCTTATACTACCATACCCGTTCTGATTTAAGTTAAATAATCGACGTCTTTCAATAAAAGTCTTTCGAATAACTGCATAAAAAAGGTGAAAATGTGCCTCATCAGTCATTATTTAATACTTCACAAAGTTTTCATTTTCTGCAAGCTACAGAAATCTGTTTGCAAAATCTAATCGCATTGGTAGTCCGTAGGATGGAGTTCTTGAGTTAATTGAATTTTATATGGATGATACTTTAGCTCTTTTACCAAAATATGTTGCAGTGAGGTACGTGGCATTCTCAATTGAATTGAACGTCTCCTAGTTGACGTTTTGGGCCGATCAGCAACACTCGTTGCAACAAGCTGAATTGAAGCACCAGTTCGTATGGTCCGTGGTCTGTAACAACGTTGTCTGTCTGCTGTTGTCCCAGTTTCTCTAAATTTCAATACCAGTTTTTTATGTAGTTCTTCGAAAGACTTCTTTCAATACCATCAATACTCCTTTAATTCCTCTGAACTGCAGTAACCGAACAATTACATTCGAAGTTAAGTTCCACTATTTTTGCTCGTTGTTCCATTGCGTAGCGATTCATTTTGGGAGTGGATTTTATGAATTTTTTGGGCAATATGTTGTGATTGTCGGTAGACTTGATATGTTGGTAGAAAACTTTGAAATCTCCTCATTCATTCTGAATTTACCAAATCTCTTTACCATTTGTAGTTTTATAGCTATAATAGTTTTAAAAAGATACATCACGTATGGGTCACCCTGTAAAAGAGCTGTAAAGCTCTTTCAGAAATCCAATTTTCAATTCACGTTCAAAAAACGTAGTTCAAATGGTTCAAGTTTGGGGGATTTAATTGCCAAAAGTCTTTCCCCCGAATGACACGCCAGACCTCTTGAGCAAGCTGACAGTCTAGCACACCTTGTGGAAAGGGACTGAATCCTCCTGAAAGACATACTAGTAACCGGCAACCGTGGCATACTTCCATGGGATGATTTTAGCCTTGAGAACGTTACAGTAGACTTAAGAATTTACTTTCTCGTCGTGGGTGAAAGAGTTAGTTTAGAAATCACTCTCACTGAAATGACACGCCGAGGACCATGGTGTTGGCCGGGTTCATTATCGTCATTGTGGGTTCAACATCAGAACTCAAAGACGTAATCCAACTGTCATCATTAAGTATGTTATAAGTTTTATTCACTATAAAATCTTCTCAGCGAAAAATTTGGTGACCGACCAGTTTCTCTTCAACTTGGTCAAACATTCTTGCACCTCTCCACGCAAACTTCTTTCATCTTACTGGTTAGAAGGTACCTCTTAACTTGTAAGATTTTAGGTTCATTTCCTTGTTACCTCTCTAAATCGTTGACCTGCTGAAAGCCTCTTTTTGACCAATTGACCAATTTTGAGAATGATGTTGTATGATTGGCCTTAACATCAATTAGCCCCTGCTCTTGAAGCCGGTTGGAAAGAGGGTTGAGTGAATTTTAGCATTTTTTAATCTGTGGGTGGCCCTTTGAATTTGGTGTAATCGTCAGAGCGCTAGCAATCATTGTGAAAGGTTTAACGAGGACATTTGAAAGATTTTGCAATGAAGCTTAAGTTCTGCCTCGTACTACGTAGTTCACATTTAGAAAAACGCTCGATTTACTCCATGGCTTAATTCTGTATCGACGGAGTCGAAATGCACACGAAATTCTTCTGCCACAACAAGCACTAATTGGTGTGCTTTGCTTAGCTGACTCAAGCGTCGCGTCATCAATTCAGGATTGCCTCCTTTTACGGATATATCAGGGTGACCCTGTGTGGTCATTGACTGTAATAAAAGTCTACCTACTCTATAACCTATAAAAATTGTAAAAATTGATCTTACTGGTCGGTTATTGAATCGGTTAATTATTGTATTGATTAATTTACATATTACATGACAAGTTTGCCTACAGAGAAATCCAAACCACTTCATATATAAAACAAATGATTGGAAAAAGATATTAAGACACAAGAAACACGAAACATGTTTTATTCTTAGAGTGACAGGAAAGGGTAAAAATGTGAACGCGCTGTTTTGATAAGCCTGGTTCAATAGAATCTCTAATCCATTGACCCATTAAATGCAACATTGAAATAATTGAGACACAACGCTCAAATTTCGCTTTGTTGACATCAGTCGATCGAGTTCCTTACCGTTGGTGTAGTTGGATAAGAGATTGAATAATTAAATTCAAAACTGACTTTATTTCCTCGTTTCAAGTGCGACATTTCCCAATTGTTTTGCAAATTGATCACTCATATGCAGTATATTAAAATTTAACACTCTTAGGTAGCACATCTCACTTTGACAATGGCAGGCAGCGGAAAATACAATTGGAAATATTAAGAATACCAATGTTACTTCCGTTGACACGGAATTATTAATTACTGCCCTCATACCTTACTTAAAAGGCGAATGGTTCATGTTAATGCCCGTCTACTGCAGTGAAGTACTGTCGCACTGTTAGCTGACCTGCACAGGATAATTGCATAGGAATAACCCTTAGTGAACTGGGCTTAGATCATCCGTCAGGTCTCCACCGGGCACCCCTAAGATGTACCACTCCTGACGATGGTTACAAAGCTTATCTGCCACGGTTCTGATTCATTTCCATGCCCCACTCCAGAAAACAAATTACAGCATAATAAATACTAAACACGTGGGATAGATATTTCAACACTACTCTACATACAACTTACATTTTATGTTAACTCTCTATGCTGCACTTTTTTTAAACAACGTTGATGAATGACGGTTTATTATAATTTTTTATCCCAGACATTAAAAAAAATTAGCTAACGTGAAAACTCCCGGACACACTGAAGTAGTTGTGAACAACCACCAACAACAATGTTAAATCAAAACGCCCTGAAATATTGTTACCAGTGATTAATTGCACCCCACTGGGCACTTTATTAGCATCAACAATAATGTAAAACAATATTATAACTGGCAAAATAATAACAAGCTAATATCAATGTTGATCCAATTTTTTCGAACATAATAATTTTCAAACAGTAAATTAATGGCATCGTGTGGCTGTTCTGCGTCATAAATGATTTTATTATAATGTTTCAACTTTTTTCAGGTCGTAGATTCCTATCAATAGAAGTTGCATCAATTTTCTGATGAAATTAAATGTAATCCTATCTTCATATCCTGAGGACTTCCCATTCAGCGCATACATTGTAACCACAGGACAATGTGAAGGAAGTGAATGGAACTGAAGTGAATGTAAATAAAATGAATGCAAATGAAGTGAATGTAAATGAAGCGAATCTAAATTAAATTTTTGCTTTGCTCACATACGCCCTATTCCCCAGATTCAGCTTTGCTATCTTTCGAATTTTCACTATTTGACTAATTCAAATCTAATCCACTATTTCAACATACCTCCCTTTAGTTAACTTAAACTGCCAATAATGACGGCTTGTCCATTACATGCAGACGACCCTTCTGAGTAGACCCCCTCCTAATTCTTTCTCAGTTTGTTCTTATTGGAAAAAAATGATTGCTAAAATTTTCTATTATTCATTAATCCACGCCCAGTCTGTGTACAATTTAATGGCTTAGTTGACTTATAAGTTGATACGTTTATGTGAGTTGTCTTTTGGCCAACCGGAACAAAAAATTTTTGTTTGGTGAACAATATTTATTCCTTGTACCTCTCTCTGAAGTCTTTATTCTTGCAGCTATGTATACTTTAACCGTCATGGAATTTCTATGACTTTGTTGTTCAACCGTGAATTTTATAAAAAATTAACTTACGACCTACTTCATTAAACTTTGCACAACTTTTCCCAGTTTCATGATACGTACCTGTGGACTGTCAAATCTAGAAGAAACGCCAAGTATGAAGAATACCTCAGGCCTGTGGAGAATACAAGAGTTGTGCATGATACAGAGGATAGTGGAGATGCTGGTCGTTCCCGTACTGTTAAACGAAACTCCGAATAGGGCTTTAGGTTGCCTCTGATTGTCTCTTTTGAGAAGTAAAAGTAGAGAATAAAGGACTAACACAGTGATGTGGCAGGGGGAAGCTAGTGAGATCGAGCAGCCTGCCCCAGTAGCCAATGGTCAGCAGGTCGTGTGATCTTTTATATATATATATACGTATATATATGTATATATATATATATATATATATATATATATATATATATATATATATACTTCCATGGCTCAAACCATGTCTTAACCTGGTAAGTCCTATACAGTCCTAAGCTAAACTACTCAAATTTGATCAAACTTTGTCAATAGTGTAGTTTACATCTAAATATAAATGTCAAGAAGTTTTGGTAATGAATTTTAATAATGGGCTTTTCACATATGAGATACTTAAGTCTGTAGCTAAAAAATGTAAATAGTATACTGATTCTAAGAAAAATATGAGCTGGGATTGAAATGTCCCTGTAGTACTCAAAGAGATTGAGCGGATCCGTGAATAGTTCGATTTATCTTTCACTTTAATCCTAATATTTTTAAATTGATCTTATTGCCTCTAATTTGTTATGGAAAATAGCGATGAAGAATCTCCTTATTTTCCCCCGACGTAGTGCATGAACACAAGAATTTGCATATAAATATTAAAAACTACCGAAAGCTTTTTATCCATCAGAAATAAGCTCTCGCAGATGAGTACTCACATACAATGCCAACGAGAAGACCGATACAGATTTGCAGGGCATCAACTTCAACGGCGGCATCTAATGCGCTGCTGTTGCTCGTTCAACTCTCCATTAACGATATTGCAGAGCCTCTAAACAGTATCAGACTCCGGGCAGTCGGTGCTCAGGAGCTCTAACGAGCCGCAGAGTGCATTAATAAATAAAATATCGGCAAGCTGGAATTACTGCAGCTTTCTGTCAATCTAATTTCAGGTTCAAATTCCAGGCGTGATCTGTGCTCTTCATGTAGGCTGTGTGTAGGAGAAGTGTGATGTATTAGCGACCTATTTATGGCATGCACGTACTCCTTAAAAATATCACTGATTCGTAAAAAGACTGGTAAAATAAAATTTAGAACGTTAAAGTTTAGTGTTTTTCTAAACTACCTAGCTTGTAGTTTGTACTCACAAATATGTGTTACACACATTCAATGGGAGATTTATTCAGCCAAGCAGAGCTAAAAATACATTTTAGATGACAAGTGAACGTTGAACTCCTAATAATTTGGCGTTAGACAAGTGTTGCTGTATGCTGCGAAAGTTGTTCAAATTTTTCTCCGTTTACAAAATTAATCACAATGTTGTTTTCTCTATTTTTATTTTGAATGTTTTGAATATAAATTCAGATAACCAAATACACTATACATATATTCCAATGCGTTTACAAGTACTGCTCTCAACAATAATGGCTGCTGAAATCTACCAGGAGAACGGGATGAATCAACCTTAAAACTGTAGGTTATATCAAATTAAATCCTCATGCTGAGCAAGTTTCGCTAATGACGGATACTTCAATTAAATTTCGACCCGACCTTCTAATCTAATCGAAGCCATAGACGGTAGTTTATAATCTCTCATTTCTGTATATTATTCTTACTGTGCAGTCAGCGGAGACAATACGAGTTTTGACAGGCTCTTTCTCCAGTGAGTGAGTATAGTGAATATAAAAATACGATCCTAATTACAATGTGTGAGAAGCTAAGTCAACGCGCCTAGCACTGCTTTTATTCGTAGAACTTGGTGTCAGGGTTGCCAAAGGTTTTTAGTTGAAAACATGCAGCAGTTTCCTTAAAACCCAGAATAAATAGTTATAAGCGACTGAACCACCAACAGGGAATATGTATACCAGTGAATTCTATGCATGTCAGGCATACAACGTGTCAAGGCAATTGTATCGTAGACGTTTAGACTCACCTAACAGGTGCGTCTGAGCGTCATGGAGCTGTTAAGAGATATGTCATTGGCAAAAATCTTCTACTATTACATGTATTCTATTTACTAAAAGTTAAACCTTACAATGCAAGATAGGCCTTTGAAGAAATAAATAAGTTTTTTTCATTTGCATTCCTACCAAAAACTTACTCGAACATTTGTATGATTTTTTACAGAAAAATACCATGCTGGAATTGCGTGAACAATTTTTGTTTCTTTTGTGTCTCGTTCAGGCAGTATTTATTGCAAGTGGGGGGATAAATTAACCTGGGTAAATTAATTAAGTGACTGAGGGAGGCTGCCTAATGGTTCCATGAATAACAATGACTCTCCAAGTAACGATCACTCCTCCACTCCTTGCACCGGGTACTGCTCGTCTTTGTCTCTTGTGTGAGAAACAAAGACGCACTTTTGTAACTGAGAGGCACAATCCCAATTACATTTGCACAAATTAGGGAGGAATTTGAAGAAAAAGAACAAAAATAGTTTGTAAACTTTTATTTTAGTTAGCTTTAGTTGAAGTTCTTGAAGTAATAGTGTTAAATTGAAGATGTGAATAGAGAAGGAAGAACCTTGAATACTTGCCAGTCCTCTCCTCTCCTCAACCAGGCATGGCCACTACACAAGAGAGTCTCTGATCCGCTCTTGGGCATGATTCTGGGCCGTGCTTTCGAAGCTTCATTGATTTTGCATCGCGTCTGTCCTGTCCAGATTGCGGTCGCGGTCTTCGCAAGAAAATGCGTCGGGCTGCGTTCAGCTGTACAGGAGCTTCACGACGAGTTTGTGCTCAGGTGGAGACTGGAGGCCGACTGCTTGATTCTCTATTAATTTTTTCGAACCCCTGAGCAGGAGACCGGATGGTAATGAGAGGGACCTGAAATGAATATTATTGAATATATTAATTGATGATGGGAAAATGTCAATTTTAGAATGTTTCAAGAAAGGGCATGGTTTGGATGTACGATTTCCAGTTTGTTCATGTATAGTGTTCATAGAATGTTTGCTGATGGAAAAAATTATCATACTACATATTCAATCGAGCTGAACCTTAGAACATGGAAGTATTTTAATGTAGGTACGCGTATGCTGCTGACGACACAAAGTTTATTAAAATGAATTTCTGTTCCATCTTGTTTCCACAATTGTTCTGTGTTTGATCTCCCTTTCTGAGACACGAAACACACCAAATCTTTAACAGAACTAAAAAAATTCTTTGTCGGAGGATGCGTCAATCACCGAATTAATCCTCTCAAGATTAAATGATGACATTTTTATGATTGGAAAAAACAAGCCTGAAAAAAATTTTTTAGTATTAATCGTTGATCACGATTTTTCGTAGAGAAAAGAATTTACAACGCACAATATAGAACAAATAAACTGTACGTGTTGTACGAAAGACATGCTTCAGTTTCGAGAAAATTGACAAATTCTATTAGGAAAATTTATTTCAGATGTCAACAATTCAAATCCCTTTACTGATGAATAATCTATTGCAAATTTTCCTGTGAAATTGTGGGTTTTGATCAACATTGGCATTTTGTTTACTCATATGTTCATCCATTCTTAGAGCCAGAGGGCCTTGATTGCATACACACCTATTGCCGTTCTTATGAGAATATGCTACACGTCAGTACTAAAGAAAAGTTGTGTTTATGGAAGTAAATAAAATAACGAGTAAGAAATAGAATTTTGGAATAAGATCAATAAGCATGTCTTGGGTTAACTTTTTTTTACTTATAGAAATAAATAATACGAAAGTTAGAAAAAGTTATATAATGTTAATAAAATATTCCAGCGGCTGATGTTTTTTCTACAAAATTCACTGTTCACAAAACATTATTTCAAATAAACTCGGTACATAAACACGGGTTCCAGCTGAGAATAAAAAGAATTGTTCACATGAACAAGGGGGTAGGCTGATAGCCATGTCAAGAATTGTGTTTGCAGAGCAAATTATATTGCAGGTTATACGGAGCCTAAAGAACACTACACTTGCAAAGGAAAATTTGTTGTTGATACAAGCTATCGAAGAGTGGTCGCAAGCTGTTAAAGCTCTCACTAAAAAATTCTATGGGTTAAAAATAGCATGAGAATAATGGAACCTCGTTCCAACTCGAAAAATGAAGTTCATATATGAGTGGAGTTTCAAACACAAGGGGCCACCTCTTCGCAAACAATTTTCATCACGGCTGGCTGTTATAGGAAAAAGGATAGAAAAGAGGAAGGAAGGAGTAAGACCATTAAATCCATACTAGCGAGGGTTAGGACAAAAGAGAATTGCAGTGAGAATCTTACCACGGGGGAAAATTCCTTTCATACAGTGACGTCGAATAAAAAATTGTAAACGCAAAACAGCAGGAATTTGCAAAGAATTCATCGTTCAAGGATTAAGTAAGTTAATTACAGATCGAGGGCTATGGGGAAGATTACAAACAGTGGTATATTAAAAAATGAAATTCGAAATTTACATACATGGAAGTGTTAATAATAAAATTAAGTAAATCCGCGTGTGTCAGGAGTCTTTTCCTTTTCAAAAAAAAAATCAAGTATACTGCATCACGGAATCACGGAATAATAAGAAATTAACTCGTCAATTTCAGAAAATCAAGGAAATTCCTCGACGACTGATCGAGAAAGGGTGAGTTGCTTGCGCTGCAAATATTACGAAGTCCTTCCTAGGCTGAATATTACTAGGGGAGTAAAATTATCATCGTGAAGCAGATGGCTATATTGAAGTTAAAATAATGGGAGTCAAGTGAATAGAATAAAGGTAGCATAAGCGAGCAACATGATTTTGTTTTCCAGGATGCGGCAACTTAACTTGAATTTTAAAGCGTTTTGCTTTGAAAAAAGGAAGTTATGTTGCTGCACCCTGTACTACAAGACGAGCAAGGATCTCTCCAACTTCCTCTTGTTTTTGATTAGTGTTTATTGGAGCTTTGGTGAAGAGTCTATGCAGCCCATCCCCTCAGGGAGCTCGTTTTGTTGCACTGTGCACTGAAGATCAGCATCCAGACTGAAAAAAGTTACAGGAGGTCATTTCTGCTCGGCGCAACCCAGAGAATCAGTTCACTTCTCTGTCATGTCGTAATTAAAGAGAATTCTTAATGGTTTTGATTTTCATTGTGGACGACAAATAATGAGCTATTACTTCCATGATTTATTTTTGAGTTATGGTCTGGAAAGGGCTCCCTCCGAGTAATATTTTAGGCAGACCAGTACCTCCAGCGAGATTAAGGAATCACTCATCCTAGTTAGTACTGCAGTGTAGTGAGGGCAAGAGAAAAAAAGGTGATTAACATTTTCCTTTGTACCCCAGGAGCAACAGAGGTCTTCCAAAAGACTGAAGCGGTACAAGTGTGACCGAAGCCCCGAGTGTCCAACACGAAGACGGGTAAATGCTGTGTAGCCCAATCCCACCCTCCATATCATCTCTAATTTTCATTAGATGGCATTCCTTTGCTGTCATCGAGCCCCACGTAATCATGCAGCGTTCCACTTCAATTGAAAGGCTTCATATGATGATACTTTTAGTTTGTTCGTTGGGTGACTGCGTAAATGTGTCGTACTGAAGTAAGCGGGAGTCTTGTGCTGGCTGATCTGCAGCCTCGTTACCAGGGAATTTAGAATTTAGTGAACACCTAGTTAAATTTATTTGAAGATGGTAAATAGCTTTCATGTGCCAGTGGCCAACTTAGAAAGGGCAGGAACTTCAATTCTACAGTACATGTCTCATTTTTTATGTTTCCATTGTGGAAACCTTCACTTGTTATTGCAATCACGTGAGTTCATAGGTACTTGTGGTGCTTTAGCTGAGTGTAGAACAAGCAAAAGAATTTATCCGGTAACATTTCTTTAATTTTTAATTAACTCATTACCATGCAATCCAATTTTTGCTATAAGCAGATAATAACGTACTCTTATTGCCAGGGAACATTTGACTCGATTTGTTAAACACAAATTTTGCCAAAATCAGGAGGCATAATTTAATAACAGACTCTGAAAAATATGATACCTAAATACATTTCAAATTCGGTAATAAAATAAGGATTTAAATCAAAAAGTATTAATGCAAAAATTTCTAATTTGTTTAGTATTATTATCAATCAAAAGTTTATCCGAGTGCACTTTCTTGCTAACACTTTACTATTGTGCACTCCCTTACCAACATCTTAATGAATCCAGCAAGTTCTAGAGTGTATTAGTACATATACCCAATAACCTGTTCAGTTATAATAATTAACATAACAACAATGTCCTGCGAACGCCTCTTAACTAGAGCGGCAATAGCCCAACACTAGAAGTAACAAATTTAAGCATTACCATAACTGTCGAGCAAACACGTCCCTTCTGAAACTCTGCAGCTGAATTTGCGCACAATAATTTGCAGAACGTGTGGGGCTCCAGCCAAACCTGATGGCCACGATAAGTATACCATGACCTGTGCCTCCAATCCGCGTCCGATGGCCTTGCTTACCGAGGCATTAGAACAGCATTACGACGAGTCATACATATAATCCAGTGACTGTTGCAACTGAGGCACATCCGTTTGTGCAGTATTCTGAGACACGTCGCACCGAGCCTTCGTGTAAAGTGGATAGGTACAGCTTATGACTGAAGTTGCTTCGATTTAGTGCCACAAGTTTGGATTTGAAATTGAAACTTACCCATTGAGTACGATGCATATGAGCCATTAAGCTATTTGTTAAGAAAACCAGTTACTAAAGTAAAGGTAAGTTAAATAGTAAAGTTTGGGAGTAAAAAAACATTTAAACAACCATGTTTTCGTAAAATAATGCACAATTATTCCTTGCTACTTCACGAATCAACGATTGCGGCTTCACTATGTACCAAATTTTGTGATTAGTGTATGTACACTCATATCTCTGGTTGACAGTTTTATTGCCAAAATCCAGGATCAATAGGTATTATTATTTATTACTTATTTTGTTAAGTTTAATGAAAAATTAATCATTTTCTAGCCTGGAAAAATGCATGCATATAAATTTTAAAAATATTATGCCTATTAAAAGTTTTAAATCAACAAAAATACATCTTCAGCTAGTATGACTAGACGTCATCAGTTAGTTTGCATAGATTTCATGCATAGGGGGTGGAAGGTTTAAGAACATGACCTCAGATGACGTCAATGACCTGTTCGATGTTCATTCCGAGCTGTAATGTGAGACAAAACATGGCAAAGTCAGTGAGTGAAGAAGAAGACAAAAAAGAATTCAGCAAAAGAGGAGAAGAAGGCTTTATTCTCTAGCGTTCCCCGACAGCATTACATGTAAAGATAAAACAGTTTTCGTTAGGCGGGACAAAAAAAGCATCTCATTTATATTAACTTACCTGTTTGGAAACTATGCCTCGATTTTCGATCAACATAGATATAATTTATTTATGTTTTAAAGTAATTTAAATTTCGTAAATCTCAATGAATTAGTCTCATTGGTATTCAACGGGATATTATCTCGTTGTCGTAAAGTGAACTGCCAGTTAGTACTGTAGTCCCACCATAACACCTCCAACTCAAATTTCCGATACGAACGAGTTTTGAAATTAGTCAACAAAAGACGTATTAGCGTAAAATATAAACTGTATTAACTCTCTATGTATGTAATAAGAAATTCATAAAAAGCATGACCCAGGAGGGTGTTCATCAATTATAATACTCGTATTAGTTTATGGAATAATATAAGAAGATGTAAGCATTGATATGAATGTATGAATTTAAGTTTAAGCAATTGGTCTTAACTTTTCTTATTTTTCAGCCTATAGAAAAACTATGGTTTTAAATGGAATAATCACCGTATGTGTATCACATTTCATTTATCCTATGACACAATTGCGTCAGATCAAGCAGTCTTGCACTTGTAGATTCTTCACAATTCTACAACTCGAGTCTTTAAGTTTAGCCGAGCATTGTTGTTCCAACCGGTGTCAAACCAATCACCCGTTAAACTCCTTACAGATTAAATGGCAGATGACGACTGATGCAGGCGAGTTGAGGACTATCAACAGTTATGAATACTGGGTTTGGCTATGAACAAACGTAGAGACTATCTCGATGTTATGAAAATTTCTCGTTTTTTGTGAATAAAGTTTCCGGACCTGAGATCCAGTTTCCTGATTTCTGAAAGTTCTTTCAAAAGTAGCAATGAAGAAACTCTGAAATCTACTAAAAGACAGAAAGAAAATCGCAATGTATGTCGGTGACTACATGTATGGTATTTGTATTCGATGGGATGTTTTCCCAACATTGCGTAAAAAAAGGTTAGCCAGTATCTGAAAAATGGAACCTGCAGAGGATTCGTTCGTTGCATATTGTGTATGTGCCAAGAAAATGTTCAAAAATCTACCAGTAAAAGGAAAAGGCAGCACCAGCACTGCCTTTCACTATATTCCCCATCCCCAAAAAGAGTCAAAATACTTTTGTTCCTGCAGCGGAACGAGAATCTTCGGACGACTACATTGACGAAGATACTGCACCAGCGCCTTAAAAAGCGCCATCATCATCTCCATCATTACTGTACAGCTAATCCATCGCCACCATCGTCATCGTATCAGTTGTAGTATCTTTGCTGGTGAACATTTATGGCAAATTTCTCTCGTATGCTAAGTTATTAAAATTCATTAAAATGTTAAAATTTATTTTAAAGTATATCGGTACAGTATCCAATATGTACAGTGCAGTCTATTAGGATGTAATAGAATATGGCACCAGGAACGAGCTAATTGGTCCAATTTTCGGTTGATACCAAAGTACCAAGCAATCTAAAGTTAACGTATGAACACACGTACATACTCCTTAATCACTTCATGAAACTTCAGTCCTGCTCACACACCTAATGCATTAAGAGTAAACATGGCACAAGGCAGTAGGAGTAAACAAAGATATAAAGAGGAGAGACAACAATCTTACTCTCAGCTATTCATTTTTAAACTCTAACTTTATGACTCACAGTGCACAATACTTATATGACTCTTGGTAAATAATAGAAGTATGACTCTTGGTACACAATGCATAAATGACTAGTGATGCATGAAAAAATATGACTCGTGGTACGTACAAATACAACTCTCAAAAGAGAATTATCACATGATTAGGACTACACAACTATTTCTTGTCTTTTGGTGCATTATAGTTACACATATGACTCGTGGTGCATAATAATTATACAACTCACAATACCTAGCTGTCCTTAATACATTATCCAAGGTACAGACATGATATTTAGAGCATTAGTATATACTCTATGGTATTTCTTGAGGGAAAGAAATGAGGGAAGAAAAGGATTGTCAGTTGTTCTCAAGTGCAGCTGTGTACAACCAAAGGCTGTATTTAATGCAAGTTACGCTCTCATTCATTCATGAGTATGAATTTTAGCTTCATAACCAAAAAGATCATAGACAGCTGTGGATTGATTCATTCAATAGTGAGAATTAAAATTGATTTAAAAATCAAGATTAGTGAGTTAAGGATATCTGATGAACCCATATTTGTTCCCAATTTATTTGTTAAGAAATCTCGCACAAATGCGTGACAAACTCTCGAATTCTCCTGAAGCTCAGAGCACCAAACCAGTTGCTTCCTGTCTATATGATTAAGCCCCTGAAAATTTTTCGAATGGGGAACCTTTCATTTTATCAGCTACATTCTTGAAATTTGATGTTATAAACAACGTGGATCAAAGCCAGTTAGAAAAGGGAGAGTGCAGCGGTAATGAACATTATGGTCAGCTTGTTCATTGACAAGAAGAGATGGTAAAAGTATTACTGAACAAGTAAAAACAATAAAATTATAATTTGGGCAACAGAATATCACTGTATATTTCTTTAGGCTGACGTTACCTCTGCGAACAGACAACCATCCATTGATTATAAACGTCCAACCGAATTCTTTGGCCAAATGCAGGTACAGTATACAATTTTTCTACAATAAATTTGGAAATATCCTTTAAAATTTTAATTGAACATGTTAGTCAAGAATCAAGAAACATATATGACTGCTTACTAAGAAACATATATCACCAGCTTGGTCGACTGGTGAGCGAATCTGCTTGCGAGCGGAAAGACCCGGGTTCGAATCCCGGTGCCGACATGGTTGACGCGGCTAGAAATACGGCATGGGACTTGGGTAAACAACCGAATAATTATCGAAGTAATTATCCAACCCAAGAATGGGCCAGAACGTTCGTTCCTATAGCCCTATTCTATTCTATTCTACTTTTTTTGATCGAGTTTGCTTTGAATACTGTGGTATTGTGTGAGCAGGTGAGCCTAAGGAAATAGCAGAAGCATATTCTAGGTCACAACTTTATTTTCATTACAGTAGTTTTCCATCAGTATAAGCTAAAGTATCCAGTCGGGGCATCTTAAAAATGTTTCCCATTACGAAACGAACGCTCACGATAGTTTCACCACACTCTGACAAGTATTTTGGTGTATACAGATATACTGTATGAGAAATTCTCAGGAACAAAAGTCTGGATCGTACCTCGATGAATTGATAAACTGCTTTTGTAGGTCAAATATCGCTACTAGATGATCATCTACTCCATCATAGCAGCTCAACTTCATTGACCTTTAGCAGTTAAGCATGCTAGAGGATGAAGATT
>VCRD01000032.1:667055-714830 GCA_006783055.1 Trinorchestia longiramus | reverse complement strand
GTATACAATCCGTCTTGTAGTACATACAATCCGTCTTGTACCGCATACAATCCGTCTTGCACCGCATACAACCCGTCTTGTACTGCATACAATCCGTCTTGTACTTCATACGATCCGTCTTGTGCTCCATATGATCCGTCTTGTACCGCATACAATCCGTTTTGTACTGCATACAACCCGTCTTGTACTGCATACAACCCGTCTTGTACTGCATACAATTCGTCTTGTGCTCCATTCGATCCGCGCTCGGATACAGCGCAAAGACGTAGCGAAAAATACACGCCACTATAAGAATCGGTATTGTAAGTTCAGCACCATACCATTAATTGAAAAAATGCATCCATTTCCTGATCTTTGATTCAACCTAAACTCCATAGATTGCTCTCTAATGCACAGGACTGGTTAGTTGCGCCAATTTTAACAGAGACCTAATTTATTTTTTATCTGTTTACTTCTGTTATATTTCTATCCAACGGATGGAACTCAGCTTCGTGCAGACCTACTTGAGGGTGGTTCTAAAATGACGGAGCTACCACACTATTTCTTTACATTTATTTTCTTTTTATTTACGCAAAACGAGTTATGAAATTCACCCACACCATAAATGACTAAGGAAAACCGGGAAATAACACTTTCCATAAAACTCCTCATTAAAATAAAAACTAACTATTGAGCAAACTATCCCTGGAATATACAGCTAAACTCTCTTCAAATTCTTTCAAAAGTTTGTTACAAATAGAATGAAAAATGCTCTAATTATTTTACGAACAATGATCGGGTTAAGGTATAATGCTCTTGCATTTCCGTAGTAAATTTATTTAAACAACGATGCATCATATTATAAGAGGCAAGTTTCTCAGTAAGTTCAAAGAAACAAATCAATATGACTCATTGCGTAAGTTTCGTTCAGCAATTTACCTGTAGTACATAAGTCAAGAATGAACGAGACCTTTTTGTGATATTCTCGTAGTACTCTGGTGTAATATCGTTGTTGTCATTCAGACCACAATGTCCTAAAATAACACAAGTTCTATTCTTATAGCATAAAACTATAAAAATGAGTGTCGTGGGAATATTAACACCTATAAAATATATTTTAATAACATGTATCAAATCAGTAAACCAAAATACCCCGCATTCATAGCAAAAAATTTTCACTTTCAAACTATAGAAATTAGGGCAGGGATGCCCAACAGTTTTGCCATTCTAAGCTGCTTCAGCTCCAGGCATCAGGACAAAATGCTTTTCTGATTCTTGGAAGTTTTGAGTGAATGTAAGTGGTGATTGAGTACGTGCCCTAATCATAGCTCAACTTAAAATTTTATTTCTTGAAAATACCACAAGCGAGAGTAGTCGGAGTAAAAAGCCTCTTCAGTATTTCATCTTATTCGTAGAACCATTCATAGAAACTTTTTTTAATTACTGTCATGAACTTGCTTCTATTATAAGAAAATTTAAGCAATTTATTGATCGTACTTAAATAGTAATGTGATAAATACGAACACATAATATTTCCGACAATAAGTCAATAGACTACGAAAGAGAAATTTAACAAAAGAGTTCTACATTGGCTCTTGGCATGAGACATAAAAAACCTAATGAAAATGAGCCTCAAACATGAGCATTTTCCACCTATTCGTTACTAATGGGTCCATAACACGGACGATGAGCCAGGCTTTGATGGGTTGTATTACTTCGCAATGGAGCATTTAGTTATACGACACACACTTGCTCCCAAAATGGAACCTAAAAGCATCATAACACCAGAATGAAGGCATCTAAGCAGCAATGACCTGCAATCTACACGAAATAACGAGTCTTTTCTAGAATTATTTCGGCTTTTCTCCGCTTAATTGAATTTTTGTCTAATTCCCAATGCATTTACCAAAATATTAAAGAACAGTATCACTTATTTTTATACCCTATGTTAAATCCAATGATTCATAAATGATGAAAAAGTGACATACAGTCGGATACTAAGGTAAAAAATGCTGTTACAATAGGAACAAATGTAGCGTACATAATTTACTAAGACACACTTGCCTTCGACAGACCATCACTTGCGAAGTATAGAGACTGGATATCAGTTACCTGCATCGCTACGAGGAGCTGCGGAGGAGAAACTTTGCAGTAATGCATCAACTTTTCAGTATCTTACATTATTGAATCCTCAAATCCTCAATTTCAGAATCCAAATAGCCATTCTGTAACACAGCTGTGAAGCAGACCTTATTTACGAAGGAAATAAAAATTTACGCTTCCACAATGAATTCATTGTATTTCTTCGCTTTAATTGAACTTACCAAAACATGCCTGTGCAATTATTTCTTGAATATCTTAGCTAATTCTAAGGTGTGTATTCTGGAAACAGACATGAATCTATTTTATACTCCTTTATGATAAAAAAAACGTCACAGGTTTGCTTAGGATGCAGCAAAAGTGTTTTCTTCGAGCCAGCTGAACAATGTTTATATCACTAATCAAGAGATGGTACTGCCAAGACATCGGTTCTGTTTGACCACTTCATCGCCAAAAATATATCGAAAAGAAAGTGCAGAAGAAAAAATTCGAGAAGTTCAAGAACTCACTTTTGTTGGCGGTACGTCATGTGAGCGAACAAGTAGAGCGGCGCAAATTGAGTTCATTTCATCTTGAGATGATTTTGCGAGCAGAAGCCTCGGCTTGCTGGCTCAAAAGAGGCCAGGCTCATCTTAGAGAGTCATAACGGGATGAGTTGCGCAACTGGTGGCTTACGTCGTGCGGCGCTGCTCTACCAAGACCACCAAGTTTCTGCTAACTTACCTTCATCTCAAATAATATGGGCATTCGAGTTAGAAGAAACTTATCATTGTTTGGGGACTTAATTACTGACGAGAGTGAACGATGATATTGATCTAATTTTGATGGAATATTAATGCCAATTTTTACTTCACTCCGAATGGATATTGTACCACAAAAACAGTTCTCGTCAAGTACACCTGAATGTCAATCATCACTCAAACATCTCACTAATTCCATACCTCCTGCATGCAAATGAACTCAAGAAACTGTTAATTTCCTGCTCAGTGTATTTAACAGCAAGGAGAGAAATGCTTTATAAGACATTTTACATTCCATGCACTTCACTTCAAGCACTCATAACCTAGAAATCGTAATGGTTTAAAATTACCTCAAACTCATGATTACGTTCCGTGGGGCAAAAACTAGATTGATATTTTTAGGAAGGTTGGTTTGAATGAATATTAATATTCCTAGACCGGGCGGTATGCACGTGTTCTCAGCAAGACACCGTCTTATTTATTCACTACATGGTGACTTCTTCCAGTGACAAGCACAGTTTAACCAAACGATTTCACAAAGCAGGAAGTGTGGGGACCTTCACTTACGTAATGACGCTCGACCGAATGCACGAGGTGAACAACCTTCTATTCTAACGTAAATAAAGCGTTCCTGTTACGTCTCAACGTGTTTTTTTCTGAATTACGTAGTTTTAGCTAAAAAACTAGTAATTAATTCCAATTGTTGTTTAATCAGAATGAGTGTTGAGAAACACCATATACAGAACCAAAAACCTTTCGCAGGTATTTTCAAAAATTTACAGTACTGACAATGACATAGATAAGTATCACTTTATTTCCATCCTTTCAGTACAGTGTGAAATATGTAACATTTCTAGCATTTTGCAATTATATTTCTTTTTTATGCAATTTTTAGATCACATATGTTTATAAAATTATGAATGTACTTGGAGTAGGTGTCAAGAGTTTCTAAGACTATATAGATGAATAATAGCAACCGAAAGTACGTGAGTAAATGCTTTTGTTAGTGCACCTATAGTTTCATTATTGTTGAAAGTTGATATCGGTATAAAATGTTCTCTTCGTAAGGATGCTTCAAATCGCCTTCTTACCTGGACTTCACGTTACTAGAGACCAAAAATGTTAAATATAACTTCAACTGTTGTATCTCTACATACAAACAGTGTGGATGCACAAGCTGATAGACCTAGATCACAGTTAATGAACCATAGCTTTTGTTAGTTGGTAAATGAACAGTAATTGTGTTTGTCTGACCCCATCTATCGCTCTTCCTAAATCCCCTCAATACTTTCAAGTCTTTTATATGGATTTAAAGGACCTTACTGCCTTAATTCCCGGCTGAGCTCCAAACATTCCCAGATGCCCAGAAAGGCCCCTCTCCGGAGTCTAATTTTCTGGCCCAGCGGTCGCACGCCGAGAGCAAAGCAAACTAGCCCCCCTTCACAAAGATTGTCAGTCGAAGCATTATGAGAAATTTATGCTCCAGCGTCCGCCTGCGGTCGCATATTGCTAAGGCTAGGGCTTTGCAAGCACAAAGCACAGCTCAATCGCTTCCAACTATCCAAACGCTTTTATTTCAAACGAACCTTATTTTGGTACTGATTGTTGTATAATTAAGTTCATACTATCAAAATCGGCCTTTTGGAATAGTTTATACTCATAATGATTCATTAAATATTATTTGACGTTGTCAAAATTTTCATATATTAAAGAAAAATTAGAACGTTACTTCTCTATTATCCTGTATACATCTTGATAGATTGGAACTCAGACGACAGTAAATGACCTATTTTCTTCAAACGTATCCCCATGGCTCTAATTAAACACATCGAGTCTTTCTAACTCCAGAGGGTAATCTTTTGATCACATCGTTTTCCTGTATTTGTAACCGACACAATCGAACACTAAACTTCTCCTGGATCTGTTTTTGGTAGCGTCGCAAATTTTCTCTTGAATTCAGTTTGGTCTTAAAGTAATGTGTTCTCTCCCGTTGTCACTGGAATTCAGTCACATTAATTGCTTTGGTTTTAATTTTTAGTTTTCTATTTATTTAATTTATTCATATGTGCATAGAACTTTTTTCATGTTTCAAGATTTTTGACAGTTCCCAACTAAAAATGGTATTTCAAGTTTCAGTAAGAAATACTTAATCCAGGTAATGTATGTCTGAAATAGTTGTAAATAAGAAGCTTCTTAGTTTCATCTGAACCAAGAATAACTCAACTTACGAATGTGAATTCTAAAATCTTTACCTATTAATTTACAGGTAGTGAATAGATGTAATTTATATTTATGTAAATTATACCTGAAATTGACCAATTAAAACTCAGAATGAGTCGGAAATAAGTCACGACTCAAGATAATATCACAACTGCCCTTAAGTTATTTCCGTAGATTTTTCGTATAAGTCAAAGCTGGTTAGCCTCAACCAAGTCCAATTACTGAAGAGAAAGAAATAACACCAGAATAACAGAGTCCTGACGTTTTTCGGAAGGGGACTCTTCTTCTAAGCGATGACATCTCAAAAACCTGTACCTGTGTGCAGGCAAAAATGCATATACACGCATCCGCATATAATTGTAAATATTTGCGAAATATGTACATGAACCTCTGTAAATACTGTATGTACATATTTGTAAATACAAAGCCCTGACTGGTTTATGTATACATGTAAATATATACTCAGCCGTTAATCAGTCTCCATAAAAAATTTTCATGGCCACCCAATTCTGCGCAATGCACCTTTTTCGCCTCCTACTGTCCCTTTCCTTTTCACTTTCTTTTTCTGGTACAATCTGTACCAAACTCGTTTCTTCAGCTCTTTCCTGAAGAAAAGAGTTTGGCACCGACGGTCAGTTGTCATCGGTCGGTTATTTGGCACCGACCGACCAATGACATCTCTTCCTTCTTCTCAGCATCATCCTAGTAGACACTTGACTCTTTTCTGCAACGTAAAGTAATACAATATTTTTTTCACATCGCCTAATTGCTTCAACATATTTAAGAATAAAGCAGCATTGAATTATTGACACAACCTCATCACAGTATAATATGGAAATTACGATAGGATTTCTTTCATTAGGAAGGATTGATTAATTTTGCATTGTTTCTTACTGGAAAAATTCGTTTACTAAACGTCCTGCTTGGTTTAAGTTCAAGGATTTGGAACGGACTTAAGGAAGTATGTTCTAAGATATCACTGAACTTAAAAAGGATACATTTCAGATTCAATAGTTGATACATATTACAGTTATAAATTGTATATTCATTTCAATATGTTAAACGTAATTAAATACTTCTTAATTTTCAAGAGCTACTGTAAAAAAAGTCTAAACAGTTACGCTTATGCAGTGAATAAATGAATTCCATGTTTTATTGAATAATAAACACAACAGTCATGTACTGATGTAATGTTTTCGTGCAAGGTGGATGGCAGTTTGGCTGGATGGGTGTATACATAAATGGCAAGTACTACACTGCACGCGCTCAAGCATCAAAGAATTGAGATAACGTGAGCTAACCGTCAGTCAACAAATGCCTCGCAGGTTTTATGAGGGAAATTACGCGCCCTTTGATCTGCCCTAAAACTTAAAATTGCTCTCAGCCACCAAATTTTATGATTTATTGGCTGACTGTCTAATCTTAAATAAAAGCATATGATGAAATTTGCATGCTCATCGGAATTTTGTTCTTGTTTCACGCAGTTTTCATATATTTCCATGGCATTGGAAAAACACTCAAGGTCACCAAATCCAGTACATTTCAACAATATCGATTATTTTTTGATAGTGAGAGAATAAAGAAGACCAGAGAAGATTCATGAACAACAGGTCAAAACCAATCATGTCACTAAAATTGCAATCATATTTAATCACCGGAACGGTAACTTGTCCGAACTCCTCACATTTGTATTACTAGAACGGGCTATGCGAAGGATAGCGAAAGTTGAAATTGCACAACTTCTGATGATTGTTTTAGGACGGCAGTCAGCGAGATGCATTGACCCAGAGATACAAACCTCTTTTTTTCTAGACCGCTAGTGCATCGATAAATTACAGTTATCGTTCTGTACACTATGCTAAGAGGACGCTGCATGCCCAAGCTATCGAGCGATCGGAGTATCCCTCAAAATATTCTTCTTTAGCAGCGTGGCATTCCCCGACAAGTTGCGGCACTTCGAAAGCAAACTAAATCTCCTAAGACAAGCTCATTCAAAGTGTTGTCGCTGCGGTGCCAGTGAACGGGTAAAAAACTAAAGAATATTGATTTTGCAAGAACTATTGTAGTCGCAGCTCTTCTTTTTATCACTTGAATAAATGAAAGCTCCTGTCTTCAATTTCAGAAACGGGCTTGTCTGTATCACACAATGTGCTACTTAAGTTCTCTCGAAGCGTCATTACTTTCATTAGACCTTCGATATTATTCAGTTTATTAAATGGATCATTAGTGTTCAGCAAAAAATATCGAACGCATTCGAAACACCCAGCTTTCGATTTTCATTGAGCTCATGCGGGACCAATTTATTGAACATTTGGTTTTACAATTTGCTTTAGATGGTCTGACAACATTGAAATGTTGACACAAAATTTCTGAGACATTTCTTCGACGCTTTGCTGTGGGTTTGCTTCAATTGCTTTCAATTGCTCATTGTCACGAGTGTATGGTTGTTCTCTACCTTTTCTATACTTACGGCTCTCATCACCATTACGGCATTTCTGAAACCCTTTTTCTATTGTCCGATCACTTGAGAACCCTTTCTCCCTATGCTCTGTTGATATTGGTAGCTGTTTGGGAAGCATTGCGACCAAGAAAAGCTTATCCAAGAAAAGTAAACGAAAGTATTATTTTTTTAGGTTCGAAATTATGGGCATATATAGATCGATAATATTTTCTAAAAAAATAATGAAAAAGTTATTAAAGAGGCCGTATAATATATTAACTAAATTGAAGTTTGCCTACAGTACAATAAAAGTACGATGATATTTCAAACCAGTATTTCTTAAACACAGTATTTTCAAACAATCTGAAAGAAGTATAAATTACCGATTCACGTTCGGTATCGAACACTAATAAATGTAAATTATATAATATAGATAATTTGAACGATTGGTACTGTATCAAAATGCAAAATTTACATGCTGAAAATAACCGTCTCTCATCACGCATTAACGTGGTCACGAATTTGTTAAAGTACATGGTCATAGATCACAAAAAAGTAATTGGTATTTAGGACGTTTGTCACAGCTTGACAAAAACTCTGATGAAAACAACGATCTCACACTTTCTAACGTTTTGTCTTTAAAGAGACGTCATGATCTTTGGTTAGTAAGCATGCAAACTGCATTTTTTTACTGTAAAACCCAGCTTCAGATATTTTACAAGAAAACTGCGCTTCTTGTTACAGAATGGGCTAATATATCACCATCACCAGCTTGGTCGACTGGTGAGCGAATCTGCTTGCGAGCGGAAAAACCCGGGTTCGAATCCGGCTGCCGACATGGTTGACGCGGCTAGAAATACGGCATGGGACTTGGGTAAACACCGAATAATTATCGAAGTAATTATCCGATCCAAGAATGGGCCAGAAGGTTCGTTCCTATAGCCTCATTTTATTATATTCTATTCTATATAGACGCCCAAGTCAAAATGTGAGATGTACAGCCAACAAACGCTTCGGTATTAGAGAGCAGCATGTTTGACATTATTCTAGTTTATAACTCTATTTCAAATTTTTCTCTTTGAAAATAAGTGCTTGCCTTCGTTGTTCGAACAGAGTTGGTAACGAAGCGTAAATTCATGCTTCCCATCCTGCTGGAGTTACAATACATGATGTTAGAACCACAATGGCTGCGTGTTGCGAATGAACTGAATTCCCAGCGAATTAAAGAAGCACTACTGAGTTATGTGTTTCAAGCTAACGTAAAATGCATAAGGTAAATTCAAGATCGTACTTGCATGTGAACAATAGGAGGCAACAAGACTGTTTTGACTAATTAAGAAACTATATGATAAATATTGCCAATCACTTTAAATGAACTGCAGGTTTAATCTCTTCTGTCATATTTTACGAAATATCTGTACACTGATAAAGTTGGACCTCTCTCTAAATAATGGGAGGTCTAAAGTACGTGAGTGACCCACGGTACGCTTCCTACAGTTCTTACATACAGTGAAGTTACCATTCTAGCATGAAACGCCCGTGCGTAGGTCTGGTAATATTGAAGTCGTCAACATCCTGCACACTGAAGGTCCAAGAGCAACACGGGCCGATGCTGCCAACTGCCTCTCCAAGTTGGACTTGTGCTTTGCTATTGCATGAGTTCCACAATTAGAGTCACATCTGCGACCCTGCAGCAATGCGGTTTTCAATTTTGGAAGCAACAGTAGAGCTTCTGATTCAAATGGCCAGACTAAGGCATTCCAGTGAGCTTATTAACATAGAGCAAAGCAATATAATAATATTGAAAGTGTATGAGGAAAATACAAGCTTCTTCCCCAGTCAAAGGAGACAAAATAATTTTTACAAGTCTTAAAAAATTGCTTGACAATGCAGAAGTCAACGAAATTAAATTCATCATACCAATACAATTTTCCTAGCTATGTAACATATCTAATGGAAAATTTGAAAGTGAAAAATAGATTTCTATCACTCTGATATCGGCCAAGTTTACGGATTTTCCCAAGCATACGCCAAAATTTTAGTATTTGATCGACTAGTATAACTTGTGCAACTCGGTATACGAGCATGACATACAACAGACACAACTCACACTTAAACTTCAGACCAATTTTAGTTTCATGTTTTTAAGAAGTAGTTACGTACTTTCGCACGTGCCTCATCAAGTAGTGCAGGAAGTATTGAGTTGGCTCGCAGAACCGATAGTTCATCATAAGTAGAGACGTTATGCAGCGAAGACTTCGAGAAGGCTCAACATTATTTTTCCAATTATACTACGCTCGCATTAACATAGAGCTCCTAAAATTCGATTTAGGTACTTCTTTAGATAAAAGGGATCAAAGTGATTCATTTCATCATGATATGAGCCTTGATATTATGTAAGAAGTACAATAAGGTGTTTTTAATACTTACTAAGTAGCCACAAGCATTTCTCACGACCCTGATTGAGTCTTACAATGCTGTTTCCT
Source organism: Trinorchestia longiramus (assembly GCA_006783055.1). Lineage (NCBI taxonomy): Eukaryota > Metazoa > Arthropoda > Malacostraca > Amphipoda > Talitridae > Trinorchestia > Trinorchestia longiramus. Next base: position 704,865 of record VCRD01000032.1, on the reverse strand, counting down.
CTACAAGGAAACTATGGTACTCGTACACCTCGAGGAGTGCAAATGCACAACTGCTTTAGGGAATTCAAGTAAGCGAGATCTCACACAGTTGCTGATACTCACGGGCTACTTTGCAACAGCAAACCCTGTTAGTAAGAATAATTATTACATTTTTACGGTATAGTATGCATTTTTTTATTTGCACATACAAAGTTGAAATAAGGAGCATGGCGAGTAGGTAAAATGTGCAAACAAATAGAGCAACTTAAGTTAGACTCCAAATTCTCACTCTATGACACGTTATTTCAATAACCACTAGAGCAAGTCGAAGAATAAATGGCAGTACAGATCAATGTGAAGAAGCCCTCATGCTAAAAGAGTTTATATTTTATACAGGTTGCCACTGGTGTGTCAACGGGCTTGTAAGTAAGCATCTGCACCAAGTTTAACTGTTCATACAACATTTTTATTTCTCATACATCCTTTTAACGAACTGCAGAAGAATACGTGAAATCTTTGAGAAAACCAACTTAAAAACCGGGATGATGAACGTCTTTATGTGTTATTTTGTTAATTATTTCCTCAAACTACCCGCTGTCTCGACTCACTCTAATAGTTATTTAATAATGAGAATGTAATATTAGCCAGTCCAGCTATAGAACTCCATAGTATATATATATATATATATATATATATATATATATATATATATATATATATATATATATATATATATATATATATATATATATATATTCGATGCATTATGGGACACACACTATCTCCCACCATGAGATGACATTTCTACCCATTCCTGTTATGGGCTGCATCGCTACACCTGCATCCCTGTCCTCCTTTTATGGTAATTGTTGGCCGTGTTTGATCGAGGGCCAGCACCCACAGCCAATACAATCAAAACAGGAAGTGGGGACAGGCAACAATCCTGCTGATTGACCAATCATGTGATTGCTTGATGCTTGCAGAAGAAACTTGTTCAAATTCTGCGTAATAATAAATGTTACAGAAATAATTCGGTATGGACGCTTGACTCAAAAATGAGGTCGTTTTCATATTTTAAAATAATTTGAGGCAGTACCTGATGATATACATTATATTTTTAAAACTTTTTCAACTGTATTAAAATGCCAATACAAGTACCGGGGAAAAAATATTAAGAGAACATTCATGGCTAAGTTCCTAGGCCTGGCTTAAGTTATTTTGGAATTTGCGAAGAAATTGTAATATAAATTGATTGCAGAACTATAATTACAGTTGTAGAATAATGGGTAGAAGATTGAAAATAGTATTAATTTGCTACCTTTAGCAGAACAGCACTGCGTACTTCATTAACCCGTTCGTGGTTTTCCACGTCAATTGACGTGATTTTTTTTTACTTCTTCAGCTTGGTTATATCCTCGTCATTTTGCTAAGAGGAAGAATGATACATCTAGTGTGTCACAAACTAGTCAGAGTTGCTTAGGTTCCTGGTTTCTTGTTTTTTATGATTGTTTTGGAGGAAAACCATTTTTTCTGATTTTCGTAACCACATGAGGTACACTATGTCTATATTAATGTGACCATGAACAGGTTAGGAAACGGTTCAAAAATGTGACGGTTCAGTGATTCAAAATTGAAGATCAGAATTGAATGCACCTCAATGTAAAATGATCTATACACGTATAACTGTATTGATAACTTTTCATGAGATGAATTAGAGCAATACTGTTTGATGTTATGACAGTATGTTAATATCTGTTATGATATTACTGTTGAATGAGTATTTAGGATGAAACTATTATATTCTCTACACTAAAGATCTATTTCCAATTTCTAAACTTAATATTTACGTCTGTAAAGTATATATAAAATTAGAATGATTCATAGCGTTTTAATATAAATTAAAAATGACATATGCTTCGCAAGCTCATGGAAAAATATTTTAGCATAACAAATTATGTCACTGCGAAAAGTGAAACATTCCTGTCTATTGAAGGAGCTGAGGTTATTCAGCAAGTAAAGGATGGGATACTTTACCTTATTTTCAGTTGTTCGTAGTCCTCATACTACGCTTGTTGGAACGTGTGTATAGTTAGCATCATTATCGCATGCATTTGTTCCTAATTTTGTTGTTCAATGAAGACAAGCAAGAAGTTTACGGTAATGACTTTGATGACATAGCACTTAAAAACCTTAAGTCAGTACATAATTCATGTACTATCTTTATTTAGAATAGACGAATGTTCTTTTTTTCCCTATGTTCGTGAATGGCTGCCTAGAAGATTTCATGAGACCAAGAAAAATAAAAACAGAATGTGAGAATTCAAAGAGCTGAGATACACACACACATATTTTACACCCGTAGTTAATAAAAAATTAATACTCTAAGTTTACTCCTGACCTTTATATTCCATTTAGAAGTTTTTTTGCTTTATTGTTGGTTACTCGAATTGAACCATGCGTCCAAGTAACTTCTTTTGAAGAATATTTTTTTTCATATTATAGGCTGTTTCGATTTTCAAGCTTCGTTCTAGTGGTATTTCAAACATGTGCCAGCAACCATTCTGATCACAGCTGTTAAAAGCATCAGTAACGTAGGCTTATTAAGAGAGCCACAGACCCTGAAGACCGCTTGCTTTCAAAAAGTAACGAGTTATAGATACACAATATAAATATATATTCATATACGTGTGTGTGTGTGTGTGTGTGTGTGTACGTGCGTGTACATGCCTGCATGTCTGAATACCATACATAAGTCACCAACTGTAATCTTTCCAGACATATCTTCAACGCAGTTACGTGGCACCGACAGCAAACTGAAGAAAGCGTCTCTTAAATGCCCTTCTTAGTGCTCAGTAACTTGTGTCACGCTTCTGAACAGCGCTTTAAATTGCCTTGAAGAGAGACGAAGTCATCCTGGCAAAGTCTCTCTAAAGCACGGTAAAAGTTGCATCGAAGCATGGCCAGTGTAATCCTTAACAGTACCTCGATTAGCCCTGAACTTGTGACAAAAGTTCCGCTAAGAAATGGGTAGAGTTGTTTAAGACTGCAACATGAGTCATCTCAGACTTTTCTCTGATCTTATGATTATATTTTCAGTAAGCCCAGCATAACGAAGAGACGGCTCTAATATTTTCGGGATGAGGAAATCTTTTGACAAGCTGACGAGTTTTTCCCAACTGTTGAATGGAAGCACTCAAGAATAACTGCTTGAGGCTGGGAGATATTCAGAGTGTTTCTTTCATTTCTTACTTTGATAGCTTCACTAACCATAATTCAGACGATCACGAATTTTAACATATTATTCACTATGTATTTTTTTTCAGATAGTAAATGTCACCAAAAAGAAAATGAAAGCCCTTCACGTGTTTGTTTTTACTCAAATACAATCAAAAGGATTGTGTAGCTTTTAGGTTCAAAAATACAATGCAGATATGGATATGATTCCAAATGTCATAAGGTTGTCTGCATAAGACAAAAAGATTCAGACTAATTGGGAAATTGTAGGCAGTGTGGAGGACTGAAAGCTTGTTGAAAACATTTACTGACTCATAAAATCAATGCTCATGGTGTTCCCAGAGCATTGATTTTTTTAAATTTTCATTAATTGTTTGTTTTGTTTGTTCAAGAATGAGCATGTTGAATTTTTCTTGCATACTATAAGAAGTCACCTGGATTTGGATCTCGAATATTTTACGATTTATCCAAACAGTGACAACAATGTCGAATATAGTACTGATAGTAATATAGTACTGATACAAATAGTTTGCTCAGATTCAGCCAGTCTTGTATAAAGTGATTATTAAGCATATTCCCTTTAACTGCGTAACAGTAGGCAGGGGAGTTTTAGAGGGAAAACTTGTAGTGTTGATGCTCCTTTACAGGTCTATAATGTGAATTTTATGAAAGTTGATACTATTCTGTAAGAAGAATAAAAGCTGATTCATCCTGTGTACGAGAATATAGCGCTAAATATACTGTTAATATTTGAAATAGTGCCGGAAAACTTCTAACGCTAATATTATCAGGAAGCGATGTGAATGACCGTATGTTGAATAGCCAGGAATTCCAGGAATGCTCCTAACAGAAGCCGGCTAAAAAATAGAAATGAGGCTTCGTTTCAAATGAGACTATAATTCAGCCAGACTTTTGTCATGTGTTTACAAAAATATTCGCACGCACGTTTCTGGAGGCAATTTGTTAATTCTCACGCGAACTCACGAGTTTCATAAATCAATGTGAACCATAATATGTGAATAACATTGAACAAGTCATGAATCTTTGATGATTAGTTTGTAAATGATAATTATTTGCACATGAACTGAATTGTTGAAGTGTTAATGAATTCTGGTTGAGCTGCATTTTTCTACTTGAAATTCAATACCTCCTGTGGCTCTTCAAACCTTTTCTCACATGGTCAATCGAAGATGTGCATCCTATCTAACAAATACTTTTATTCACAATCATTGTTAAGTACGAATGATATTTTAAGATAAAGTCTGGCTGACCGAAAAATAAATTTATGACAGGAAAAGAAATATACTGTAATCCGAGCAAGGTTAAATTAAAGGTAATCTGTGACTTAATTACGGTCGACGGATTTGATTTCCTCTACAGTTAACCCAAATCTATAGTTATCAACTAATTCATTGGTTACTTTTAAACCCATTCATATATAGAGCTTATAGATTGGTATATTTTTGGACCGCAAACGTTTCAGAAGCAAGCACTGGAGCACATAATCATTTTTCAGACACAAGAAAGCGTGTTGTTAAGAAACGAGGAGCTGCAGATCAACCAAGTAGACAAATTTGAGGAATACCTAGAATTATTCAAAAAAATCCATTGAGTTTCATCAGTAACTCCGTTGAGAATAATTTTAAGTACGACAAATATGTATTACTTTTCAAGTTTTGCAATGAGCAGCTTTAGCAATGAACTGATTCCGTTTTACACTTTCTCAATAGTTTTAACCAATGCTAGTAAGGTTCTGAGCAACAATTTTTCATTGCATTTATTGTACTCTTTACTGTACCTAGATGACAATTGTGTTTTATTTAGGGTAGTACACGGCGATGCACGATGATATTTTCAAACAAAGTTAGTTTAATTGATGAAAGCCTCGTGCTATATGTATGTGGGTGGGCGGCCGCAGCAAGCGCGTGCCTCTGTAGTTGCGAGTGAATTCATCAATGAGACTTCAGAAAAGTTTCCTTATGAGCAGAAGTTGAAGTGAACTCGAGCTACTTTACCAAAAAAAAGCAAGGTAAATGAGCCATGGTTTTTCATAAGGCAAGCAGCGCAAGAGTGCTCACAAGTTAGTTCATTATTGTTGTAGTAGTAGTTAAAAACACTGGAAAAATGGATTTATAACAAAAATATTAAAATTATTAGACATCAATTGCTGTGAAGTATTTACTCATAAATTTATTACGCAAATTCCCTCAGAGTCAGAGGGCATACAAATTTCTTGTAATTTTTTCTGTAAATTTCCAATTATTGAGGATGGAAGTATCAGTCAGCTGGGAAAACTTTGGGATTCTTTCAAAGGAAATGTTTGAGCATACAGTCTTGAAATTTGGTCTGAAAAGCCTTGCAAAACATTATGCAATATAAATAAAAGCCCTAATTGAGTAATAAATAACACAGTGATGTATCCCTGCAGCATAACACTCGTATGCCTGCAACGTCATTTACAGGAACAATATATAATAATAATTTGAGGAGTTTCGTGCCAAAAGGGCGAAGACGCGAGCGTGTTTTGAGTAATCGTCGTAAAAAGTTTACGAAATGAAAATTTCCTTAACATAAATAATTATGTACACATCAATGTGCTCTCGGTCTCATTTGGTAGGTTAAATACTGAAATCCAGCTCGGTTGGGAGATTTCGGTACCCTAAATAATGAATTTTTGGCTGGTGGTGTCTGCACTCCTGTGGCGTGGAGTTTCTTATTTGAGAAGCCTCCCCTCCATGCCATGAAACTTTAATGCTGCGACTTTCAACATTTCCTACTTTCGAATAGTGTTACAGAAATTCTGAATCTCTTCTGAAAAACGCAAAAATTTCGACGCACAGAAATACAATAGAGTATCGTCTTTCATGGAAATGATAAAGTGATCGATGACCTTAGGCGTAGTTATTTGAATTATTTTTCTTTCCTTTAGTAAAGTAGTTAAAGTCAATGGCGTAAAAAATCCATTATTAATCAAAAATAACCACTTTCAATCTTCTACTCAAGCTAATAAACAAAAAATTAGGGAAAGAAATTGACCATCATCTGTTCATGGATGCCATTTTCAGTATTTGATGCACTCTCTCTCACTGCAGAGTTGTGACAAGTTTAGAGTATGCAAAGAATATCAGAGATACTGGTTTCTAAGCGCAATAAAATCGTTACCAGTTAATTATTGTAACATTATTATTGAGAGCATTTGTAGAAAATTTCATCAGCTAAACTTCATTTAAACCAGCAATGTTGTTGTGATTTTGAAGTTCATGTGCATAAACTTTGTTGAAGTTACGAGAAACTTTTGAAGCGCTATCGAGTTTGTTTCCTGTTTATGCAGTTCAGCGGCCACAACACAGGTCAGATATGATTAACAAACGATATTTTCCTAAGACGAGTCTCTCCTTCGTACACAATTGTTAGCTGTCTCGGTCAATAGACACGCAGTAACATTGTCTACATAACATAAATTCCGCCGTTACGACACATTTTGTTATGAGATGAAGCTGGTTTCGTTTTCTTAATGTTTCATGCATAACCATGATCAATTCACAACTATGTTAGGTTCCTAGATAGCTTTAATCACAGTGTTTTCTCATAGTAGCATTCGCTAAAAATCACTTTTAGCATATCTAGGATTTGGCAGTGATGATTTGAATACTCAATTAGTTTCAAATTATTTATTTGCTACAGTATTTACGAGCTTCAGGAAAGGTGCTTTTAGTAAATATTGATCTTAAAATTCGTTATTCATAGAGCTCATTCCTTTTCCCAATCTGACGGTCCTTTCCAAGCTCTAGGAGTGGAAAATTCTTAACTACTCAGAGCTCAATTCAGTTATAATAAATAGTACAGGACTCACATTGTAGACCACGGTACGTCTAAATACGAAGTTGGGAATAAAAACCATTTGGGATATTAATCCTGCTGGACTGGAATTTCAATACGCGAGCATATTAGAATATTACGGTGTTGCCTTCGTCCCGGCGGTTGCTTATTCTGGTGAGTTAATTTTTGTTTTGATAAAGACGTCCCCTGGAACAGTATTCACTCTATAAGCTAATTTTAATCAGTTGCTGATGGTTGAACTTACTAAAATCTGTTCTTTTCAATCTTGAAAGGTTGGAGAACAGAAGTAAATCATATAATAACTATTCTATTTTCACATAATTTTAAACTGAATATTTTATTACGTTATACGGTTAACGTTATGAAAAAGTGTTGTAGTGTTTCTCTAGCTAACACTACAATAATGAATCTATCGACCAGAACCCGGATCTCATCAAATACTATTAATTGTGGACTCAATTACCTTTGCGTTTGTGTCCATGTTTTGGTCTTGCGAGTATTGCATACTGAAGTCTTGACCGTAGAGGATCGGAGAGTAGTTTCCGGATGTCTGTTGGAGCCGGACGTTCTCTACGCCGTGAGGCTGTGTTTAGCAGGTTCCAGTCATGGCTGCTTTTAAACGTAGTGGTTCTGAAGACAAAGTCTGAAGCTGGTTTTGTGATTCGCTTACAGTATACGAGTATACATAGTGCAGGGTACCTACCCGAAGGAGACAGAAATGCAGTTGTTTCTTTTATTGTGGCTGCTGAGTTTCGTGGTTCAGCAGTCGGAAATCCGTAGCTTGTTCTTCGGCGGCCTCTGCGGTTGCTAACTTCTTGCTCGCTAAGTTGGTGTTCTCGTTGCGCTCTCCGATGCAGAACTAATACCCTCGTATTGCTGCAACGCTTTATGAAGCCTTGTGGTTCCGGTTTGATGGGGTTAAGATTTCAGTCGACAGATTCATTTTTGTAGAGTGAGTTATTGATACACTACAATTCCTTCTTAATTTTCCACTTTAAGTTAAAATATTTAATTTTGGATACGGTATGTAGAAGCTAATGAATTGAATTTTTTACATGTTTTACGCATTCAATCAAAAACCTATTTGAGTATGGCAATCTAGGTAAGGATGTTCAAATTATTATAAAGAAACTGTAAAGTATAAAAATCATGAAAATTTTCTATAAAACATTCAAAATAAGATTTTACCTTTATGGAAAAAACGAGCGACATTTTGAGCCTCGGTGAGAATATCGAGAGCAATTTTTACTTTGTTTTAGCAGTTATCAAATATCCTTAGCTTTTAGATATTCTTAGAGTGGAATAGTAAGTCAGCATTTTTTACACACGATAGTGTTTAAGCCAGCAAACAAAATTTTTAGAAACCGATGTTAACATTCACCTGTCACATAAATAAAGCTACAAATTTCGTAGTATACCTATCTGCTTTTAATGATAAGAAAAGTGGTTTCTAATTTTAGACAATGATAAAAAATAGAAAAAGATTTTAACATGCATTCGTTCGAAAAATTGTCATATTTTTCTAGCAATTCTGAAAGAGAATGTGAGAGATGAAACATTCGTCAGTTTCTTGGCGATGCTGTGTGAGGAAGTTCGCTTTTGTTTTGGAGATCGACAATCACTTTGAGGAGTATCGTGTGACGGTGGAATATGTTGTGTGGCATCTGTAGAGTGTCTGCCTCGCTACGATGAGTTGCTGAACTGAAGCTCAAAGAATAATTCAAAAGCTCTCAATAAAATGAGTGTTGTGGGGGCGGAAGAACAAGTGAGAAGCAGTACATACAACGTAACGTTAGGATTCTTCTTTGTCTGTATGTAGTTAGAGTGTACACAACATCTAGAGAAGATGAAAGGACCAAAAGTTAATCAAAAAGTGGTAAACATTGCTGAAGCTACGTAAGGGAATGAACAAAAAATTTGAAACGCAATTGTGTAAATTGTTCCTCTACAGAAAGCAGTTATCGGAAGAAACCAATATTATACATACCTGTAAATCATAACTTTCTCAAGTAAACATAAACAATACCAGTAGAACGAAAATTCCAAATATTATTTATGCTACCTTCCAACACACAAAAAAATATCAATCATTGTCTAACTTCTGTGTGTCCAGTGCAATATGAAACGTGGAGATTAAGTCATTCGTAACTGTAAGAGTAAGCACGATGTGAACATGTAACAGAAATCGCTTTGCAGAATGAGTGGTAGCTCAATGATCTCTCAAGAGCTACATATACAAAACATCGACGAGGACTTTACATCAGTGTCATCACTGGTCTTAAAATGCTAGCGTTAAGATTTGAAAAACTGTTTCATTTACGATAAATTGATACTGTACTTTGTTATATTTCGGAATAAAATTAATTTGATTTGACAATATACATACAGCACTGAAAGACCAATTAAAAAATGTGAGACGAGGACATGTTACAAGTTGTAAATGAAATCTCCAAGGTTGATGTGCCTCCAGGCATCGAAGTCTAACTTAGTTGTTTAGTAAATATATATTCTCATAAATTCTGACAAATTCATTCCGATTTGGAGGGGAGTATTCCAGGAATGAAGAAGTTAGAAGTGCAGAACGCACTGGCAAGGTGAAGCTTGGTTGTAGTACAGTATAGTAAGAGATTTTTGCGCTTCCCGTGGTGGCAATAAGTGCTTTAAGTAGCACACAATACAATAACTATCCATATGTTTATTTACGATTGCAGCTGAAGGCACCTAAAGTTCTGTCAATTTCAAAGATATAAGTGAGTTATATGTACGTAACGACAAAAAAATAACTACAAGAGTAGCAGAGTGTAAAGAGATTTTGAAGGAAAATGAACGTTTTCACACAAGAGTTGAACAGTTTTGGAGTGAGATCATCCTGTGCTTGGAAAGCAAACGACAAGGCAGTCATGTCCTGTATAAAACATGTCCTACATTGACGTTCTTCACAATGCTTCAGAATTTAGAAATATGTGCTAAAGATCACATATTTCTTTGATACAGCCAGGAGTCTGCTCTACTAGTATCTTGTATACATATAACTAGTTTTCAAAACTGTATCATGTAGGTATTTGCTTTCTTCTAAATGGAATGTTATCGAGCGTACAAGTATAAATCTCTAAATACAAATATAAACGATCCCCACCTCACGAACTTCTATTTCACGAACTTTTGCCGATGCGAAAATCTTGTTCTCAAACTTGTTTTTAAATTTGTTCTGAAACTTGTTCTGACACTTGTAATCAAACTTGTTCTCAAACTTGTTCTTAAGCTTGTCCTCAAACTCGTTCTGAAAGGGAAATTTGTTCAGAATCAAAAATAGATAAACGGGCAGAGTTGGTCGTAGGAAGCGAGTCTGCAAGATGCGTTTTACGATACTGCGTAGTGAAAGCAACTTGTATTTATTATTTGATGTGTATGTTGTATACAATACAATACTGTAGAACAATATTGCACATCATTTTGGTTTGAGTTCGTATTTTTCACTGTTCATTTGATGGAATTTGTACCTTTCATCTTACGCACACCTTTTAGTAGATACTCGTAATATTGCAATATTATAGGGACAAATTCATTGTGGAAACAGTCGTTCGGAGCGTAACTCGTTTGTCTGGAGAGGCGTCTGTTTTTAAAAATATATTTTATGAATTATCAGATCGTGAAGGAATTTCAGTTTCAGTTTTCTCTGATCCTTTTCTTAAATAAAATTAAAGATAACCTGCACCTATACTATCACTTGTGCGTAGAATCAGATCCTTATCGTAGAAACTTATTACATTCAGAAATAAAGCAAAATTGTTTCGACGTTTGTTATTGAACAAACATTCTTAATCCCTCCCATTCTTCATAAGTATCTTGGTTTGAAGTTCTACATCAGACCAACTGTGTAAAAGCACATCACTCTCATTCCTTAGGTCTCCCATAGTATTGGTGATTTGGAGACTTCTCTGTTTAATCTTCGACTGTGTCGGAAGGTTCTGAGGTAGGGTAACTACTCCCAATCCGAATTTTTTCGTCGGTTTACCGGAGACAATCATCGATTTGCAGTGATAATCATCATTTATAGTAGTAACTTCCGACGATAGAAATAGTACCGGTTATTACTGGTAATTATAGGCATTTCCAGACGATGAAATGTTCGCCGACGATATTGACCGGTCTTTACAGTCATATTCCTACCGTCATTCCAAGCATAGGGAAAAGACGATAAAAATACAATCTTTTTCAAATAATAATTACCGGTTTATCGTAAGATATCATCGGTTTATCGTAAGAAAAGGCGATAATTACCGGTTAATTCTGACGAAAATTAGCGCCAGTCAGACGATAAAATTCGGATTGGGCTGTCATGGAACTCTACTCACTAATCTTGCCTTCGTCTTTTTTGGCGACAAATGTCCGGTAGCTTGAAAGTGTTTGCGCAAATAACTTATTCAGTGGTTCAGAATTGTGTTTATTCAGTGACATGTCCTCATACTCATAAGGAAAATTTTGCCCGGGCAGTTCTACTTCATTAGTTTTAGGAAAGAGGAAAAGGTGTAGAACTGCATCGATCGATGATTGCCCACTTTTTCTGCCGGTTCACAAACAGAAACGTTTGATTCACAAAAGTTGAGTGATGTCAATAAAGCTAAGAGTTAAATGAAGGGTTCTTTGTGGGTTTCTAGTTGACTGGTCTAGATAGTTAATTACAGTTCTTATGTTTACTCCCTTATGTACGCAATGCTTTCTTCACTTATTAATGTATTTCAATTCCTACCTAATTTCATAAATTTGTGATTGTTTTGGATGCAGTCTCCTCCATTACGCAGAGGCATGCGGCGCAAGACGAGGAATGTATACTCAATCGTCACTTCATTTTTATTCGTCTGAAATTGAGGTTTTCCGACCCGTGTGAGATCATGTTCGTTCTATTATTGTACAGGGTGGCCCATAAGTAAAACTATTAAAACTATCATAGCTCTGAAACTACGAATGGTAAAGAGATTTGGTTAATTCATAATGAATGAGGAGATTCCAAAGTTTTCTACCAGCATATCAACTCTACCGACAATCACAACACATTGTTCAAAAAATAAAGTCCACCCCCAAAATGAATCACTATGCAATGAAACAACGAGCAAAAATAGTAAAACTTTGCTACCAATGTAATTGTTCGATTACTGCAGTTCAGAGGAATTACAGGAGTATTTATGGTATTGAAAGAATTCCTTCGAAGAACTACATAAAAAACTAGTATTGAAATTTAGAGAAACTGGGACAACAGCAGACACACAACGTTGTGGCAGGCCACGGACCATACGAACTGGTGCTTCAATTCAGCTTGTTGCAACGAGTGTTGCTGATCGGCCCAAAACGTCAACTAGGAGACGTTCAATTCAACTGAGAACGTCACGTACCTCACTGCGACGTATTTTGGTAAAAGATCTAAAGTATCATCCACATAAAATTCAATTAACCCTTTCGGTCCCATGATGCAAATATCAAAACCTTTTCAACATATATAACATCAAATTTAAAAAAAAGATGTTTTGTGATGTTTTACGGTCACTGTATTGTCCTGATCAAACTGTAGCTTGCACTGCCCTACCAGCATTTGCACAGACACACGTGTTGCTCTGCATCTTAATAGGCGAAAAATGACTGCGGCTACCAGAGATGCCGTCGGGACCGAAAATGTTAACTCAAGCACTCCATCCTACGGATTACTAAAAGCAATTAGATTTTGCGAATAGATTTCTGCAGCTTTCAGGAAATGAAAACTTTGTAGAGAATTTAATAATGACTGATGAGGCCCATTTTCAGCTCAATGGTTTTGTTAATAAGCAAAATTGGAGATTCTGGCCTTCAGAAAATCCAAAAGAAATTTATGAACGTCCATTTCACTCAGCTAAAGTAACAGTATGGTGTAGCATCACGTCTTCGAGGATCATTGGACCGTATTTTTTTAATATGGAAATGGTGATGCAATTTGTGCTAATGGAAACCTGTAAAGACGGATGATTCAAGAGTACTTGATACCCGAAATTGGAGATAATAACATAGAGATTACCTGTTTCCAACAAGATGGAGCTATAGTACACACAGCGAAAGAAACAATGCAAATGTTAAAAACAATTTTCCAAACAAAATAATTTCTCGTTTTGGTGATCCACCGTAGCCGCCTCGATCTCTAGATCTACAGTGCTCCAGATCTAAGTGCTCTTGATTTTTTTCTCTGGGGATACTTAAAGGAAAATGTTTACATTGAAATGCCTGATACTTTACAGCAATTGAAACTAAACATCATTGAAGAGATCAACAACATTTCACCAGACAACTTGAAAGAGCTCGCCGTTGTTTGACTAGTAATGGAGGTCATTTAAAAGATATTGTATTCCATAGTTAAACGTATTTTATTGTTTCATTTGTATATTTATATTAAACTTTGAAATTTCTTCTTTCATTCTGAATCAACCAAATCTTTTTACCATTTTTAGTTTTATAGCTATAATAATTTTAAAAAGGTACCTTACCTATGGGGCACCCTATACATGGTGTAAGCTTCACTGTCAAGTGTAAAATATAGGGAAACGCACAGTGAGACAGCTAGGAAAGTATTCGCAGAGGGAATGAATGAAATTAATCTTTCGAAAAGATTCTTTTCTGCGGGCTTCTGATTCGGTTACATTTCATTCTGTTTGCACTCTGACCCGCCGATCCCAGAAAAAAGTACCCGTTCCTGAATGACCCAACACAGAGGGAAAAATTTCGCTCTGTTCTCTGCTTGCGTTAGCAGCCTTTGCTCACGGCCGCTGCTTTTTCACTCTTATAAAATCAGGAGAAAAAGATTAGCCCTAAAAAATCAGCCTCAGTCCAAGGTAATTTTAATAGAATGCGCCGCGGGCTTGGGTTTTTGTGGCCGTCATTGTGAGTCGAAGAGACGAGAACGAGTCCGCCCAGAAGAATGAAGCAAATTTGAATCATTTCGTCCTTCCGTTGCCATGGGCACCTAGTGAGCTATAAGCCTACTTCCTAAGAATCTGGTTTTGTCTGAATTGTGCTGTTGAGTCTTATCCAGTTTTAATCACAGTTTACATAAAGGATAATTTGTTCCAGGTAAACTTGAATCCCGATTGTTATGATCTTCAATTTACCTGAAAATTACGCCTACGTTAACATCATGAACACACTTTTAACATACGTCGATTTTCTTTGAAATGTTGCATGTGCTATTTTACGTGTAATTTTAGTTCAAATAGTTTTGAAAAGTGAAATGGAAGAAAAACCGGTTATCATGGAGTCTTATTAAAATTTCATTCATTTAAATGAATAAAATAAAACCTTTTATTCAACTAAATGCATCATATTTTCTTAAATCTATATTCATAGAAAATAACACCCTTTTTAGAGATTCCTAATGATAAATGAAATATTTGCGATGAATTTCAACTTCGCTCGCACGACACTTCTATGTTTTAATTTGTTGTAAGACGAAATTTTGATCCTCAGTTTCTTTAGGCCTCAATAATATCTTTTCTCTTGACGTAAGATACAAAGCACTGTAGGCATAGGTAAACTACGCCTAATTTCCTGTAATTCACTTCCGGAGACATGCAGGATAAAAATTGAAAATATGGTATTTGTAAGTGAATTATTTTGTATATGGAGACAATTCAACAATTTTCGAAAGAAATTGTTGTGTAAGAAAGTTCGAGTATATGCATTCGAAATTATTACAAATGAAATACTTGCCATCAATTCAAGTATACTTTGGCGCTTGCTAGTAAGCAGAAGTTCAAGTGCTGAATTTTTGAAAGGGTAAAACAGAGTTGAAATTTTTGTATTCCTTAAGGCTTTCGGGAGATTTACTGTTCTAGTATTTTGACGTCAACTCTAAATTTTTGCACAAGTTTTGCCACGACAGTCTGGAAACAGAATTCTCTGCCAGTATCTTACGATTCATTTATTGCATCCTTAGTTTCGATTTCAGTTACCATTGGTTCACTAAAAATAATATGCATTGAAAAAGCAGTATAAAATGCTGGCTTTTCACATTTAAATGATCAAGTATTGTTAGCAATTCAAAGAATATTATAAATCTCAAAATGATTCAGGCCCAGTCACTAAAGCTTCTGAGACCTCCATTGTGTTAGTATCAAGTCGAGGGCATCGTCGACGCTAGTAAACTGGGAATCGCAAATTTTCGAACTGGCTTGAATTTAGGAGCACCGAATGACATTGGAGGGCAAATCCCAGAATAATTATGGAGAAAGCGGGAATATGTTGGGGCTGCAGGACACTATCTTGCCAGGCGAGTGAGACGCTAGACACTGTAACGCTTAAACACTCCTTTGCATTCACAGAGCTTCGTGCGTTGCTCGACTGCAGGCGAAATGAAGTGCACTCTCTCCTACGAATAGGCTTCAATTTAGAAGTGAGATTGATGAAGATCTCCTGAATTTTCGAGGCTCGCATGAAATTAAATTAAGTCTAGACCGGAGACTCAAAGATGCCTTCATGATGACACTGGAAAAATTGTAGGGTTGTCATGAGCGCAATCACGCTTCTTTGATGAACACCCTTGTTCTTGTTTAGTGACGATTTTTATATTTTTTTACATCTGAAGTGGTGAAGCCTTAATCAAATTATTTTAAACCATCTAAATTTTTCATATTAGTAAATCAGAACATGAAATAAACCAAAATTCAATATTACCAATGCGTTGTACAGGAAACTGAATGAAAGTACTTATGCACTTACGTTCGGTTCAGCAACAAAATTGATTCATAAAAACTTACTCCTCAGTCTCCTATCATCACATTTGGCACTGTAATTATGATTATAGTTTGGATTTGCACATTTATCAGCTTCAGAAGGGCTTAGTTTTTATTGCGTATTACCAGAAGGTGTGGAGTAGTCGTGAGAACTAGTTATGAATCGTTATGTGTAGGAACCGTACCTCGTAATTGTTTACAGAGTCAATGTCAGTAATACTGTTTTGACGTAGTACTGTTTACATTAGTAGTTTACATCTCTATATCATTTTTGTAAGATACCTAGTAAGTTAAAGTGCCTCTTCGTCTCTGTCTCCTCTTAGACATCATATTGAGCAGAGCGTATCCATGCTCGTAACTTTTGTGTGTTCTTGCAAGTAGCAGCACACAATTTCTGCCCCTGAAAATAAGAACTACTCAACTGGATTCCTGTTTATTCAGAGCTTGTCTACAATACAATTTTAATTTAAAAGTGATTCACTATAAGGTAGGTTTCAGCTCTACTTCAGAAAAGTGTATCACATTATTTAAATGCTCAAGTACAAAATAATGAAAACTACAAACAGAATCCAAAGACGCAACCACTCAATTGCTGATCTGCCCAGCTTTGGACCTCTTTTAACTTTCGATCGTTCTAGAAGTTACCACAGTCGGTAGACGCGTAAATATTATAGCTAAAATTGAAATTTAATTGCTTGTTCAGAGTTGTATCAGAGATCAAATGAAAAATGTATCATGAAAAAATAAAACGATCGAAAACTACTAAACTCTGAAACCGAAAATAAATTTTGAGTAAAAATTTAAACATGATGCTCGTAAATAAATAAATTCAAGTTCTTTTAATTCGAGTTTCCTTATGTGGTGCAGTTCAAAGCCAGTTTATTGAGTTTAGGCATCTAATTTCTCAACAAAGTGTGCTCCCGTCTTTAGTCTAAATTTGGTACTATACATGAGTACTTATTATGTAAAATAAAATAGAACTAACGTCGAAGATACAAACATATGTTTTTAGTAACAAACATTTTGCAGTGCAAAAATCTTGTTCATTAATGAAATAGGAAGAAAATTGAACTAAACATAAATTGAAAATAAATCCAGACAACCATACATTTGTGTCCATAGCATATAATTTTGTTTTCTTACGTTTATGCAATGATTTTAATGTGTACATACAACTACGTACACACACAGAACTATGTGTGTGCGTTTGAGTCATGATAATTTGATTGTGATGTCGTGACACACGTGTGTACGTGTCATGTGCATGTGTCACACGACACATGGATAGTAGCACGCAGCACCACAGTGAAGGAAAAGAATGTTAGCAATTGATAAGATGGGTAGCTAAAAAGGACCGTAAACGCTGATCGTAAACGTATAAAGGTGAAAAAAGAAGCTGAGGGCGGAGTAAGTTTGTATAAAATGTTAGGAACGTTGAGATTGAAGGTTAGAGATTTGGTAGGAAGACTTTGAGAAGGAAGGTGCGTGACCTGCTTGCAGTCATGTAGGGTAAATTTGACACCTAGGACATGGGTGGGGCGAGTGTCAATTTGATTTACAGTGAATTCGATTAAAATCATTATGCCAGCGGGGGGTAGCAGATTTTACTCGTACACTAGGACATTCTTATTTGTCCATTGTTGCAGCTCCTAGGTGGTTTATAGAGCAGGAAATACATGCAGCAGCATAGATCTGAGAAGCAATCACTTGCGGAAAATGCGACTGAGTTTAATTGGGCCGTAATGGGGGAAGACAGCGGGTATTTTGTGTTGGTATTATTTACGAGTGCTTAATTTTCATATTCTCGCCACCGGTGTCGAATCTCCAGTACAAATGACAAGTGCTAAGGTTGATGTCATATGAAATTCAAATGAGGTCAGCAATCGTGAAAATTCTCGTATTTTTAATGACAAGGTTTCAGTAAGTTTTGGTTGTTCAGTGTCGTACCTAACTATTCAGTAGTTACGGATGCAACCATTAGAGGAAACCATGTTAATCTTTCCGTATGTATTTACTATCCTCTCTCATGTCTGCCATCAAAAATGGGAACCTTTTAATTATTTCATGTAGAGGTTTAGGCCTTCCAAAGGCGATCATGTCATGTTTTCTTTTGTTTGTTTAAGAATGTCATAGACAGGTATTGATTAGACATAACGGAAATTAAATAGCTTGTAAAAAAAACATTCATTTGAAACTAAAATCGATGTAAATTTTTGAGAGAGAAAATAACTTGTTATAAATCAACCAATTAACAAATAATAGTAGAGTATTTCTTATTCGCCACAGTATTATATCTAAATATGCATGCATGTAAGTCTGCACGTAGGCACGTAGACATGCACATAGATAAAGAGACTTTCAAACTTGTGCCTCAGACTTAGTATTGATAACTTCGACCCTGAAATACGAGTATTTACGAACACGCGTTTCTAGGATAAAACTAAAACACAACACCAATATGTGCCAGGAGCACAGCGATTAAACTAAGCTCCTCCTCCTCACTAATACTGAATTTCATAGATTGCGATCGTAAGAAAAATGGAAGACCGTTACGCAATACTTTTTGACATCTTTTTTGGTTAGCATAAATTGTTAACGCTGTCCCATAAGCGCTTGTGGGCCAAGTATCAACAAATTTGCATTCTGGCATAAATTTTTGTTAATAATCAGATGAATTATGGAATAGTTTTAACAGGGGCAGAGAGTAACAGAGATAAAATTACACTAGAGTAGAAGGGATGCAAGCGAAACAACAATAAAATTGATGAATGGATGCATGAACTCAAGGGGAGAACTAAAATATGAGAACTAACTTCACATGCAAGTCTTTCCTTAAATTTTGCCCGACAAGGCCATTATGTAAGGCGCAAATATAAATTGCAATATGTTTCGCAATTAGAATAGAACGATCTAAAGCAACATTAATCCCCCTGTATTTGCAAATTAACATATGATTGAAATTCAACTCTTAAAACTGAAGTCGCTGTGAGCATGACTAGAAACGAAGTGCATAAATTGACTATGCAAATGAAATCAAAGTATCAGCTTTGCAAAATTCAAGTTCCTAAACACATTACCGAATGTAAACTCATATTTACTGTCTCAACAATTATAAGAGTTTTTCTTTCATTCTATTATGGCTTTTATCATAACTCTGTATTGCTTAGTAGTTTTCTTTAAATTCGTGAAAAATCTACCCTTAAAAACGAAAGATGCTTCAGGAAATAGAACCTTCAAAGCACAATCCAAGCTCTCATCTGCCACCCTTGATATGCTTATAAACATAGAATATCTGCTTGAGAGTGTCATTATATTATCATTAAAATATAACAAAAACAATGTGAAGACTATGAGAACACGATCCCATTCTATTACTCGCGAGCGTATTCAAGAAAAATACTGCGTAGTGAATGACTGTAGTGGGAAAATTGTCCACGCCATTAATTTTGATTGAATTACAGGGCAGGAATTGCAAGTAATGCCATGATGACTCATTCATTTTAAACTGCACATTCAAACTAATAATCAACTGTCAGCATCGGCTGATTGCGTTTGTGGGCTCCTAAATATGAACGCAATCTGAGTGAAATTATTTTGTGCGACTGTAGGGTATAAAAAGAATAAATATTGCATTAGGTGCACTACTTTGAACCATCGGCATCACTGAAGGCCATCGATATTTCTGAAGGCATGCTGTACCACTGAGTAGCAAGGGAAGTATTAAGAACAAGTAGCCCTAACTCCTCACCAGCGTAGCCGAGGGCATGTTGCACCACTGAGGACCAGTTGCACCACTGAGGACCAGTTGCACCACTGAGGACCAGTTGCACCACTGAGGACCAGTTGCACCACTGAGGACCAGTTGCACCACTGAGGACCAGTTGCTTTTAATTCAAGTCTCGGCGTATCAGCGCTGTGGGGCTCATTGTCATGCTCAGCACCGCTCTGCCGGCGTCTGATTTTGCTCCCCTCGGTAAATGACGTTAAACAAAACATTCAAAGAAGTGAGGGAGCTTGGAAGAGAGAGAGAGAGAAAGAGGGTAAACGGAATCGCGGACAAAGTTTAGTCATTAAAGTAAATAAAAGAAGATGTGTCACACCTGATTCTGTGCCAACATATTTTAATGAGCGAGACTTTCATGAATGCGACGAATTCTTCTTTTAATTTAAGCGCTAAGTAATGGTGTTGAATTGTATCACCTGTTACCTGTGCTGAAAACATACTTTTAGAGCTGGATTTGTTTTTCTTAATAAAATCAAAGAAGTTTGTAATTTTCTAAAATAATTAGAATGGATAATTTCTACATGTTAGGTTGATAAGTTAACTGTTACATTCAGAACTGTGTTTTCTAATATTGATTTGTAGATATTAGATCGTGTTTATGCTCCAACTAGTTAGTTGTTTTCTTTCGTGTGAGTACATATAACCTACGTGATAGTGGCTTCAAATAACAACTGTTTTGATAGTTAGTTAACTCTTATTGAGCACCTGAAGCAGAGAGATGAGTCTTAAAACGCTAGCTCTGCAAGATATAACGTATACTTCTGTAAGTAAATTTCCTTTGATGGACACCTGGTTATCAGCAAAGTTTGATTTTTTTCAGGTAAGCTTTTTCTGATAATTCTAAATCTTGCTGCATGAGTTAACTTACAAGTACTTTCTTTTGTGCACATGACGAAAAAAATTCTCAGTTTCGGATCCGTAGAAAAAATATTCGGGATACCCTGATATGTAACGCTCGTTAAGCTTATTGAAATTATTCGTCACGTAGCTTCTGGCTTGTAGGGAGGTTATCTCTAGGTTTCAAAATAAAACCAGTGGAGTTAGCTACTAAGTTAGGCAACTAAATATGGAGGAAAGTCCCGGTGTAGGTTATTTCATTGAGCAAAAAGAGAACTTATCCCAAGGAATATTTCCATAATTCTATGGAACTTCATCACCCAAGTTGTTGCAGTATTTCCTCTCCAGGGCCTGAATTTAGGGGATCTTTGTAGGCCTTCAGAAGTTTTTGCTTTTATTTAGTTTAGTATGACCGGACGGACATTTGACGAGGCAGTTCTGCAGATTAATCTAACTTGGAGCATTGCAGCCCCGGCAAGTGGCAGGCAGGCCTTACAGTTCACTTGCTTCTTTGCGCGCAGCTCAATGAGGAATGAGATGCGGACGCGTCGACGCTTCTTGTCTTGCGTTTTCTTTTGAAAAATGTACAACTGAACGAGCTGCCTTCTGTCTTTTCTTCTTCTCCGGTGCAAGGGTGAAGTGAAGTCCGGCTTTTAGCCACGATTTCTTTTATTCAAAAAGAAAAAAATCAAAAAGATAGTGGTATCACTTTGAAATTTAGATCGATTTAGTTTTTCACGGCATGTGGGAATACAACATAGAAATGAAGCTAACTGCACATCCTTCCTTTAATTTCAAGTCAATATTAAATATAATTATAAATGTTCATTTTATAGAAGCGAAAATTGTATATGTTGCTATCTACGTACACTCTGTTGAAATTGTTGACAAAATGAATTTTGGTGGATTTGGAGGAAGCTAGCACCTTAATTGAAGGGTGGACAGCACTAGTGGACTACTTGCATTTTTTCCTGTGGGAAAAAATGCAAGTAGTCCACTAGTGCTGTCCACCCTTCATATAGTAAACTACTGGATCGTAATCGCCTCTGTCAGCGCTGTGTTAGCAACAGCACGGGAGTGGACTACTTGCATTTTTTCCCGTGGAAAATATATTATATTTACCATGGGAAAAAATGCAAGTACTCCACTAGTGCTGTCCACCCTTCAATTGTGCCTTCATTGTATGTGACATTAATGCTTTTGCATGAAATAACAAAAAGT
This sequence comes from Trinorchestia longiramus, assembly GCA_006783055.1. Classification (NCBI taxonomy): domain Eukaryota; kingdom Metazoa; phylum Arthropoda; class Malacostraca; order Amphipoda; family Talitridae; genus Trinorchestia; species Trinorchestia longiramus. Next base: position 683,223 of record VCRD01000032.1, on the reverse strand, counting down.
GAAACAGATCTACTCATTTTCTAGAGCATTAAAATGAACGCAGATGACTTTTAAATAATTTTACTAGAAACAATTCCTAAACTTCAGTCAAATTTTTATTCATAATTACATATTCATCTCCATTTTCTACCATTCTGTAACAGTCCATCAACTACAGTGTCTAGGGCAGCCAGCCAACGCCAAAAATGTTTTTACTGATTAATACTAAACAAAACATGAATCTTTGTTTCTTTCACGAACAATAGCAACTAAAGGCAGTTATTCAGCACGTTCAGTACCTTAAAGTTCCATCTGTCGGCCTTACATCCAGTTAATAATTACATAAACAGCCATGCAACATCTAGATGTGTGCTGACTTTGTCGATAACTTAAGCAAACATTCAAGCATTTTAAAGAATCATTCCCAATGATGTCGTGATGTGCTACTTGAGAAGGATGACGTGAGATTTGTGCGTTAAACAAATATTCAAACTCAAAATAGAAACTGTTCTCATCAGGGAAAAAAGTTATGGATAATCGAGAGTAAAAAAGCGACAGAAATGCAAGGCAGAGATTGTAGAGCTACTACAGTGATTTCGAGACTCTAAACAATAGCACGCATCACAACCGATGCTCTAACTGCATTCTCACGGTGGAATTCGAGAATTCCCTCAGCAAACACTTGAGAAATTTGGAATGACCACGGATTTAACCTTGTTGAATATTGGGGCCTGCAGAATACTTAACAGAGTAATTGGATACAGAGTGCGGCCTCGAAAAATTACATGTGTTAAGTAGGATGGAGCTCCATGCCACACCTCAAAAAAAGTTAAAATTGGCTGTAGAGAAACATGCCCGCCTTCCCCAACTTTTAAATGTTGGGCTTCCTGACTCAGTGAAAATTAATGTCTTGACTCATGAGGACGATGTTGACGCGTCTTCCGAAGACACTGTAAGAAGAGCATGCAGCAGGTTTGGAGGTGATTTTAGGCTGTGGTGAAAGCTCAGGCAAGCATCTTCAAGTTAAAACCGTTGTCGAGTAGTTGAATTTTCTCTTTGTGTTTACTTATTCCTAAAATTTTTGGCCTTGAAGACAGTAATCGGTCAGATTTCTCCGAAACAACCAGTACACTTCATTGAAGTAAATATTTTACATATAATAATGTGTTTCTCAATTAGTATTGATGTAAGCTATCTTTGAACGACAGTTGTGGTGTGCGTTATGGACAAGTAAGCGAGGACTACTAATTACATGACTATTTTACTGGTTAAATAAATTTTCACAGATCAGAGAGATAAGTATTTGTTTTAAATTAGAATGTTGGCACAACAAAAAGATCTTTTCAGGTTTGAGTAAAAACATTTTGAATATTATGAAACATTTTTCAAAGTGAAGATGAGTATTGTTATAACCATTGATAAAACACTACTGGGAGTCGTGTCAATTATTTGTATCTCTTGAAATGAATATAGCCTATTGCATTGAAATCATAAAAAACACAGGAGCAGGAACCACAAGTACTATAATTTGGCACGAACGTACAGGGTAGATCGCCTTCTTTGTGAAAGAGCGGTTAGCAGGTTTAGATTTATTTACCATAGCACAATTTCGATCCAAAATTTCGCTTTAGTAATACATATTTCGTTTCTTCGTAAATTAATTTATTTATAACATTTCTCTAACTAATTTTCCACCTTTACAAGCTTCTATCCCTCAATTTGATAGTTAACAAGACTAGTTGAATTGAAAAAGCTTTCAAATCTATTTTAATGCGAGTAAAATGTCCCAGACATTTTAGAATTCTTAGATAAAAATAATGAGAACACTTGATTTGAACCGTCACATCTTTACACGTAGCTGAAGACCCGATGCATCAAGAGCTTTTGTAGTTTATCTCACCAATGTACAGATGCATCCTCTGAAAGAAGATGAGTAATTTGCATCGAAAACCTAAATATTTCGCACACGTATATTGTCCAACTTTAAATACTGATATTCTCACACCATGAATGATTTTACGAACTTCCAAGAGTTTAACCTCCTACTGAATTTTGCTGGAAAATACTGAACGACATGACACGGTGATTCGTTTGAGCCAGCGACAACCCCGCTGCTCGGACTCCAGCCGCGTTTTCTGATCCGTGTTCATTCAGCTGTCAATAAAGACGAACTAAACTTGTCACTGATCCGTCCAAGTTCAGCTCAAATGAAGGAAGATATTTCAGTTGTGCTCGGATGCATGCGTGATCCAATGTAGGCAGAATACAGATGTTTCAGTTTTTTCAGTTAAAATGATGAAGTAGGAGTGAGACTCAGTTCTTCAGTTAGACGTTATAAAAGTGCAGTCTTACGACTGCAATATTGAAAAGCGATTAAATCGTGTCTGCCATTTTAAAGATTTATCACTGAACAGTCTCCTTGTAAATTATGAAGCAACAAGCAATTTGACGACTTACAGACAAGTTCACGCGGTGACTGCATATACATAACATACATGGGCATAGTGAGGTGTAGCATTCTAATCCAACGCTGCAATAATGTCAGTTAACGCTTTGTAGTTCAAATAAAATAACAGGACATTGGCTGAGTGAATTAATCTAAAAGAAAAAATACATTAGAAACCGAAATTTTTCGTCGAAGCACTTATTTTTATGATGCTTAACTAACCTCACTTTTTTCCAGCGCATTTTTTCAAAATTGAAACTACAAAGCATTGTTTGCAATTTGAACTTCTTTACTTGCCAATTTTTTAACATAAATTACAGCGTCATTTCAAAAAAGTTTGTGATTGTTATTTCTATTTCATAAGTAAGAAGGTTGAAACTCGCATCCGCTGCTTTATGGCTGCATGTCTTTCAATTTTAAAAGTTTGCACTAAGCTAACAACAATTTTTAAAATAATAACGATTCATGCCCTGTTCGTATGAAACTAAAAGTGAAAAATGTTCCATAAATTTATGAAAGCTGTTCCCCAAAAAATTCAAACAGTGAGACAAGAGCAGGCTTTATGACATTATTGTTCAATGAACGAGCTTACTGAAATTTTTCCGTAAATAGATGATATTGTACTAGTTCCATTTCCTTCGTACATTTGTCTCATATTATACTTGTCCATCGTCTGTACCGTTCTAGCCTATATTTATTTTTTTAACTATAATGTAATCATGAAGCTTATGTGTCAATGTTATTAAATGTTTTGTAGTAATAAGCAGATGTGAAAACTCAGAACTTTTGATCCAAATGACTTCACTTAGCCTCTACCGGTGTTTTACTCATGCCAATTCATGACATACTCAAATTTATTTGCTCATTCATCGTTTTTCTTTCATTTGCACCTTTTGATTTTATTAAACGTAATGAAGGTCTCAGTTAAATACAACAATAATTTCAATTTCATAGCCTATAAGCATATCATTATGAGTGATCGGTCAGCAAATTAGAAATCGCAATTTAAGAGTTACATTCTTCCTTGCGTATTTCAAGACAGGATTTTAGCCTCACTGTTGAAGACTCATACTATTATATGTTGTATGTCACTTTTTTCGAAGTAAACGTCATTTCGCAAATTTAGGGCACTTTTACATGTAAGTTTTATTTCAACTGCAGGAAAAGCCACCGTCAGTGGGAATATCAACCAGTGTGTTTTTACCATTTGAGTATGTTAAGAATAAAGTATTTCGTTGTGTAAATATTTATCTAAAACTATGATTTGCAAGCTTTTGAAAACTTTTGATCCAATATTCTAACATTGAGATAAGCAAAGCCTGTGCGACATTAATGTCTAATGAACGAGCTTTCTGAAGTCATTTTGAAAGTAAAGGATGTTATACTCGTTTTATTTAAGCTCCTGCATTATATACACATTACTATTCCTAAGGTATTTGTCTCATCAATCTTATTATTGCTCCTATAAATTTTTTAAGTAACAACATAAAGTTTTTGTACTGTTGATAAATGTATTTCCGCTACCTTAGGACCTTAACTACATACATGGGATTGAAAAATGCAATATTGATGCCTATGTCATGTATTAACTTGATTGCAATAAACGATTATTTTTCATCCAACTGCGCGCTGCAAGTTGTAGCTAAAATTGGTCGACTTTCCTTCCTAGGCTTATACTTGCAATCTCAGGATCAGTGACTAGATTGCCATCAACCAGTGTCATAGCTAACATTGCAGTACGTCGTTACGAATAAAAGAATAGCCACACTAGCAACAAAATGCTTGCGAATTTCTTCTCTCAAGTGGTATTTTATTCGGCGAATACAAGTCGTCGTAAAGTGACCTTGTTAAAATCTTAACCGCGGGTTAGACTAATGTTAGAGTTTATGGAAATGAGTTCTCGTGTTTGGAGCAAAAAACTATGAAATGAATGTTTATTTTATGAAAAATCTTGCTAAATCAAGTTTAAATTTTAGCAAAGCCCAACAACACCACAAACTGATGCTAAGCAGACAGAACATGCGTGTTTGAATTGTCAGCTTACTGCAAAAGAATCCATTTAGAAAAAGCTATAAATCTCTAGAAAACAAAATTCAATTCCGTTCCCATGTTATGCTTGTGTTGTAAACTCATAGAGTACAGTTTTAAAAATAGGTATGTAACGAAATTTGAATTGAAGGAATGAATGGAAGTTGAGTGGTTAAAATCAAGCGTTTTTTAGTCAGATGGTTCTCTTCAGAATTAATATCTGGCAATTGTGAGAAAATGAACTGTTTTTTCCTTCAAATTTTATCTGAGACACAAATATTGAAAATGAGAGAAATGGTTGAAAATCATCTTTGCGCAGCAAACAAGTCAACAAAATAAGAAAGAAGACTACGCACTGAGCGATCATTTTGAATGACGGCTCAAGGAATAGATACAGTTTAGAACATTGACTCGTAGCACCGTCCGCTATACCTAAAAACTTAAAGAATTGTAAATAACAGAAGGACGTATGCCATCGAATGTTAGCTTTTATTGCAGTGAAAGAATACACCTCATGTGCCACAATTAGAAAGAAAATATAGAAAAATTTTCGAGTAAAAAATTTCAGAGGAGTTTAATGAGCTTTAGCTTCAGTTTCTCTGACTAATAACACGGTTAATGAAAAATACATTCCTAAAGTCGGTTTGTTACGAATTCCAACTTAAAATAGTAGGACTTTAGGCGTTCCGTAGCTACCTACTGAGTGATAGATTAGTTAAACGAAAAACCCTCATCATAAAATATATTCAGAAGAATATAAATTCATTGCAAAGATTGCTGTAGACGGGAAACAGAAAAGAAAGAAACTTTACTTTCAATCAACTATACAATACAGATACATTAGATTTTCAATTCTTAATATTAACATCTTAAGACTTGTGATTATGCTCCAAGCGACTACTCCTGTCCTCTGTGTTGCAGGTTGAAGTCGAGGCTCATAGAGGAGCTTCCATGACATTAATGAAGGTCTGATCATACTCAGGGCGTCCAGCGTCGCAACATGCCACAAGGTTTTAATGTCTTTGCCTATTAACAAAAGCACAAAACAGTTAAATCGATATGTAAAAAAATCGAAAAATTTTGTAAAAATAATTTTTTAGCTCCATGGCAGATTAAAATAATATTAGAATGTTGGGCAATGAACTAAAGGGACGTTTATTGAATAAATGAGCACTGGAAGAACAATTCCACTTCAGTTTTATATAAAAAAACGAAAGCTTTGTCATTATAACTCCTGTAGAGACTGGGTCTAAAGTTAGGGTGAAATTTCGAAGTAAAATCTTTTTGTAATGATGTTGGACATATCATATGCCAGGGCGAGTGGCAATCACATTCCTAATCCTATATTTGTTTGTTAAGAGATCCTAAAGAAAATAGAATTAAACATGATTTTTACCACAAGCTATTTCAAATAACTTGTTCTTGCACTTACAACTAAAGAAATCAGACTAGAAAATGAACCATCGACTCAAACATCAATAGGTTCTGTAAACGGAAAACTGGCGAATCAATTTCCGATGTTGATAATAGTCATAAAAAAACTGTTTACTTTATCATGGGTACTGACATACTCGTATTCTACAAGCTTGGTACTATTGGGAAGTATGTATTCATTGACAATCAGAGGATTAATATCGGGACTAAAAACTAAGCTAAGTGATGAGTTATTCAGTTGGATGCTGCAAAGATAGACCGGAAAGAGAAAGAAATTTAAAAGTTCGAAGGTTAAATTCCAGGTAAGCTGTAATGAATGTCAGTACAACTGGCAGTCGATAACAGCTATTTGCAAATATAATTTTAAAGTGAATTCAAATATTTGAGTTCTCATGGAAAAAGATTTACTGTATTCTCAATAAAGTAAATTCTATTATTTAGCATTAATTGCGCTCAGAAAGCGTTCACACGTTAATAAGTATTCAAGTCTCATTTGAAATATTTTATGAGTAGCAGATTAAGAAGCACTCTAGATACAGCTCACATGAAACCGTGCATTTAAAAGAACTTGGGTACATAGGCTCTCATGTAATAGAATTATAAATATGAATAAAACTGTAATCAATTTCCAGAAAAATATGTTCTTACTTCTTACTAAGTGTACAAGCACTTTATGAGTTGAATACTATCAGAATTGACAATGATTCCCTCGAATGAATGCCTTGTTTCCTCCTTGCATTTTCGTGAGTGAGCCTCTTTTTTAGGAGGTGACCTTTCCATCCCTCCAAGTTTGCAATAAGGGCTTAGAGAACACTTTTCCTCCCTATGTTTTTCAAAAAGAGTAAATTCTAAAAAAAATTGTTTGCTTTTCTTTTTCTTGAGAAACATTGAATTCTTGGTTGTGAGATGGAAGAAGAGTTTGATCCTGTGTGCTAAAAAAACATAAATTTGCGATTCTAAATTTTTCATTAAAAGCTCGTTCTTTCACATATCTAGGCACGTAACTAGTAGAAGTATATGTTTACACAGGCTAACATACATGAATTCGTATCTCTAAATTGGGACTAACATAACTTTTTTAAAATTCGCTATTTTGAAAGGCAAATAATGATAAAACGTAATTTTTACTTGTATTTATTTGTTCGTTATTGTCTACAGAACAAAATCATTCTATGTGACTACCCTTTGCGTCAATAATTTGGGAGATTCTCGAGCGAAACCGTGAACAACTCCTTTTTACATCCTCGGGGTCAAGATTACGAAATGCCCGACGAATGGCGGACTTCAGAGAGTTGACACTTGGATGTGAAGTTACGTTAGACTTTTCCTCAATGACGCCAAACAGCCAATAGTCACAAACATTCAGATCTGGGGAGCTGCTGGGCCAAATAGCCTTCGGGACCATCAAAGGAAGATTCTCCTTCAGGAAATCCTGAACTTTCTTGGCTCCATGCGCGGGCGCAGAGTCTTGAACGAGCATCACTTTGAAGGGGTCGTAGTTCCTACGTATCCACGGCATCAAAACATCTTTCAGAATTTTCAAGTACTCCGCTGTGTTGATTTTAAGGCCCGCTTCGATGAAATGAGGAGGCATCACCTTTCCATCACTTGCGACGGCTGCAAAAACCATCACTGAAGCGGGATTTTTGCTCTGCATCACAGGAGGAACTTCTGAAGGATCGTAGGCAACTACCCAAGTGTTCTGGCGATTTGCAACCTCATCAACAACGAACTTTTTCTCGTCAACAAAAACGCGGACATATCCTCCTTTGTGTTTCAGATGGTTCAGAAGCTTTGGGCATCTTTCAGCTCTGAGGGCTCTGGAGCGGGTAGTTAGGAGGTTACGGACTCTCCTTACGTATGACTTCATACCAAGGTCTTCCTTGACTGCCCTGCTGATGGTGCTACGACTCACGCTGCGCTTTTGTGCCAGTTTTGACATCGGCTGGCTTGGATCTGACTTCAACGTCCTTTTCAGCCCGGCAAGGAATGTTTTGGTTCTCTTTCGATCACTGCAGGGACTGTGTCGACTTCTCTAAACCTTACCCTCGGCATCAAAAGCAGAAACAATTCGATAAACAGTCGATTTCGCATAGCCAGTGCTCTTAATAATGTCTGAAACAGAGTTCCCGGCGCGTCTCAATTCACATATGGTCGTTCTTCGCGCTAATTCCGCCATATTTTAGCGAAATATGCTAGATCTTAATCTGAAATATTATAGCAAAGGGCTTAAGGATTGTCTGTAAAAAAAGAATTTAGTCATAGGTTAGAAATTACGGAAGATATGTGCTGTTAAAGTTAGCCCCAATTTAGCTGCACGACCCTGTACTATCAAATACTAAGTCATTAGTAAGCATTTTAATGGTAGTTTTTATTATAATAATTTTTAACATAAAATGTGAAAGCATTTATCATATACTAGACCATTTAATTGTTTCACTCATCCTATGTATTGAACATTTTCGACGAGTTTGTTATTTATCGCTAACAAAAATTCAGTTTTCTTTGACGATAGTGTGAAATGCCTTTTCGAACCAGGCCAATATTTTTGCTATTGTAGCAAAAAATACGTCCAGCACGTCAGAGCACACCCCCACACCATTTTCCTTCCAAACCCCAGCTCACAAACACGAGTGTAATGAATGCGGAAGTTTTGAGGCGTTTGATTGCGGTAGCGTGTCCTCAGGCATTTTGCAGCCGCACCTCAGCTGAAGGCTGGTGCGCAGGCCTCACACTTCGCAATGCATAGCAAGCCCGTTCATAAAGGGACAAAGCTACGTTGGTGGGCTGCGGTGGGCCATTTGGACTGCAAAATAGACGAAAGCTGTGTTTATACATATGCTGAGGTTTTGTAGTCATCCTTCAAACTCTCAATGCGGTAGTGACGGCTCTAGATACAATATTTCCTAACCTAGTTGTCTACTGAGGTAAACCGTTTTGAATGCTATGAACAGTTTAGAATTGTCATGTAAATAGTTTTGCTAGAAAAAATTCAGTGTCGACGAAGCTTTAAGTGCATGTTCACTAAAACTACAGCAGTGAAATTGGAGTAGATATTTTGCTATTCAACGTTCCCGGCTAGTTTGTTGGTTGTTTTGCGGGTAAAAGAATAAGTTCCTTCTTTTCAATTCCATGGAATTCTATGGAAAGTCGGAAACAGAACCAGGCAGGTATGTCGAAAAATGGAATCGAAGGATGTTTAAAAAATGATCAATGAATCACAAGAGGAAGTATTTACCTACCCAAATGCAATCATCAAGAACGACCCTTTCTTCTACGTATCCCTGTAATTTAAATGTACTTCGTGTTTCTGTTTGTTGCACAAAAAAATCTTTTCTCAACTGAAAGAAAGATTAAGATAACATATGAAGACCAGAATAATATTCAAATAAACATTGTACACATTGTAAAAGTAAAAAATTAAACAACTGCATTTTGTAGATATTACTTCCAGGTTACTTGTGTTAAGTTGTCATTTGTGTCCTTTTATTTTCAGAGAACAAGTACATATATTTATGATTATTTTTTTTAAATCGATATAAGATCACTATTTGATGAAACAAATATAATAATATGTAATCCTATGCATCTTTAAGCGATTTAGCACAACTTTATTCAATTTTACATAACTACTATATGCAAGTCCTTCCTGTTCAATTTGAGTGCAAGCATCTCTATACTATTTTATAAAATTATATTTAACTTACGGTGTATTCATACAGCAGGCCACGACTTAAAGGCGCTTTCTTTAGCGGTCAATACGAGTGTAGTCAAATTTCTCTAACTCGCGTCATATTTTGGAACTCCAAAATGTGTCTGGATTTACCTTCTTTAATGTAAAAGTTTATCACAGTACTGCAATGCAAACGCATGATTTTTCAATGAAAAATATTTTGACTGAGATAAAATTTGCAAAATTTGTGTTAGAATTGTTGACTGTTCGAGCTAGTGTCAAAAAAACAGGCCTGGGCATTGTAGGGAACTGTTACCAAAGCCATCATCTACCACAACACTAACAAAGACTCAAGCGCTGCAAAACGAGCAATAGTAAGGGCAGAAACACATTGAATTTCTTCAAAACCAATAACAAAATGACATCAGGATATGCAGTACATATAAGCATTGTCCGTAACTGGCAAGGATTTTGTAATGTGTAGGTCTGTTAAGATTTTGATTAGTTTAACATCAAGGTATTCAAGTAAACTAGTGTACTAATTGGACGAATTAATCATTTTTGAATGTTATTGTGTTACCTTTTAAAATATTTTTGATAAGAAAGTGCATCCACTTTTTGTACGCAAAGAGGGTTTCTTGGAAGGGCATAAATTTGTAATGTTTAGTATGAACTAACACACATTCTTTCATTATAGCAAAAAATTAACCAGTATATATTCCCCAATAAAGTTTTAAGAGAACTAATATTACTATCAAAAAATAAATAACATTGTCTGCATTTCAACAAGCATTTCATGTCAAACCATAGGAGAAATCAAAAAACATGATAAAACTTTCTCAATACAAACAACTACGGAAAAAGTCACACACAATGAAATTAACGAATACTAAAGAGCAATGAGGTAAAAAAATTGTAATATTCTTCTAGCTACGTTCTGAATATTTTATCCACACCAGCCAAAATAACTGGCTCATTCTTAACTTGGTAGCGGCGCTAATTATGCGATGTACAAGGTTATAAATTGATTCAACAATTATTTTTTGCAAACCTTAGGCACCCACACTCGAAGATATGGGTTAGAAAAATCATAAAAAACGGTATAAGGGTCAAGAAAAAAGTTTCAGTTTGTCTCTGTAAGTCTCTGTAAGTTTGTCCTCAACTGTCTTCTGTTATACTACTATTGTTGGAAGATCAACATAGTCGACTGTTCCTGAATTAGCTAGAAGTATCACACAGTCCACAGAGATGTTTTGGTATTCACGGATGGTGCAGATGTCAACGACATCTAACGACATTCCAATAATTAACAAATGAAACATGACAGCTTTGTTTATGTGTGACTGGAAGATCGATATTTTTAATCAATGTCAATAAACATGGTATCACATTCGAGAATGATAGTTATTTTTCCGATTTGAAGTAATATTTTCCAACATTCTTTCGCAAACAGTACGTGGTTTACATAAAAGAGTGATTTACATATTCCAAAAAACAACCGCTGATATTCAGTAAAGAATTGACTTTATCATACGAAGAGTATTCCAGTGAGATGGAGTTATGTTCGTCTGTTTGATTGTTCTCTACGGTGAAAAACAAATAATTTTCACCTCGGCAACTTTGACCTACATTGATGAAAAATACGATATGGCTCTCTGAATAAGACATTTTCACCACAATTTAATCACACACATGTTGCTAATATTTATTTTCAAATATCCCTCGTTGCAGTTCAAATTCAAGCATTTCGAGTATTGATTTTCGTATAACATTTTATTCAAATGGTAATTTTTTATTTCTTTCCCAAAGTAGGCAAATGTAGTGAAAGTGCGATGAAGTTAAGATTTTACTCGCATGTTCTAACTTTACATCGAACATGTATTTTACTTTGGGTAAAATTATGTAGGATCGTAAATTCTGTAACATAGGTTCCCTCTGTGGGGTAAGAAAAACATACCAGGTATCCAAAAAATGCACACATCTATTAAATAAGTGTTAAGTCAGTGTTTAATACATTTAATATAAACGTCAGAGAGGTATTTTAAGATGATGAGTATTGTTTCATCTATCAGGCGCTACTCCCCACCACCATCACGACTTTAGATCCAACCCTCATTATATCTTGCCAAACAGGTGGATTAGAAGAAAAGGTTTTGTAGAATACCTTCTGCACTCACCAGGCCACACAACACCAAACCATTTTCCGGGGATACTTTAACGACAAAGTTTATGGTGTGAAACATAAAATAGTCGCTGAATTGAGAGCTGCCATTGAACGAGAATGCACACAAATACCAAAAAAATGTTTGGCGGTGTTTGCAGTTCCATTGCTTTGCGTTATCAGCTGTCCCTCGACCAGAAAGGACGTCAATTTAAGAACAAGGGAAAACATATCTGTAGATTCTATTACGTTTTAAAAATGAGATGCATTTCAGTAAACACTGACCTTCAATTATTTAAAGCGCGTAGATAACTTTTGGGATGCCCTGTACATTGATCAAGCTCAACATCTTATTTTTTCACCCTATCTCCTAAAGTGATGGCCAATTTTTTTCATTGCGATTTCAAGTTCTTCAGTGTTTGCTATGGTTCTCTCGAGTTAAAAACTATGCGTCTAATTTCCTTCAGGTAGAATTCACGATCAAAGTACGTCAACCATACAACAGTGCTTAAAGACTGGAAGAATTTGGCAGCTTTGGTTTGAATCTCGTAATTTAATCGGATTAAGTTTCATCGCAATGTTAAAGTAATTTACGCGTATCGAATTCTAGTACAGTAAAACTCCAAAAACTGAGAAACTCGAAACTAAGAAAACTCGCAATGTTAAGACGCGAAACTGAGAGATCATGAAACTGGGAGGGCTACCACTGCCATCTGTTGGAATGTGTGTTAAGTTGACGTTGCCTGCTTAGGCCCACTTAATGCAGAATGCTTGGTGTTAAGGCTTGTCCTGTCAAAAGTCGGTGGTTCTGATTCAGATAAATTATAGTTTTATAAAACACTATACTAATCATTCTCTCTCCATCAAATTTAAATGAAGTTGTGTATAGTAATTACTACTATATTCCTTTATATTTTCTGGTGCAGGTATATTAGTTGAAATTTGAAAGTCTTTTTAAAGCTATATATGTCTGATATATCCAATATGGAATCAAATGACATAGCGAAGAAAAAGTGAACTTTAAGTTTGGGAGAGAAAAAAGAAATTATTGAACAACTATAATCTGGAAAAAGAATTAAGGATGTGCAAGCTACGTATAAAGTTGGAGAATCGGCTGTCTATAGATTCTTGAAGAATAAGAAGGATATATTTACTGCAATTAATACCGGCAGTAAATGAAAGAAGAAAACTCTTCACAGACCAAAAGAAGAAATTCTGGACAAAAGATTGTACGCTTGGTTTGTAAAGAGGCGATCAGAACACATGCCAATTTTGAGTCCGATTATTATTGCAGAAGCAAAGTCGTTGAAACAAGAAATGAATATAACTAAAGAAATTAAATTCAGTCAGGGGTGGCTCAGAGGGTTCAAAGAGAGGCACGGAATTAGACAATTAGGTGTCGTGGGGGAGAAAGGTTCAGCTAATGTGCAAGGAGCATCAAGGTTCTGTGAAACATTTGAAGAAATGGTTACAAAGTATAAACTCATTCCAGAATTGATTTATAATGCTGACGGGACCGAACTGCAATGGCGATGCTTGCCCAAGAAAACATTGGCTGGAAATGAGGAGAAATGTGCAGCAGGTGTTAAGAAAAATAAGGAACGAATTACTGTGCTAACTTGTGCCAATGTGTCTGGTAGTCATAAAATGAAGATTTTAGCAATCAGTAAATCTGCAAGACCTAGGGAATTAAAAGATGTTCAGCAATTACCTGTTCTGTACGAATTGCAAAAAATGCCTGGATGAATCGTCACATTTTCCGTGACTGTTTTTTCAGATTTTGTTTCATCTGTACGAAAAAGGATTTCAAAGATGAAGGAACCAGAAAAGCAAAAATGTGTGCTTTTACTCGAAAACTGTAGTGCACATCCAGATGAAACTCAGATAGTGTCTGATTGCAGAAATATATGCTGCCGTTATTTCCCTCCAAATGTCACATCCTTGATCCAACCTTTGGACCAAGGAGTGATTCAGAATTTGAAAGCCTTCTACAAACATGACTTCATGATGAAAAGGGTAAACAGTGGACTCGGTCACTTGTAATTTCAACGTGGTTACACTATAAAAGATTCCTTATTTTCCCTGGCGGCAGCTTGGGATAAGATTAAACAGTCGACCTTATCTAATGCTTTTAAAAAATTCTTACCTCAGAGCGAAACAGCGGGTGTTACGCCAGTATCACATGCAGAAAAAATATAAAACCTAACAGGGAAATCATCTCCTTCCCTTAAACTAACCGTGAAGGATGTTAATGAGTGGATTGAAGAAGAAGATGCAGATACGTCAGAAAAAAGTGACAATGTTGAAATAATTGAGTGTATCGCAAGTCCCAATAATGATGATTCTGATGACAGCAACAGTTCCTCCCCTGTTACTGAAGGAACAGCATCATTAGATCAAGCAGAATTCCACATGGATCAAGTTATCAATATATGATACTTGAGAAGACACCTGGCTTTAATGTAAATGATACAATGCTGGCTTACTCGCTAAAAAGCAGTATCATCACCCATAAGTTGCACAAGAGGGAAACACATCACATGCACAATGAATTGAAAAAAGAAATGGAGTCATTAGTAGAGAACTACAGAGAAACTTATTAAATGATTTCAAATATGCAATGTATAGCTAATTCGGTATAGCTATAATAATGTCTTTAATATAGGATTCATATCCAATATTGTTCACAAGTTTATTTTCTGTTAACTTTTGGTATTTCATTTAGTTGTTTGCACATTTTTTATATATGCGTTCAAAATAATTATTATGTACGTTACGATTACATATTTACAAACAGTTGTAGTTAATCCGAATTTCGGAGAAAATTTGTTCCAAATTAGAAAGAAAACTACATTATTGGCTAAACGGATGCAATTATTTGTCGCCATGAAACGGAGAGGCCCTCTCAGTTTCATGGTAAACTTTTTCTCTCAGTCGTAGGAGTTTGACTGTATTGGAAGTTATAGTGAATCAATCATTATGAGAAATGCTATAGGTGTTGGGTGGATGAATAAAATATTTTTAAGCATTAGATGTGCCATGGGTGGACCTCAGTGTATTGTATGTGGCTATTCCTAGTTTCATTCAGTTTCATTACAGATAATTGTGCTCTACGCCACAAAATGTGTTACATTAGAAATATTGTCCTACCCAAATATTAGTTCGTTGTTTGACTGATTAGTACGGAGCAATTGTGGTTTCTCTACATGCACAGAAAATTCACTTAAAATTATGACATTCTCACAGGAGTCTTGGACAAGATAAGTAAAACATCATTAATTAGCCTATAAACTGTAGCCACTTGCTATATGCTTCGATTTTTTACTAGGAACTTGTTTGAATCAAAAGATGCAATAACAATGGAACAATTTAGATCCCCTATTTCATTGAAGTAGCCTTTTATAGATTGAAATCATTCGTGGTCATTCCCGACAGCTTTTGCGACGGCAGCAACGAAAACTGCGGCAGTGCATTAAGTAAAAAGTAACAACTTTCATCAGTAATAACCTGCTTCAGAAGCACCAGCATAAGGAGCAAAGACGCCACTGCATAAGCGTAGGCAAAAGCAAGAAGAATACAAGCACCAGCAGAGGAAGGCACCTTTGGCAGCAGCACTAGCGTTCGTTGCATAGGCGTGATATTCAACGACAGCAGCAACATCGCACTAACATAAGTGGCAGGAGTTGCATAAACAATAGCAGAACCTTCTTGATCAGCATTACAAGAGCCAAAGACAGCCACAGCAGCAGCATCAACTACAACAACTGGAACAGTACAAGGAACATCAGGGACAGCAGCAACAACCGCAGTAACAACAGCAACGCCCGCACCAGCAGCAGCCCAGGAAGCGTGTATCAGAGCACGGGAAGCGCCTTAAAACTTCCCGTGGTCACGGAGGGGCAGGAGCACGGATGGAGGAGGAAGGCCGACCTTTGCTTCTTTTTACGCCGCCTGTGAGGCCATCTTTCTTCATGAGCCTGGTTCTGATATTGGCTTGAGCTCCTCTGCACTTCTAAACACTGATTTGTGGTCAAGGTATCTCCCTAATAAATTTATAGATACGCATGAATCATCACAATAAAAATGAAAATGAACATAGCTATGAAGCGCTCTTCTACTTTTATCATATTTATTAGGCTTTGATAACAAACTTGATTCATAATTTAACAGTCGTCGCTCCGCAATCTTTTTTAAAAGAGAAATGCATGTTGAACCTGTTGAGAATGATATACATGCATACCGACATGTGATTATTTATTAGTATTATTTGAGTCTCTGTCATGAATATCGTATATTCAACAAAAATATGAATGGATTGATTGGGTATAGTACAGTTAGGTGAAAGAGTATTCAACATATTTTCAAAAAACATTTATTCAAGTTGTAATAGATTATGATAAGAATCCCAAAATCAAATTATACTGAAATTAAATTTTTAACATGAGGA
>VCRD01000032.1:631965-666683 GCA_006783055.1 Trinorchestia longiramus | reverse complement strand
TATACTGAAATTAAATTTTTAACATGAGGAGTGTCGAGTTATTCTAAAACGTAATATATAATCTTCGAAAAAATATTTAATAAAAAATGCATGTCAGCCAGGCTATAGAATGTTGAGTACTCTTATGAAAAATTGTTATTATCTTGTTTTCAAGTTCAATTTTGTTTAAATTTTGATGTTACTAGATTTTAGAAATTAAATCCACCATTTAAGAGCATGTTCACACGCTCGGAACATCTACTCTTCAATCTGATTGCCAATTGATGACTCTACAGTGTAGAGTCATCAATTGGCCTGTAACCATCATGCGAAAAGCTCATTGTAAATCTCTGAAATCGAATACTCAAAACTCAAGTAGATGGTAAAGGCTATAGGGAAATTGTACAGCAGTTTAAAGTGCATTTCCGTACACTTGGCTCAATAATTAAAATATGAAAAGAACATTATTCTACCTGGAGCTGACCACATTACGGCGTCCGAAAGAAAATGTTTTCTCTATCGATTTGAACTATGATCAAAAGTATTTCCGAGGAGTCTCAAATTGCAATTGAAAGATTAATAAAAGAATTTAAAGGAACAACTGTTTCTCGTCAGATTGTGATAAATGCATCGTGGTAACAATAGGTTGCAATAAAAAAATTGTATCCTAAGTTTCCTAAACGTGAACGTTGCTGTAACAACAGTTTCCAACTTCAATTTCAAATTTTTAGGCGTTTCATTCAGCAATCACAGCTTCAAAAATGGGAAAAATGTCTCAGTAACGTCTTTTATTCCTTCATTAACTCCAAAAGTGTTCTAAATGGATTTTGCTTTGATACCTTCATACACACCTAAAAATACGAAAAATATTTTGAACAACTGGAAGAGTGTCGCATAATA
Source organism: Trinorchestia longiramus (assembly GCA_006783055.1). Taxonomy (NCBI): domain Eukaryota; kingdom Metazoa; phylum Arthropoda; class Malacostraca; order Amphipoda; family Talitridae; genus Trinorchestia; species Trinorchestia longiramus. Next base: position 665,804 of record VCRD01000032.1, on the reverse strand, counting down.
ACTAATTGTAGGCTTTCAAAACGATAACAAGAGACACTGCATTAGTTAATGCCTATGAGTTTATGAAAGAAAAGTGGACATTCCAACAGGACACAACACATGAAATATCATTTTTGAAATAGGGATTTGTATAGCCTGTTAGACAGTCTTGGATTAATATCAATGATCAATAGAATAGAATAGAATAGAATAGAATAGAATAAAGCAATAGGAACGAGCCGTTTGGCCCATTCTTGGTTCAATACCGAAGTCCCATGCCGTCTAAAAGTAAATCCATCAGTCATGCACGTACACCTTAACCACGTAAGTCAATTTAGTCGTGTGCACACATATCACTCACGCACAGGCGTTTATGTCACGAGCATTTATCTCAATCATACATTAACTTTAAGGAGTTAGGGACATAGTAGGATGTAGTACTGGGGGGGTTCGTAATCCAAAATTTATCGAGACGATTTTTGAATGTGTTCACAGTGCCAGCAGAAACTATGTTTTCTGGCAGCTGGTTCCAAGTTGCGGAAATTTTAACGGGAAAAAAGTTCATAGCTTGAGATGTCTTGAAGTTTCTCAGTAATAGTTTATTCAATAGTTTAATAGTGAATTTGTCCAGTCATGAGCAGTTCTGTGATTGTCTTTTAATTTCTCTGCTCCACGACATTTTAAAAAACAACTTGATTATATTTCCTTAAATTAGTTGTGGCACTGTAACAACAATTTTCATTTTAGCATACACAGTTCTTGAAATAAACATCGGTCAACTCCAATTGACTGTTTAGCGCTGCAATTGGTCAATTTCCCTTTTATTAATTTCACAATTATTATTATTTAATTATCCATTACAATGAAAAAATAATATTTAGCAATGATTATTGGTGAACTAAAAATAGTTTCAAACAATAGGTTTTTATAGCTGTTGTTCATAAATTTGATCATAGCACACCATCTCTAATATTTGATTTAAGAATAGGCGTTTAAAGCAGTTTAGGGATTCAAGAATAGCTAGTTTTAGAGGTTTCTACAAGCGTTCCGTCAAATGCCCTGTTTCCCTTCATATAATTATTGCAACAGCATCGTTTCCACTAAGGTATTCTCCAGAGTTATAGTTTACATCTAAAGAAACAGGTGCAAATTGTTGACTCTCACTTCACATGAGAGCCAAGAGCTCTTTCATGCCCCCTAAAGAGCACTCAGCTCGAGCCACAGCCTAGCATCAGTGTCATCAACATACACAACATGCAAAGATGGAACTTTCAAGCGAGAAATTTTTTAGTGACGGAGAATAAACGAAATTTCTAAGCTGCGACGCACATCTTATTACACTTTCCAAGAATTCCAATATAAAATGAAGCAAAGCATGATTACAAGGGTCACTGCTGAAGAAGCCTTGTGTTAATATGATTTGATTTTCAACAGCGCGATTTGTAAAGATATGATTGTATTGATCTGAGAAAATTCACTGCATGTGCACTTGATATCATCGTCTTATTTTTGAAAAACGATAAAAAAAGTGAACGTCAATTAATCGTGATTAAATTGATAGGATTTTGATCTAACCAATGCCATAAATGATTTTATTTCGCGAAAACTATTTTGCCCATGAATGATATTTGCTGTGAAAAGTGTTTTTCCTTTCAGGAATGCTTCGATGCATGCACTATAGAGAAGAAGCTTTCTATAACTACTCCTTGCTCTTTAGCGCAGGGCATGCAAGAACCGACAATTGAACGACATAGCCTAGCACACGTTGTATGCGTGTTTGAAATTTTATTGTTGTCAATAGGTTTGGTCACATCTGGTCACATCTGGTCACATCTGATCACATCTGGTCACATCTGGTCACATCTGGTCACATCTGATCACATCTGGTCACATCTAGTCACATCTGGTTACATCTGGTCACATCTGATCACATCTGGTCACATCTGGTCACATCTGGTCACATCTGGTAACATCTGATCACATCTGCTTACATCTGGTCACATCTGGTCATATCTGGTTATATCTGGTTGCATCTGGTCACATCTGGTCATATCTGGTCACATCTGGTTACATCTGGTTGCATCTGGTGGTTTGTTAATTTGGTCTAGAGAATTCAGGCTGAAGACATGGCATATAATCTCTTCATATTATATGTTTCAGTCTTCAAATACAATATTGGAGTTCGAAATTTTCTTTGATTTGGTACAAGTTGAAAAACAAACAGAAGTAGCGCTGTTGTAACGTTGCATGTATACAGTGCAGAGTAACACCTACGCTGTCGATATATTCTTAGTACTCTTCTGACCATCATTTTGACACCAGTTCTTAGGGAACAAGTATAAATCGTCAAAATTCACATAGCTACCAGTTTTGCATGTTCCTTTTTGCCTTGTCAGTTATTAAAGAAATTTTGAGGAACTCGTTGATTTTATACCCAATTTTACACACGTTTTTCATTTTTCATTGTAATATTAAATTGGAAAATTTTCTTTCGATTTTCCAAAAATTTATCAGGATGATTAGAACAGTTTTCACCCTCACAGGTCTTATCAAATTGACTTCCGTCATTTAGCGGATCAAAGGTCTTGTAGGCGCAATAATTTGCAAGAAACCTCAATACTTTTAAGGGCAGATTTCCACAAGAAATGCAGTGCAGATTTCCACTCAATCCTAATGCAATCAAATGAAATCTCCTTTCATCGGAGTAAATTTATTTTTAAACGTATGATCGGCTTTGCAAATTCACTGACGCGACAAATGAAGCTAATCACGCGTGATGCAAACATATAAAAGAACACATTGGGGTGTATCAATAATTTTTTTACCGTTTTGGTGCTCCTGAAGTTTATTAAAATTTAGAGGAAAAATATATGTGGTTGTGATAGAAAAAAAGTGAAGAGAAAATGGGGCAAAGTACCACACTCAGCAAAGTCAAATGTGAATAATACTTGCAAATATCAGTGAACTAAGTTCACATCTACTCAAAAAATTAAACTGAAATCAGAGTATCAAATGAAAAAGCAAATAATGAACAATTATACAATTTGGAAAGAAAGAGACACAGACTTAAATAAATGCATTCAACGAATAAATCAATTCAAGGAATTAGACGAGGGTACACGAGCATGGAAGATGACAATACTGAAATCAGTATTATTGGCTTTTTCACTTGCCATTAATTGATTGCATTGTTCATTTTTTTCAAGCAATCAGCGAACAAAAAGGTATCAAACATCGGTTCACTTTACATGTGGCCTCCCAAAACAGATCGCTGCTACGTGCCATGAGACCTATGATGTACAGAGATAAAATATCACTCATCCTGAATTGGTATAACTCAATGCTTCATGTTAAAAATTATAAAACTACTCTCAACAAATAATAATTCATTATATGTGTGTATATGGAGCAAAGAGTCGTCTACATATATTTCCGTACATTGTTGTAAGCTACGCGTACAGGCTATGACTTTCACGACCCTGACGAAATAGACTAATCATTTCATTAATTCATACTAGTAAGGTTCTCAAGAACAACAGATAAAGTCTGATAGGATAACCATGCCTTTTGAAATGAGGAAAACGTCACTGATTGACTTGGATTACGAGACAACCTGGTCATTTTCGCGAAGGTACTTTTAGCGTCATAGTAATCTTCAAGCAATCCCCATCGCGACCCAACCGATAATTTTGTTGGAAGGATCTAAGAGAACCAGGACCAAAGCTTGGCCTTTCAAATGCAGAATTCAAATTGGATATTACTCGCTCAGGGTTTTTTTTAAATTTGCAAAGTTTTGCATGGGCAGTGGTTCGAATTTCAAGCTTTTATCATTTCTCAAACTCAGAAGTATGACAGGTACTAGACAGTTCCCGTAAAAATTCCGCGATTTAGATTTGACGAATTTGAAATTATTGTAATGACAAATGTATTAAAGATTTACGATGAATCAATGTAAATTAAATGATTACTTTTTTATTAATATACTAAACAGTTCCCGTGGAAATTCCACGATTTAGATTTGATTAAATTGAAATTATCATGAAGATGAATGTACTGAAGATTTACGACGAATTATTGTGTCTTAAATAAATACTTTTCATTAATATATACAGAATTTCCATTATGTATCTCATCTACTGATAACATGGCCCAGATAGTACCCGTTGAAATTCCTTGGTTTAAAGTGATGAAATTAAGGATCAATGAAATAGAATATATTTTTTAGTTTTACCCGTGGTATTATCAGAATTTAAATATTTTTCATGAATGTATACAGAACTTCCATTCTGTATGTATTGTATCTACCGATAACATGACCGTGTAAGGGAAGAATACTGAAAAACAGAAAAAAATTGAATATTTTATAGTGATCCGGTGCCTTTGGTATCTACAATACAATGCTTATAATACATGCATGCCCGTTTCTGATCTCTCATAGTAGTACAGTATATATACAGTATAAATCACAGTACAAAGTACCGGGTTTTGAAATCTTAAAGCTAAAATTTTACGACTAGTGGTGATATTGTTGTCAATCCTAATATCACCGCAGTAGGTTAATACAGCAGTGCAAACGATTATTGTTTTTAGGAACAACTTAGAATTACAAATTATAAGGCATATCTTCAACTGCAACAAAGTGTTAACTTCGGGAAAATTTACATGCAGTGCAATGTTACAGTTGAGGTCCTAGTAGCAAGGCTTGATTCTTGAATTTGAAAATACGAGTCTGAGGGGAATTCTAAATTACAATTTCTAATTTACTGGTAGACCGATTAGTGTTGTTACGAAAAATTCATAGGATTTAATTATTATCACAGAAAACCGAAAACTTCATTGTGTTTAGTAAAATTGGATTTAAAAAATCAGAGAAAAACTAAGAAATGAGAGCAAAAAGCTAAAACATGTCACAAATTATCAATGATTTATATCTAGATATAATTAGAGCTGTAGTGGACCGAAGTTTTGAGGTTTCACATTTTTTGATTGTAACAAAACATGTACTATCAATCGAATTTTATGATTATACTATGAAGTGGTACCTTAAATAAAATCTAGGCCTAAATTTGTGATCAAAACGCGAAAGAGAATGAAATATTTTTAAGAACTTCATGATATTAATAATATCAAAAGTCACGTCTCAGAAAAAGTCCATATATGAGAAGGGAATTTAAACATATCATGAATTGAAAGGAATGAAATATCGGTTGTCATAGCGGAATTGCTGTGATAGAAAGATCTAATTTTTGATATGATTTTGTAATTGCAAAGACATGCACTAAAAGTAGGCACGAAAGCTTCGTGATAACACTAAAATCAAAAGATAAATACTGGGAAAATTAATCAGTGGTGACGCTCTTCTAAATTCTGACGTGGTAGGTATTCTACGCATTGTAGGTGATAAGCGAATATTTCATTTAAGCTCAGCTTAGAATTAATATCGTCGCATTTAATAAAATTGGATGTTTCACATCAGAGAAAGACCGAAAAAAAATTGAGGATGAAAATTTAAAACATTAAATTGTAATTGTAATTAAATTTAAATTGTGATTTCAAATTACTGGTCGACTGCTTAGTATCACTTGCTGATGATCGATTAAATTAAATCATTATTACAGTTCACTGTAAATATCATTGCGTTTAATAAAATTCGATGTTACACATCAGAGAAAGACTAAAATAACAAATGATAGATTAAAACATGTCACAAATTATCAAGATTTAGGTTTTGATATCAATAATTAAAGCTGTAGTAGATTGAAGTTCTGAGACCTCAGATTCACTTATTGTAGCAAAGCATTTACTAACATTGAAACATGAACTTTGTGATTATAATTAAACCTTGAAAAAATAAAATAAAATATAAATAAAAATGAGTAAAAGCTTTAAAAGAAGAATAAACTGATTAACAAGCACAAATTCAAATACGTAGAGAGACAGAGAAAGAGAGAGAGAGAGAGATGGATATACACTGTTTATTATATATGTAGATCATTTTCAAGGAAGAAGTGTAAGCAAACCTACTTTGAGAAAAACTGTTGCAAAATTTTCTACATCAGATAATTGCCGTCGACTTGAAAAGTTTTCATTCTCTTCAATTTGGCTGCGCATCATTTCAATGTTTTCTGATATTCTTCTTGTGAAACATCTTCCGGTGTTCCCCTTGTTTCTATTGAGTATCCTTCCATGCGTAAAAAATTTTGCAACAGTTTTTGTCCCAGTAGGTTTGCTTACACTTCTTCCTTGAAAATGATTTCGAAATAGTTGAACAACTTCTGTGACATTTTTGATATCATTGGAAGTTATGACCATGAATATTCGCTCTTCTTTTGTCAATCGCTTTGTTAAGGGTAGTTGGTGAAAAATTTAATATCTGTACTTGTGAAGTAAAATTGAATCAAGAACGGTCTCATAAATAGGAATGACGTATCAATGATACACTTTTACTGTGATTCTAAAAAATTAGTAAAACGTTCTTTTTTAGCGCTTTTAGAATTACCCTCGCGCAATGGTGAAAAAAAATCATTCTCACTTTTCGACTATCTGTTCGTAAACCGTTTCTATGGATGCAAAATGATTCTGCCTGATAAAAGTATAATAAATGGCAGTTAAAATGAGATTATGCTGAAGCTTCTAAGCCCATTAGTTACGCAGTCACAAATATTTGAAGAAAAGAAACTATTTCGTGGCTGCCCTCCCTATACATGTAGAAGCGGACATTCTCCGAAAATAAGTAAGACTATTTTCTCTTTATATTTTCCAGCGATGATATGCAGTATTTTTACCTTTTTAAAAGAGAATTGTCAGTTTGGTTTCACCAGTACAATTTAACTTAAAAAAAACAGCAAAGACATTCATGTAGGTCTTAGCTCAAGTCGATACATGGAGGGAATAAGTGGAACAAAAACCAACAATGACACAGTTTCATTGTCGGAGTCATCAGTACATTATTTTTAACCAAAATTTACTTTATATGTTCACTGTATCTATCGTCCAATATGTGAGCAATTGCTTTAAAACGAACTGCAATCAGTGTTTGGCAGTTGACCCGCAATTAGTTGTGGCCGCAATTGGCAATGCAACTTTTTTAGTTGCGGTTGCGGTTGCAGTTGCGTCGCAAATATTTTTGAAGAGTCGTGAATTGGGTTACTGCCCTATTATTTCGAGTAAATTTGAAAGCAAGTCACAACCACAATTTTGAAAAGTGTAAGTGTAATAAATATTTAAAAAATAATAGATATAAATGAATAATAACTGAAATGATCTTTTTGAAACGAATGAAACGAATAAAAAAAGGCCTTAGAAATCAAGAGTATCTCTACCATGTTATCCTAGAGCAGTAGCACGGAAACTGAGACGCATGAGGATTCCTTCTGCGATTTATCCAAGAAGGATGAGCGCACCAAAAAGGAAAAATATACATCAAATGAAATAAAGGAATGGTTGAAAGAGCCTGTATTTACATGGTTGAAGATCTCAGCTATTCATTAGACCATGTTTCCCAACAATAACTTTAATTCGTGCTTCATAAAGTTCAGTATTTCCATTCCCTCAAGTGCAGCAGATGAAAGGCTTTTATTATTAGGTAAAGAAATATTGAGACATAAACATGCTATTTTTTCAGACAGCCACTTTGAAAAGCTTACATTTCTGAGAGGGATTAAATGGTAAACCTAGCCATTTAAATGAACTTCAACAACCATGTACAAATTTTTAATGTTTCCTAATGAAGTAATTAGCAATACTACCCTACTGAAAGTAAAATATAGGAAAAAGTAATTGGCGACGTGAATAAAAATAAGATCTAAGCTCAGTAAGCTGTGAAGCGATTTAAACCCTGTGATTTATCACAGTCTCTCTTTCAGCCAGAAATACTCTTGTTATTAATGATTATTAATCAGTGTTTCTGTGCGAGCTGTACAAGCTCTGTGTTTTTTAAGTAGTCTTTTATTTAATAGTTACGGTTGCGAATTGCAGTTGCGAGAGCAACTTTTGAGTTTGGGTTGTTGCGGTTGCAATCGCAATTATTTTGATGACTTGCGGTTGTAGTTGCGCCGCAATTATTTTGCAGTTTTGTACCTAACACTGACTACAATACATATGTATGCTCTATAACTTACCAATTGGTTGATGCTTTAGTAGAAGAATGAATGTTCTCTATTAACTGTTTTTTCATAAAACGTATATGGTAATTGATGTGCATTGTGTGGTAATAAATGTAAATATTGTTTTGTTGAACACTTTGACGTTCGAATTTATACGTTTACTGATTTTTTTATACCAGATATATATATTTATATATATATATATATATATATATATATATATATATATATCTGGTATAAAAAAATCAGTAAACGTATAAATTCGAACGTCAAAGTGTTCAACAAAACAATATTTACATTTATTACCACACAATGCACATCAATTACCATATACGTTTTATGAAAAAAGTTAATAGAGAACATTCATTCTTCTACTAAAGCATCAACCAATTTTTCAGCAACGCTAAAGTGTAAGGAGTACTGGAAAGTCCTATGCTCTTTTCTTTAATTAAACTATAAAACATAGGAATAAGGCGTGGTTCACTTTGATTTATTGGAACAAGAAAAAACTGTAACTGTAGACCTTAACTGCCAGCAACTCGAATGTCTCAATGCATCGTTGCTTAAAAAATGTTCTGCTCTAGTGAACAGGGTAGGAAACATTTTGCAACACGATAACGCTAGACCCCATTCTGCCAAACAAACTCAAGAAAAAATAAAGTCCTTAGGTCGGGAAGTTCTCCTTCACCCACCATACTCACCAGACCTTGTTTCAACAAATTTTCACTTATTTCGTTGTTTAAAGCATTTCACCAGCGGAAAAAAGATTCATAAATGTTCACGAGGTTGAAGCGGAGTTCAATTCCTTTATTTCTTCCAGAGATGTAAATTTTTTGAGAGGGGGATTAAAAAGCTCCCAAGTAGCTGGACAAAGGCTATATCTAATGATGGTGACTATTTTGTTGAGCAATATAGATTTTTCAGTAATATTTCTTTCAATGATTATTCCTAACGAAAATTAGGGCAGAACTTTCCGGTATCCGTACTATGTAGTTGGCTCATTTTCAGTTGGAATCAATATTGTCTCACTTTTATTTCTTTTAGTATTGGTTTAGTCATCTTGAAATCAAGTGATTTGGCAGAGAAACCAAAAGACCCTCAGAGATCATTTAAACTAGCACAAATTTCTCGAAATCCAGTCCATATTTAAAATAGTTTGATTTGTCAGGATAACAAACTTTCAAGTTTTTTCTCGATAGCTATTTCATCAGACTAAATGTGTTTTTCATGCATCTTAATGAGTAGTACACTACATTTCTTAGTTGTAACGGCGAAAATAGTTTTACTCAATGTCGAAATGCCTTATAATTTCTTTTAACTCTTGATTTAACTGTGATTCTTTCTACGGTAAAAATTCAAATCCCATGTCGTTAGACAACAATCAAGTACAGAGACCTAAGTGCGTTAAGATGAAGCGGACGGGCGAAGAGTATCAGACTGATCTACGATTTTTTATAAAATAAGATGTAGTAAACGATTATATTGATACTAGGACAATGTAACGTAATTTGGAGACCGTAAAGTACAAAAAAATTAAGAGTAAGAAGATAATTTTGTGTCATGGTAGAGTAAACTGCTAGTTCGCCACCTGTTGTATTCCTAAGCTAGTGAGTTCAGAAAGGGACGATCATGTAAAGTGCTTCGTGGACCTAGGATGAAGACGAAATCAGCAAAAAAAAATTTTCTATGCTACCGAAATCTCACTGCCGAGCCTGATTTTTGATCCCATGAGTTGAGCGATACTGGTCACCATTCAGGCGCAGTGTCAATCATGTCATGGGAATTTCCATGTCGTGAACTTTGTACGGCGGTTACTCAAAATATATTTTTTGATATCTTTACCCTTGTGGTCCGCGTCGCCTTATCTAATCTAATACTAAGAATGACTGTCGTGTGTTTATATATTTATTTATTTATATATTTATTTAATTATTTACATATTCATTTATATGTTTCGTGTCACTTTCAAAAAAATTCGAGAGATCCCGAAGCTTATATACTCGAGTCCGTATCATGGATACCGAGTTCAGGGGGTATTGCCCTATGATTCGGGTACATTGTACCCGAATATGACACAAATTGCAGAGTCAATTGCAGCAGCAGAAAACTAAGTGTCTTAGTTTTCATTAGGAATGTTATCATTAAAGAAATACTCAATTAAAACGTTCGTCCTTTGTAAATTATGTAAAACTAAATATATTGCATTGCATTTTTATATGTGATTTTATTTAAATCTTTCCAACAGTATTTGTCATCATTTTTGATGGCACGAGTATTATCACAAAATCTCTGCCGTCATTTTTGACGGCTGGGTACACTAGTATTATCATATTTCTTGACCTAGTATTGAGCTTTTTAAAATCCGCGCTTATGTTTCCATTATTCTAGTAATTGAGCTTCTTTATTGAAAACAATGCAAGAAACATATAGCTATATATCTACTGGAAAATTGAATAGTTTGAACAGATATAATCCCACCACAGTGTACTAATACTGACCGAAGTAAAATAGCAAATTTAACTGTTTTACATGAGTCACAAATAGTGTAATATTGAACGACACGAGCAGAAATAACAATGGTTAATGGTTTTGCATTTGATTCATGATGTTGAAAACATCAAGAACTGCTGTACATTCAAGTAAATGTATATGCTGTACATCAGAAAGGTTGCTGAAAAGTTAATGGTGTAATAATACCAATACGATTTGAGAACAACATTAAATTATGATTCTATAATTCTTTCATTTCAAAAACGGGATGAAGTTTCAATCAAAATCATTACTGACTAAAGGTACTTGCAGTAAGCGTACATTTCATCTTTGTTCTGTGGAAGAGAAGACACTCGAAGAAATTCGTCAAAATATAAAAAATCAACCACAGAAGGAAAGGATATTTGTTTGAAAGCCTGAGGAAGAGTGGTTCTTGTTTTATGGAACAATAAAGTCCTTATTTTACAGTTTATTTTGTTTTTAAGCTCCTTTTAGAGTTTTTTCTCAATGCTTGCGTCTTGTTAAGCTCTCTCAGCTGTAAGATTTCTGGGGCCTTCAACTTCAATAGGTACAATTTGCGTGGTAATTTTCCCTTTGTCCTTGTTTATGTTGCTCTACAGACGGGATTTTCTCAGCACAAATCAAGTCAATGTTTCTATTTCTTTTATAAAAAAGGCCTGACATAAATCTTAGATAAAAGCGTGAACAATTTTACAGCTCACACAGTACAGCATTGTGCATTCTACTGACGACGTCGTTAAGTCTCTGGTATTTTTGTACATTTTTCTAAAAGGTATTGGATGCTATAATTTAAATGGCTTAAATTCTCAGTGCACTCAAGAAAATGATGAAAATTGATGATTTTCGTTATAATAGTCTGAACTTTGGCTTCTTTAAAACATCTTTATTTTGAACATTTACTTGAAACGCGGATTGTGACAAAATAGAATACGTAAATCGTGAGATAAAAGAGAACATCAAAGAATAAATTTTGGTAGCCCAAATAAATATCCAATTAATAATTGAAAAAAGACCATATAAAGTAAACAAATACCCGCATTCCTGTCATGAATTGTATTTCTTGGTTTGTCTCACTGTCTTCCGCTGATGCGTGTCTTGTTGTTGATATTATTGTGGTTACGTGATAGAAGTCTGCTCGTAATGGCGCCAGCTTTCCTGTCGTTGCAGAGTAAACACGACTTTCCCTCTAACAATGTGTACTAAAGAGGGAAACCTGTGCATACGTAATATCTCATCGGGAAGTCAACTAGGGACTGAAATGCTGAGAAGGCCAGCGCTCTAGAATAACTCTGCCGGGAATTATAGATGGAAAACGAACAGTGCACGCAGGTATTTATTTTATATTCATCATATATATACAAGCAAAGAATATTCTCTGCAATCATCTAGTATTATATCAGAGGTCATATGAACTTCCTATGCTAAAACACTGTATTCTTAAAAGTGACTACACTGTGTCTTTATGAGTGACCACATTGTGTTCTTATAAGACACCACTGTGTCCTTATAAGGCACCACACTGTGTCTTTATAAGACACTACACTGTGTCCTTATAAGACACTACACTGTGTCTTTATAAGACACTACACTGTGTCCTTATAAGACACCACACTGTGTCCTTATAAGACACCACACTGTGTCCTTATAAGACACCACACTGTGTCTTTATAAGACACTACACTGTGTCCTTATAAGACACCACACTGTGTCCTTATAAGACACCACACTGTGTCCTTATAAGACACCACACTGTGTCCTTATGAGTGTCTACACTGTCTTCTTATACAGGTTAGTCAAATGGAAAAATTTTCCGTATCCTTCCCCGTCCCTGCATACTCTTGTGCATTTTTTTCATTACAATTTGAAATGAAAATAGTTCATAAAACGCTGGATTTCATTAATTAACCACTGTATAATTCACAGAAATGCTGATACAGAAATAGTGAAAAACTCATCAATGGTGAAACTCTTAAATAGTGAAACATTTATAAATAATGAAACAATACTCTTTACTATGTAGAATAAGACTTTTTAACGTCGTAAGTGGCTTATTAGTAACGAGCCGTTTAAGAAAACCAATAGCAAGAAAACTATTTAAGGAAAATAATTCTGAATTGTCTCAAAAAATAGTAGCTAGTTTAATTTTTTTAAAGGTTGTATCTATTTTTACCGAGGATTATAACACATTACCCTAATATCTTCTAAAGCTTGGTTTTAAAAGTGGTTTTTCAAGTCAAAGGAGCGAGCAAAAATTGTAGAATTTTGCGTACAATATACGTGTATATAATGAATCTATTATTACAGTGCGTGATGTAATATCATTACACCGTGAGGAAATTACATACAGAATCACTTGATGCTAAAAGCTTTGAGGAAAATTGCATGAAAACAATGGCTAATAAATTTATAGAAACGAGCTCAACAAAACGGAACTGATGAACACGTTAAATGATATTTTTTCACGTCGCTTGATTTCCCGTTACGGTGACTTTCCTTGGCTTCTCGATCTCCCAATCTGAATGCTCTTGATATTTTCGTTTATGAATATATGAAAGGAAATGCTTACATCACGATACCTGATACTTTTAAAATATTAAAGCAAAACGTAGTTCAAGAAATCAATAACATTACATACATGCTGAGTGAAGTAATGAAAAGCACCTCTGAGAAAGCACAATATTTAAGCAATAATGTAGGTCACTTAAATGGTATTATTTTCCATCCTCAACATGTTACAGTACAATCAAGCGATAGTAATATTATAATGATAATTCATAACAATATTTAATTACTATAGTTTAATGAAACAATTGTATCTATGGTGTCACAGGGGTCGAATATTTACGTGCATAAAGAGGCTTGAATTTTCCCATTTCATCTATCATAGCTAAGGCGGCATCCTCAAGAATGGCCCAAGTACGCAGCCTCATTCGTCATTTCAAACAAAATTTTCCATTCACCTGAAAGTCATCATTTATCATCTTCACAATCAGGTAGCCCCAGAGCATAAACCAGGTCCGAATGGTATTCAGGATAAAATTCTCCCCCTAACCATTCACACAAGGTTTCAAATATTCTGGCTTCTTCAATTTATATCATATACGTAATAGACAGTGTGTCGCCATCTCTCTCTCTCTATCTGTGTGTGTCCGCCTCATTACTTCATATCCATTATTGAAGAAAATTTATTGAACTGAAATCAGAATGGGTATACATGTATTATTAGCATTGTAGTATCGATACCATAGGCACCGGATCACTATAAAATAGGCCATTTTTTCCGTTATTAGCTTTCTTCTCTTACACGACCATGTTATCGGTAGATGAGATGAAGAATTAAAGTTCTGTACGTATAGGTATATTCATGGAAAATATTCAGGTTCTGATGGTACTACGAGTAAAACTAAAAAATGTGTTTTATTTCATAGATTTTTAATTTTATCACCTTTAATCCGTGGAATTTTCACGGGTACTATCTAGGTCATATTATCGATAAAAAAGATACAGAATGGAATTTCTGTATACATACATTTAAAACAATAATTCGTCATAAATCTTTAATACATTCATTTTTAAAATAATTTCAAACTAGTCACGTATAAACAGTAGAATTTCCACACGAACTATCTAGTTTAAACCAATTGTGAAGAGATTCAGTCAAATAGCTTCAGTTCGACCTAAGTTCCCACTGGCAAGAAGTTCGGGAATTACAGAATTTAGAGACAGTTAAGAATTTTTTTTTCAACAAAACCCAAAATCCCACATTAAGCATACTGTAGACATGCTGAAGTTATGCTATGGAACCACCATCTGACTATTTCTGAGAAATCGTTTCAAGTGGAAGGCAGACAAGCCGTATCTGACGTAAATTCTTAGTCCGGTAAACAAGGAATTCGGACAGGCAGCCTGCATTCTTAGATTCGAGGACGACTGGTTCCTGCGTGTAATTCGGTCGGATGAAAAATGATTTGTTTTGCACCAGTCACAAAGCAAACAAATCAACAGGTACTGGACCGCCACAAACCCCCGCACTGTGATCGAGTGTAAAAAGGTTCATGGAGAAAAAGTTCATGGCCTGGGTGGGAGGTGATAGATGGGAAGACTTTGTATGCGTTTGGTTTGAAGGATCCGTCAACTCTTATGTCTACCATGAGAAAGACCTGAAATAAACTATCTGGCATGAAGTTGTGCTGTGACCACTACATGTCAGTACTGGTTTTCGCACGACGGCAACAGCTGTAATGTGACAGCCTCATATCTTTAGTTTCTGGAATCCAAATTTAGGGACAAGTTGATTTCACTTCAGGCAGATCACTATTGGTACTCAAACTCTATAGACTTATCCCTCGTATTTCTCTTTCTAGGCTCAGGTCATGGCACACAGAGTCCGGTGTCACCCAAGCACTCTGGCAGAGTTGAAACTTGTTGTGGACTTCGTAGCCGACGTGAATGAGGAACATGTCAAAAGATGACACGCCACACCAAGAAAAGAGCAGAGCTGTGCAGGGGCAGCTTGCAGGGCATTTGAATGTTTGAAACAATAAACACAAATGTCTAATTTATGGCGCATCATTGTCACTTTTGTTTTAATAAACTGCAGCGATAGACTATTTGTTATAAATTATTGTTTTAATATCACTAGATGGAAATCATGCTGTAGTCAAATTTTGATATCTCTTTAAATGTTTTGATGATCCAAATATTTTTATCTTATATACTTTTTATTATTGGGATTTAAAGAATCTCATTTTATGCGTACCACTCTCTATATTCCACAAACAAATCCCAATCGAGCTGCTAAACTTTAATATGGCTAACATTCGAATTGGATATATATGGAGGAAATACTAATATCAAAAGAAAGCAAAATATTCGACGAAAAAGTTTCGACCATTTAGCAAAATTTCCCTTAATTTCTGAAGACTCTTCTTTAATCCACTTTAATGGAATACCCAACCATAATACATTTGATTTCAACAAAATAACAGTAAATATACAATCTTAATTTGTCATTCATGCATAATATATATTTCCTGCATGCAGTCTAGTGATGCCACGGCGTACGCTAAAAGTGATTATAGTTTCACTCAAAGAAATAAATAATTTTCAGTTGTGCTTCTTGAGCCGACAATGTATGACTCTCTTTCATTGAATCTTTGTGTTTTACGTGAAAGCAATTCATCTCGTTTTCCCAGGAGGATCCCATCGAATAACAAATGGAAATAATGACGCTTGTGTAGGGACGAAGGGGAGCTGCAGCAGCAGCAGCGAGACTCGCTCTACTTCAAGCCTCAGATGAAACTGAAATCAGTAGTAATCTGAACTTAAAATGGGTACAAAATGCAAAAATAATAACCAAACAATCATAATCTTCAAATATCCTTTATATAATGATGGGATAAGTGAGAAATTACTCGGTATTGGAGACTGTATAACCTTTAAGTGCAAACACTTCAACGATTTATCATCAGATATATGTGTGTTATCTACTATATTCGTTTGTTTAAATGAGAGACAAGATTTTTCTCAAAATCCTCGTATCCAATTCATAAAGTGTTTAAGAAACACCAGTACCAAATGCCCTCGGTCACACCCATTACTTACCAGTGCTATGCTTCCACGAGTTTCTTATAACAAATTATGTTCGTAGTAATATTCATTCTGTTCCCGGCGCACATTATCCTTTGTAGCTCTTGCTATGCACCCCAGTGGCATGGGATTTGTTTTCTGTGTACGTCTCATTAAACGAATGTAGCGAAACCGAGGCCGACTGTCACCCTCAGTTGATGGAAATATCGTACTGGTCCGACTAAAGCTGATGATGTAATAGAGCTATTATTGCTGTTATCATTATTATCGTGTTAATATAATTCAATTATTATTAGGGTTATTAGTAATACTTACTAGAAGTAGCTGTAGAAATATTCGTGGAATAATAGCTGCAGGGATATTTTGTGAATAGTCATTTTACTTCGTATCCTAAATTCAGCGAAGTCCAGAGCTTACGCCGGAATTATTGAGTCACCCCATAAATCAGACATTTGAAAAAAATGAAAGTTCGGTATTTTAATCCCAGTTTTAATCTACAATTCAGTGTGCCTATGTCCTAACTTTAGACTCGCCTGTAACTTTGAAATCATTGTGGTAAAGTTCAACCAGATCACCGTATGTGCTATAACTATTTCTTAATTTCGAATAATCTCTCTGTATTTCACTCTTCCATTTTCTCCCTTCTGGTCACAATACCTAAATTACACTATTTTCAATAACCCTGGTCTTTGTCTTGACTTATGTAAGTATATATACATCTATTTTCATCCCTAAATTAAACATTAAAATATTAAGTATAATTTAATTGTTTAAATTGAAATGCTTTCTATTATTTTAAATTCTTTAAGGTGTTCGCTTGCTGTCGAGCGATATTCGGTTCCAAAGAGTTTCTAGCCCCATATATGTATGTTCACGAATAATTCACTCAAACTCGAGTGTGCTACTCCTGCCTCACTGATCCTCATCAATGATGAAGTCGAATATCATACAGCCTTTCAAAGCCTAGAGAACCGGCTCACTTACACCTGAAGGTTCGTGTTGCTTGCCCACTACTGCAGATTCGCTCACCAGTCGACCAAGCTGGTGATGTCGACCAAGCTGGTGATGTCGACCAAGCTGGTGATGTCGACCAAGCTGGTGATAGTCGACCAAGCTGGTGATTGCAGCAACAACAAAAGTTAGGGATTTGGTCAATCCACACTAAAAATTACTTGGTTACTCTGAAGTACCCTTAATTTAGGCGTCGAAATCTCTCCTTAATCAAAAGGGTAAATATATATCCAAATTTGAACGGTATTCCCCGGTTTATGTTCAGAATTCAGTAGTCCGAAAACAGGTCAAAAACTCTCTCAACGTCTAGGAATTAGTTCTGGCCCATAGAATGAACTTCATCTCCAATAATATCCAGACAACTGAGGCCATTACAGGCGTGAGCACCGAGGGGTGGACACATATTTTTTAATAATACTAATTTTTCTTTCCTATTATCAGCTACATTTTCCAATTAATAGTACAACGGTCATGAATGTATGACAATTGTGAGAAAATTTCACAATTTTTTTTTTAATTGTGAGAAATGGTAAGAAAACAACGTTTAAGTTCAATGTCAGCTACCAGACGATGAGAAAAGTGTACACGGAAGACATCGAGGAAAAAAAATCAGAATTGCGAAAGACAACATTTTTTTGAGCCCACGAAAGCAAAAAGGCTAAGTAAAAAGACGGAGAATTTTCTCCACGGAAACACGCAGCTACCGTCGTAGGGGCGAGTTCTCAGTTGAAGCAGTTCACGATGATCCCTAGCTTTGCATTTACAACAAGTGACGTCTTCAAGCTGACACACAGCTCTCACACACCAAATCCCCGTTTCTAATATGATTGATTTATGGGCAAAAACCTGCTTTAATCTTAGTTAATAGAGTTGCAATAATTATTTTCAAAATTGATTAGTCTTTATTGCATTCCTTCACTTGCCGCTGAGTTCAGAATCCCTGCTACCTCGTTTTCACATGGCGGAACTTACGGCCATTACACCTTAAAAGTTAGGAGCGATAGTAAAATTGCAAGGAGTTTTATTTCTAGACATTATGGGCCTCGAGTTCCGCGACATCAATCCGATGGACTGTGGAATGCTATATATTTGAGAGAGTAAAATTCCGCCCAGTTTTTATTCGAATATGGCTTTTTTGAGGTACTTCTTCGTATCTTAGAACATGATTACACCGCAACGTGAATGTCATAAGTGTCCTTAAGTTATTCCAAAACTTCCAACGAGCATAGAACCCTTTTTGCAATAACTTGTTGTATGAGGGTTTTATCATGTTTACTAAAATCTACCTTGATCTGGAAAATAAAAGCTATTGACAAGCTATGGACTTGAATTGGCTTATGGTAAAACTGGTCCAAGTTGGTAGATTTCTAACTCTTACGAAGCGAGTTGTGCAATCAATCTCGTTTCAAAATCTTTGAGGTCACGCATTCCAGCTTAGTGATTACTCCAAATGAAACGTGTATAAATTCGCATTAAATAACTTAAATATGGTTTCTACACTAAGAAAACATATGAATCTATAAAAATTTGCATGGAAGTCTGCCACTATGGAAAACAGGAAATTATTGAAATTTGTTTATATGCGTTCAAGATATGTTGTCAAACTTGCTTGAACAAAATTGACGAGAATTAAGGTTAACAAAACAAAATTTATCTCTAGTCAATATCTGTTCCATCTGGACAACATTTTTATGAAAAAAAGTTCGTAGCCTCATCTTTTTTCAAGTCCAGCTTACCCTTCGAAGAAAAAAGTCTCAACTCAAGTGAGCGGCCAAACGTGTGCCATAGCTTTAGCTGGAGTCATAAGGCTCATTTGTTGCAATGAGGCGGGTTGTAAGTCTCGCACAATGCAGTAGAGCGAGCAATAATGCGAATTTGTTGCCGGAAGAGTGCGCTCAAATTTACAAGGTAACTCGGCCGACGCCGCACCGTGCAGTGGCGGTCTGGCCGGCCATCCGAGCCTGCCAAGTTTAGTTCCACACAACTGCCGTGAGATGCTTGCTCTTTTTAGATGCGTTAGGTAATGTTTAAATTGATGAAAAATATAATAACAATATGTACATGTAGGATCGCACACCCTTATGTATATTTTATCATTTATTGAGAAAAATGAATTTAATACAAATGTTAACGGGATTATCCCTTGTTTATTTTAGTGTAAAACTGTTACTGGCAAGTCACAGCTTTTGTTAGGATCGCTGTTGCACGCTAGGGAACGATGCTGCACCGAGTCTCTCATTTGCTTAAGAGGCTTTTTATTTGAACTCTTGAAATGCCGTGAGGCTGCATGTATGTATGTATGTATAACTGCCTAAATGTGCTGGATGGCTGGTAGCATAATATCTTGGTCAATTTATGCGATGTGTTTGTCTTTATTTAGGATTCATTTAAAATGGATAAAAATGTTCCCAGCGCGCCGTAACTTCGTACAACAAATTATTTACACTAAGTAAGTACTCTAAACTCTACAAGGAACTCACCGAGACTGCCCTCTAATTGGGATCAAACTGTGCGTGTTAGACCATAGACTGAGAGTGGTAACTACTCTTTATATGTACGTCACACAATTACCCTCTTGTAATTTTGAAAGAAAAATTATTTAAGGAATTTATTATTTATTGGAGCATTTCTTTGAGAAATGTATTTTACTCAAAGGGACAAAAAAATTGTTTGTCAACGGTATCTTTATGATGCATTTTTTTCTTTTAATAAGTGGTTTAATTGCAGTGGTGTAGAAACTTTGAACACAGATGGAACTTTGAGTACAACTTATCCAATAACAGTACTCCACAAAGTACTTTTCATTGTAGAAGCGCTGAGTTAAACTTCCAATATCAGTATTTGCCTAACAAGTATTTCATAAGAAACATTCTCAGATTGAAAAAAGTAAATGAGACGATTACCAATTAATTTCTTGATTTTGAAGTTTGTGTACACTCCCATACAGTGTTTCTCCAAGGCAACTCGAGAGTAATTATAGAACTTTTAAAAACTTGCCCTCTATAAAACCAACATATTTTCTTGCTGTCGTGTTACCTTAATTTGGTATCCAGCCCTGTAGCATCACAGCACCCTGAACTGTGATCCCACAAACCTCACAGCAAGGCTACACCGACCGGAGCAGTCACACAGAAATGTCCCTGATGCCTAAAATACTTCCCAGTAGAGATGTAGCGAGCGTCCCTGCACTTATGAGTACCTACATATGTCAGTAACAATTTTTAAAAGGATAGGGAAACTGAACTCAAAAAGTTTAACTAAATTCATATGGTTTTTAATAGTTTCTCAGAATTCACTGTTCCTTGAAGGAACGGAAGCAGAAATGATTTTCCTTCTTTTTTCAGTTGTTCTATGTACAGTGCTAAAAAGAATTTGATTCAAAATTTAGGTTAATAAACAGTATTAATTTAAATTAAATCGCAGGTCTTTTTCTAATAACCCAATCATCGGATTGGTTCTACAATATTGAAAATGAATTGACTATTAATTTCACAGAAGGAGTGAAATGATACACTCGCTTTTTGTCAGTCCACACACTACTTATGAAGACTCTAGAACCACATAGACTCTAGCACCAGTCTAAAAAATGAGAAAATTATCCCCAAAGTTTTTCAACCATAACTCCACTTTAAACAAATCTATGAACTTCAAACAAGTTCCATATGAAAGCCCCGCTCATCAGAAACTTTTTAATCATAAGTGAAAAAATGTTTTGGTGCTTTTGCCCGATAGCGCGTGAAATTTGCAGTTCTCCCTTGAGTTTGGGTAAATTTTAGCAGAATCAGTGCGTAAAACTACATACACACAGCGTCGCCTGAAGCCAAGAATAATGTTTTCAACACTTTCATTGTGTTGCAGCTACAAGAACATTAAAATTCGCGCTATTAGCACTGATAATTATTATAATAATAACAATCACTATACCAATGGCACATGAGCTTCTTCATGTAAATTAAATAATAAAAACCGTCGAGTACTTATTTATACATACATGAATTTTTTCACCTATTTGTTCATTTACTTATTGATTCACTTTTTACTTATTATTTTCTGTTCCCTGCACTGCTAAATTAATTAGATAGAAAAATTTAATTTGGAACCATTATTAAAAAGCTGTAAACAAGTGTTTATCTTAGGTTAAGTATTGCTCTTTTAATAGAACGAGTAAATATGTTTTAAGCATTGTATTGGGATGATAAAGGCACTGGAGAACCTTATAATTGTTTGTTTTCGTTATTAGCCTCTTTTTCTTTCAATATGGAAACTCCTGTGGGGAATCGGTGTTGACGGGCAAATGAGAAAAATTAATTAATTTAAAAACAGGTAAAATTTCCAAAATTTAGACGATAAATGGTGCGTGGACGATCGATGCCTTGGAAAGCGTCGTATGCAAAAAAGGCAGAAATAAAATAGAGCGATCGTAACATCCACCATTTTCAACGAAGCCTCTGAGAGTTACTTGTAATTCTGAGTTACTGACATCAATGTAGCATAGGCTTCACTTCTCTCACGTTAGAACCATTGGGTCAAAAGCTTTCGTAAGCTCACAAAGTATTTTTCATTTCAATTTTGCAAAGAACTGTGTGAATCATAATTCTTTCAAATATTTTGTAAACTGAAAGCGCAATTTATATTCAAAAGGCATGTAACATAAAAAAGAATACAACAGTTTTCACTCTCGTACCCATGGAATAAAAATATTAATGGAAGCAACCCTGTAATTCAGTTAAAACTTTTATTTTGACAAACAAACAAGTTGATATTGCAACTAATTATCTAAAATTAAATGATTTAAGCTCCCACTGGCATGGGTGATGGAGATTGAAATGTGTAAGACGAGTTATCTGTTTGTCATTTTTATTTTTTTGTCAGATTAGAACTAGCCTAAATACAAGGTTTCATGATGACACCAACTGAAACCGTGTGAAGATGCCTTTAAAATTTCTCCACTTTCACCAGAACTGCAGAACATTACCACAAGTTTGACACGTTTACTTTGTTTCAATACAAAGTTAACGGCAGCAATAAATAGTGGTTACTTCAATATTTCTCCGCGATCGCCCGAAATGAAATCTTCAGGATGATGAGCAATGAGGTGTGACCTTTTCATGGCTGACATGCGGTCTTCTTAGTTCGCTGTCAGTATATTTACCATGTGAAACTTGTTGAATTTTAATTTAAATTTTAAAAAGTACTACTTGAGTTATATTCAAAATCGATATCTCCTCAAAATGACGTGTATTTACCTGGAAGGAAATAAGTAATTTCACGCTTAAGAAGAACGTAAACAAGCTAGAAAACACATTATACGTAGATCTAACGTCTTGATTTCTCAGGCACCGTCGTCTAAATTTAATAGACGGAAACTTACGTGGTTCTGATTACTCCCTTGCACCTTTGAACGCTTTGTACTTTTCACATTATAAGAGGAAAGCGCACGGCTTCAAAGCAGCACAATTTGGTTAACGGAGTTTCGTATCATCAAATATTTAAGCTCGACTTGAAGCTAAATTGATTTCCGAACAATGATTAAGTAAGCTTTTGTTAAAATTCAAACTACAACACACATAAGATATTCTAAATATTCATACATAGACTGAAAATGTGTTACATAAATTATTTAATCATATTTTAGTCGAAGTTGAAAACATGATTCGTTCTGAAGTAGCAATGGAAGCTCATGTTTTCATTGACATCATGGTTTCATGCTTCACTAGTCATTTTTTCCAGAGCATATTATACTTTTCTGCAATTCAAATTTGCCAGTTTCCTCTTTTGAAAAATACAGATTAATCCCACTTAAAATGTTGAGAACGATTTCCTCAATACCTGCAGTTTTCAACGTTTTGTAGATAAAATATTTTTACGATTCGAGTTTCAGGGGAAGTGTGGCTAATCATTTACATTTTAATTTAAAATATGAGAGTATCTGAATATAATGCTATGACCGTTTATTTTATAGAAGTAATAATTAAGCACATTATGTATACATCATTAGTAACCAAAGCCGTTTTAAGTTACCGGGCTTATCATCAAGCACATGTGTTTGGGCGCCAAGCCAGGCGTATGAGACGTATGTTGGAGCTTTGAAAAGACTGCCTCAGTGCTGTTACTGATCATCAGCAGCTTTGGATGACAAAAACGAACCTCATTTCTGGATTCAATTTTTGAGACCTTAAACTTCATGTGGAAAACGCTCAAATCCCTGAGCATCCACGCTTCATAATTCCGTAATAATGTCCATGAAACGGCAGCGTTGATGGACCTCGCGATAATGCACGTCATTATTCGCAACAAGATGCTATTTTATGGCTGAATTTTAAACCTTTCTTGGGGGATTATTACAGGCATCATTGAGTTTTGCTGCCGTGATCGCTCTTTCGGGGCAAAATTGCGAAAAATTGCTATTGGACCGCTTGAGGTTTGCGAAAGCCCTGTGCTTCTCTCTGGTATAATGATGGTAAAGAAGACTCAGAGTAAAGAGTGCATTGGCACATAACATCAAAAGATGCTTTAGTGTTTCTCCTCCCGGAGAATAATCTGATGGTTTACGACCGTTGCCTGTAATTTGCACGAAAACCACATGTCTATGTCTTCGTTTTTGTAGTGAAGGCTTTTTTGTCCACCTTTTGTGTTTGGATAATAGGTATACAGACGTCATTGTGAGCAATAGATGGACTACATGTGAAGCAATTAATTAATGATCGAATATTAAAAATTAAAAAGTAATGGAATGTTCAAAATGTTGGTACAAAACGTTCACTAATAACAAAACTTGTTTCTGACTTTTTGAATGAAAACATAAAAGGATATGAATATTGCACGAGTATACTGATAAGAAAAGATGAATCAGAAAAGTTAGAGAAAAATTATTGGTTCACTCACCTTTATAGAAAAAACTACGACACCAATTATAAAGAATGCCTTCACGCATCAATAACGACGTGTAGAACTTCATACTCATTGTGCTGTAGTGTAAATTGAGTTGATCAAAATGTGTACACTTGAGCCGCGCAATTTCATAAAATTTATTACTACAATGATAGCAGGTTTATTTGTACACAAAATATCTTCCATGATCTAACCAATAATTTTCAAATTTATTACACTTATAAACGTTTTCAACCTACATTGGCATTGTGCTTCTCCACTCCAACCTTTTGCAAAAACTCTGAAAGCATTAAAGCATTATGCAAAATGGCGGACGAAGTTGGCATTTTTTACTCTTCCTTGAAGAACTGGCAATTTTTTCCAAGTTTCAGTGTGGCTTGCCGCAAGATGAAGGAAAATTTATCTTCTGTAGCACTTCCTAAAAGCCTACAATACCGGATCAGAGAAACCTTTAATATTGACTTTTTTACCTTAGTCACACAGGCTGGTGTCAAATCGTTCATCCGTAGTTAAATCGTTTAGTATGACTTGAATTAAATGAAAAATACTCTACTCAATCAAGAATCAGTGGCTTAAGCAGGGGAAAGAACGTTGCTGCTGATGTTGATGCTCATCTGCGCTGAGGAAACATCTGCTCATCAAGTGTGTGGAGCAGTGTAAGGATCTCATTAAATCAGAAGGGAGAGCTTCATTAGATGCTAACTCTGGTTTGTTTGAACACCTTCAAGTTTAGTGAGCCGACAATTTTTGATGCTTGATGTACTCATCAATATTAAATGAGCTCATCTGGGATCGCCTGTGCTCATCGCAAACTCTTTCCAGCATAATGAAACCGAAAGCCGTACTGTGCCGGCAGAGCGTTTTTGAGGTAAGGCGCTGCATGTCGGCCCACGAATTTTGTAAGTCTTCTACATTATTCAACATTTTCTTGCCATTAATTTCGTAAATATGCCTTTCATCTTGATGATGTTATAAGGAATGGTAAAAAATTCTCGTATAAGTCTTAATTCTTAAAATCTCTCAATGATTCATGCTGTGAGAATTATTTTTCAACCTGAACTGCTTCACCTGTAGTTCGTTTAATGAATCCATGGCCTCAATGTATAACACAAGCGTGCAGTGTTCTCTTAACTAGAGATGGGTTTACACGAAGTCTAGAGACTAAATATACGTTACTCAAGCAGCCAGCATCACAATATTTGTTGCCGTTAAACATATTGAGACTGCTATAGCTGTTCCATTCCGTCAGAATTGCAGCTTCATATATGAATGCATTTTTATCGCTAACATCATGAGTAAAATACTCATAAAAATGACCACAAAAATTAGCAGGATTTCATATAATTTCAGTCATTTCACTTATCAAAGTCCTCATCACGATTTATTCATTAAAGTCACTGAGAAACCTTCGTTCAAATAGTCAATGAAATCATATTCATGTATTTAAATTATCCTAATAATAAACACATTTCATAGTGATAAGAGAACTTAGTGTTGTGGTTTCTTAATATTTGCACTCGCTACAGATACTTCAATTTAAATTTATTCAAATGAAATTCCATTTTCAAATAACTTTTTACTCTGTTTGGGTCCGGTTTGAAGTCAAAGCATCATTCATTGCGACATTAAGTCTAAAAGTCCCCTTATATTCATCCAATTATTCGTATCATTGCATATCATTCAGAATATTTTTGCGTTCTAAGTAAGATTGAATCAAAGGAATTAAACATAAAAACATGTAGACTGTAAGAAAAATATTAAGAAACCAACATGAAACGAAACTAGCAAAAAACAATGCCTGATGCACTCCATGTCTGTCTTTCTCACACAGACATGAAGTGCATCAAGTCTTAAGTATTCAATCGTGAAATATTTCATCCAGAATTTTGCTGGGTCACCCTTGATTCATTTTTTGCATGTGTACATGTAAAATGTTTTTGGCGTTAACGTATGTAAAATAGAATCAACGGATTCCTCTTAACATCATCTCACATGACAAGTGTTTACATTACAATCACAATTCACAGCTGCAGTTCATCGAGGCCAAGCCTCAGCAATATTGCCCACAGTCGCGTAGCTGGCGGACAGATTCTGTTTTTAACACAACGCAGCCTGTAAATCAACATTATCACTGTTGACGGAGGTACAATCTGACAAACATAAATTTGAGAAATAAATTGGTGGCTGTGAATTGGATTTTTTATCCTCGAGATGAAGGTTATTAAGCAAGATTGATAGAGCGGGCTGTCTCCTGTAACATCTAAGAGAGAAAAACATCCTCCCTCGGGGGAGTCCTTTCTCTAAGCCGCTCGTCCATCTCTCTTGGTTTTCCAGCTGGTTTTATCCGCTGTTTTCCACGCTGGCGGCAGCCATAAAGCGGGCGTTCCAAGACTCTCGGAGACCCGTTTAAGGCGAGTCTGCCAACCTCGCTCTTCCTCTGACAGTGGGCAACGTCAGGAAAAAAGTCTACGAGTAGCGTATCATTCTAAATTTCTTGAAGTCAAGGAGTTACGTCATGCCCGTCTATGAAAATCTGTTATGCCGCTTCATGGCATTTTTAAATTGGTAAGTAAACTTTTATTCGTTTTAACAAACGAATTTTCAAGCATCTCACACCCACCATCATATATTTTCAAACTTAGATCCTAGGATAGCAAGTTGTCCATACAGGGAAATTCTAGGGCAATGCATAAGACCACAACTTGATACTTCGAAGCAACTGCACTTCTTCCACCCGACAGCACTGAGCTACTCAGTTAATTTGTGCCAACTGCACTGTTTACACGGCATCTTAACATGCTATGCCACAAGTGAGTTATAAGTCCACAGTTTGAGCACAGACTTAACAACAACTGCACAACCGTCATCACCGACGACTGTCACGAGCACAATTCTGCTCTGTTTCTGATACAACTGAGCTATGCCAGTACCACAGAGACACTGCCATCGCAACGCTGTCTGATTGTGTTCACAATTACTCCGTCTTAGATCCAAGAAATAATTTACTACACTATTTTTTGTAAAAGGTAACAGAATATTAACTATCGATTGATCAGTGTTAGGAAATTTCTTGAAACTTTCTGCTAGCGAAGGAAATGTTGTTTTTTCTTTCTAGTAAAAAATGGTTCTCGTTCAGCTACTCTTATTTATTTTGTCAGAGCATCACAGACGAAGACGAACAGACGACTCTCGATAAACTTCTGTACCAATATACAGCCGCTTCTACTAATGGCAATTACACCCGCTGAATGAAGTTGCTGAGTCATATTGAAATATTCCTGCTAAATTTTTATAATTAAATTCCATGCCTCAGCATCTGACTACACCTGCACATAGTACGTGCATCAGCATACACTTCAGAGAAATAGCACAGTCGCACAACACACAAAGCGTATTGTTTGAGTGTAGCTCGCCTCAATTCAGGTGGTCAGTAACACAAGAGTTAGGTGCACTGTTCAGTACTGCAGAGCATTTCAATATTAATAAGCAGAGATCACAACACGCTGCCCTTACTGTGCAGCTTGAGGCGAGCGATATTGCTGATATTAGATTGAATATTTCATCAGCAGTTCGAAAAAATTCTGTTTCATTAACTAACACCTGGACAGACCAGATATGAAGAGGGGAACGGGACGAAAATATGCAGAGCAGGGAAACGTGTAGCAAGGATGGCAGGTGCTCTTGCTTAATAGAGTGTGCGTTAATTTTTGCATGAACTAACTTACCTGCTTTATTTCCTTTTACTCTTGGCCCTTCTTTGTAGCTTATTGCATGCATTTTACTTTAATAAAATTCTAAATTGGCTTCAAGGTTTTTGAAAAAAAACAATAGCTACTTTCTGACGGAGTTCTGAGATATTCATTAACTAATGTGCAATTTAGACAGAGAAGAGCAACGCGTAACCTGCTGCTCGAGCTGTGTTCTATTAGTGCCTTTGTTTTCAGCTGAGTGAGAAAGTTCTGAACGGTTACTATTGTTTCATTCAAATAGTATGTATAATTTATTTCAGTACCATGTTTCGCCTTCATAAGTTGTAATTATCAAATAACATTTATTGTGTAATGAGCATTTCGAAACTTTCTCACTTCAGCCTGCATGATACCCATGAAAACCATAAAATTCCAACCGCACCGAAATTTGCGTGTATTTCACAGTACATGCATTTCAATTTGACAATAGAATTGGACTCTTAGACGAACGAATTTATTGGAATTTCTGTGTCTAACGTACCCACCGATATGAAGGAACACCGCTCAACGTTTGTGAGCTTTACAACTTGAGCGAGTCCGTTTTCCTTCAGCTCGTGAGTACGCACACAACTTGACTACACGTCACTTGAGGAACTTAGGTTTCTATGTTTATTTTATCTAGATAGTGGTGCAACACATCACTTTTTCCGTCGAGTCTTTCATCTTTCATTATTTAACTTGAGTTTCCAGGAATTTCGAGAGTACTTATAAGAGGACGTGAGATAATTCAGGCTTTTACTATAAATTGAATAATTGGCAGAAGAATGCTCTAGACTTTTCGTTGTTAAACTTACAAAATTATTTTTTAAATTGAGTGTCATCATGAAACACAACAGAAGCTAAGTGACGTCTGATTCACACCTGAAGCCTTATCGCTATTTACTGTGCTTCTCTCTTTTATCTATGTACTAGTCGTGATGGATCCCCAAAGAATTCCACGGCACTGCTTCAGTGCGACCTATTATTTTCTGTCCAATTTTACTCCTGCTGGAATCACCACATGCGGAAAGAATTCAGTCGGGATCGATTAATGCAAAGTAAAATTTCCTGTCAAAGACTTGGGTATTCATTGAATTCCGTTCGGAATTAATCAAATGAATGGTATTTACGAGTTCAGCAAATTGTTTAGAGATGAAAAATTGAACTTTTTGATGAATAAATTTATCAAACTTAACATTTCTGGATGTGAATTTTCCTCCATAAATTGTTCATTGCTTCAGTGTAGGTCATATAGTTACTTAATTCGTCTTTGGCATTCTCCTCACGAATTGCTGAGAGCGAGTGGTATAAAAGTTTGAACAATTATTGTGAGGTCTTACACCTTTATTATGCCTTAATTGTGGCGGTGGCGGTGCTAGAATTTTAAGGAGCTTGCAGATAGTCCTGATCAGACCTTCAGCAGACTGGTAGGATTTTCACCAATGTGACTATCATCCAAAACTTCCTTGAAATTTTTTCACTGAACATGAAAACTGATACATCATTAATTGCTTATTCGCTTCTTTCTCAAAAAAAATGTATACGCACCATGAAATTTCATATAATTATTCCAGATTTCTGCAATGAATATAAAGTTTTTGTTTTTATAATGTATCCTTCGTTCACTATTCGACTGCAGCATGAACTCTGGAGTCTAAATTTTTAACAAATTCGTTCAGAAATCATCTTCAATCTGGATATCACTCTGATAAGTAAAATAATCATTAAAAGCGAAGAAAGTCTATTTAAATTATCCTTTTTGCTTTGTAAAATCCGAGCCACATTGCACTTAGCTCCAAATGCCACTGCAGCAACTGCATTCAAACTAAGACTCTATTCAGGAATAATTTTTTTCTTTTGCTGAAGAAGCAAAAAAATTCCCAGCAATATTTTACCCTCAAGTTAAGGATCTTAAACTCGATTTTAAAACTAAGATCTCATTCGGCCTTCATTTCGCTTAAAAAGCTTATAATTATTATGATGCTGTTCAAACTGAGCAGAAAAACAAATTTTTTAATAAAAACAGTCACGCGAGAAAAACTGTCTCCCGTTGCCAGAAAAACTCTGTAAAATAACTCAGAAGGCTATACAACGTTATATAAGGTACTGAAAAAGAACATTGGTTATTTTAGTTATGACAGAATGTTATAGAATATAACAACGACACAAAATATTATTCATGAACATAGTTTTCACTCATATCTAAGATCATTGCCCAACGACTGATGAGTTCAGACACCTTTTTTATGAATCTTCTCAGAATTTATGCAAAGAATTCTGAAGCTCAACTCAAGTTCTTTATTACAATGTATTAATTTGTTAGGCATGGAATAGTCTAAAGAAAAAATGTTGTATTATGTAGCGAGAATATGAAAGTTGAGGTATCAGTTCCCAACAAATGATAATCAATAACTTTGCGGGGTAAGCAGTATGTGG
Organism: Trinorchestia longiramus; assembly: GCA_006783055.1. Classification (NCBI taxonomy): domain Eukaryota; kingdom Metazoa; phylum Arthropoda; class Malacostraca; order Amphipoda; family Talitridae; genus Trinorchestia; species Trinorchestia longiramus. Next base: position 635,554 of record VCRD01000032.1, on the reverse strand, counting down.
TTACGATTTGAATAGAAGGGAAACCATATTTTTACGATTTGTTTGTACAAGAGGTTTTTGATTTTTTATCTCTGAGACTGTTTGGAATTGAGAAACGTTTACCTCACTAGTTATTATTGTCCTTAGCAGCGTGTAATGCAAAATGTCATACGTATTTACCAACACACACAGCAAGATTTTTTTGAATACAGGTTTTCTTAATCGGGGTCGTGGTTTGCCTTAAAATGAGCATGATCTTAAACGCCTCTGATTGTCGTAACAAATTAATTTTACATTAAATGAAAATAATCCGTCTAAAATATTTATTTGTTCTGTCTTCAAAGGACCGACAAGCATACTGCTCTTCGCTGGTCATATCGTCCATCGTCGAGTTCGAAAGTCATCATTTCCATAATGATTATCGTTTTCCCATCAGGTCCAAAGACAACCTGATACTATTTTCACTAGCATTGAACTGTTGTGCAAGCATTGAACAGGTTGGATTTGAATTTGATTCGAGGGAAGTCTCTAACACATCATCAACAGTCCAAATCGAGGGCAACCTTCAAATGTGTCGTGCGATCATTAACTGTTTGTTCTTCAAAAACTGTACATATTTCGCTAAAATATATGGTGTGAAGTTTTTAGAAATATATCCTTTCACTGTGAATTTTGACATGCTCATTATACAATCACTTTACACTGTTGTACAGTCATAAGACTATTTAACTTTAAATAGTCTGCACACACTCTCCACGTTTGCAATTCCTCCGAAATGTAACCATACGGAGGGCTTAGCTGTTCAATCTTCTTAGATAAATAGCTATGAAAAATTGTACGAAATTGTTTTGGCACCTGATGTTAATACCTAATTCATATGTACATGGTAACTGAATATGGAACCCTACAGACCATTAGATGAAACATATACACGAAACTTGATGCCAAACATTAATTATACTTGAAAACTTTGCTGCTTGATTCACTTCTTCAGTTCCACGCAGTTAATACGCATAATATCAATTATATGTGTAGAAAATAACATCGATTGGTATGTTCATTTTCAAACTAGAAAATTGGAAAAAAGTAAGGAAGTACGTTTGAAGTAGCATTTTCCTACATATGTAATTGGTTTACTTGAATTAAACAACATATTGGTCACAAAATCTTTTATTTCATAAACTGTTTTTTATTCTTGAATGTGCTGGCACAAGTTTGAATGTTTGAGCAGTTGTGCCGGTGTTGCAAGCGACCATTCTGTCGCAAGCAATACCTGAGCAAAAATCTGTCAGAGAATTATCATTTCAAAGTTAACCAAATACCTCTTTCAAGTCAGACAACATCTGTTCTTGTAAATAGCTCAATTCAGACTGAAGACACACAATCCTTTATGAATTATTTGACGTCACTTCAAGTTTATTAGGTTTACAATAATTAGACATAAAAGAGAAATCCAAATCATACCTGTTATGAGTGTTCAGATCGAAATTATCCCTCGTGCTTGTCTGATATTCCCTCTGGTCTGAAAGATTTGGTTCATAGTCAGAAAAACATTCCTGCATTATTGGTACGAAAATCTTTCGGAAAAATAATTTTTTATCTGTATTTCTCGCACTTTTTTAAGTACAGTGTATAATTGAAAGTATACTGCATAAGTTATATTTTTAGACTATTTTCCCTCTGCATAAGCTGTTTCAGATCAATGTCAAAATTTACCTGCATCAACTGTTTCTGACTAGGGTGAGTACTAGACAAAAGGGTTTAAATAAATTGTACAGCAATCAGAAGAGAATATGTAAAAAAATCCTAGTCTGTACTTGGAGTCGCTCCGTATGTTTAGAGCAAGCGAATTACTTCTGAATAACCGCATCAAACTTCGTGACAATTCTTTCACAGTAATATTAAACAAAAAGACAATTACTCCAATGTAAGTTCAGTGGTGAGATAAATCAAAACCTAAATTATTTTCGAAAGAAACAATAAGGTGGAAGAGAACTTTATCAATTAACCATGGAGACCAGAAAGTTAACAACATGCACTGAAGAACAGTGTGTCCATAGAAATAACATCATGGCTGGCTTTGCTTTTGTTTAATTGGAATGGAATGTTGAACTTATAAAAATAATGAAAAATTTAATCCGTTCGTGGTTTTCGACGTCAATTGAAACGAAATTTTTTGAACTACCACTGGTTTTTCACCTCAATTGACGTTTTTCAAAAAATTCAAACACTTTCAAATAACTGTGTAAATGAATTTTAAAGGTTATTTCATTTTTTTATGCGTTTTTTGGCTGCTGGGGAAAAAACATTTTTTCTGATTTTTCATCCCCACAGGAAGTACAGTACAGTATGTGTATATTAATGTGACCACGTACTAGTTAAGAAGATCGCGTTTTTCTCTTCCGGTAGATTTGATATGTACAGTACTGGACAGAAATAAAATTAAAATGTCAGAGAACTGACGAGAATATGTGTTGAAGAATGGAAAACCATTTCAATTGACTTGGGCACCGAAGAATTGTGTTTCATTGTGCAAAGGGCATTTTTAAGTTTTATTGGGCAATAAAGAATTATTATGAAAAAGTGATGGTTGGTAATCCTTCTATGCAAAACTTTTCAAACTAATCGTAAACGTTAACACAAATTTGTCAGTTTTTAAAGTTGATATTTTGATACTTAACATTGTGATATTCGTAATTGTAATTTACATCTATCTACATATATAATCGACTATGTATCTCCATCGCTCTATCTCTCTCTCTCTCTCTCTCTTTCTCTCTAATTCTCTCTCTGTATGTGTGTTCATCCCATTCCTTCCTATCTATTACTGAAGAAAAGTTATTGAACTGAAATAAGTACGGCTATACATGTAGTATAAGCATTGTATTGTGGATACCAAAGGCGCCGGTTTACTATAAAATACTTTATTTTTCCGTTATTAGCTTTCTTTCCTTAAAATTCCATATTATCAGTAAATACGGTACAGAATTGAAGTTCTGTTTATATTCATGAAAAATATTGAGATTTTGATAGTACCACGGTTACCACTAAAAAATGTATTTTATTTCATAGATTCCTAATTTTATCACTTTCAAACCAACGAATTTCAACGGGTATAATCTGGGCCATGTTATCGGTAGATAAGATTCTGAATGGAAGTTCTGCGTATATCAACGGGAAGTATTCATTTAAAACCGAATCATCCTTTCGAAATTTTTAATGCACTACTTTTTATAATAATTTTAAATTGGTCAAATCTAAATCGTAGAATTTCCATTGGAACTGTCTAGTCTAATCTAATACTAAGAATGAACGCCATGTGTTTATACCGTATGTTCCACAAAAGCCCGAACTGAGTATTATTTTTCCCGTATCAGTAATACCATTATTCAACTTTTTGTATGCTCTTTTCTATAAATTAATTTTGAGGGATAATTTTGATAGAAATTAAATGTTTATGGTATTCTTATGATGGTATTACTGATACAGGACATATGGGTTAAGGTTTTTGAGGGACATACTGTATATTTATTTATTTATATATATATATATATATATATATATATATATATATATATATATATATATATATATATATATATATAGTGTG
>VCRD01000032.1:579056-630837 GCA_006783055.1 Trinorchestia longiramus | reverse complement strand
ATATATATATATATATATATATATATATATATATATATATATATATATATATATATATATATATATATATATATATATATATATATATATATTTATTTATATGTTTCGCGTCACTTTCAAAAAAAATTCGAGAGATCCAGAGCCTTATATACTCGAGTCCGTATCGTGGATACTGAGTTCGGCGGGGTATTGCCTTATGATTCGGGTACATTGTACCCGAATATGACACGAATTAGTCAATTGTAGCAGTAGAAAACGGTCTAAGTTTTCCTTAGAAATGTTGTCATTAAAGAAATACTCAATTAAAACGATTGTCCTTCGTAAATATATATAAAACTAAACATATTGCATTGCGTGTAATTTTATTTAATATCTTTCCAACAGTATTTACCATCATTTTTGATGGCACGTGTATTATCACAAAATCTCTGCCGTCATATTTGACGGCTGAGTACACTAGTATATAATGGACTATGTATCTCCATCTCTCTCTATCTGTGTGAGTCAGTCCCATTACTTCCTATTTACATATAACTGAAGAAAAATTATTGAACTGAAATCAGAATGGGTATGGTAGCATAAGCATTGTATTGTGGATCGCAAAGGCGCCGGATGACCATAAAATCCTCAAGTTTTCCGTTATTAGCTTTCTTCTCTTGCACGGCCATGTCAGCGGTAAATAAGGCACAGAATACGAGTAGATGTTCTGTATATATTCACGAAAAATATTCAGATTCTGAGAGTACCTTGGGTAAAATTGAAAATTATATTTTATTTCAGATATCCTTAATTTTATCATTTCAAACTGAGGAATTTTAACAGGTACTAACTGTGCCATGTTGTCGGTAAATAAGATACAGAATAAAATATCTATAGAAATTTATGAAAAATATTCATTCAGAGCACAATAATTCGGCGTCAATCTTTGATACATTAGTCTTTATAATAAATTAAAATTAGTAAAATTGAAACTGTGAAACATCCACGCGAACTATTTAGTAAGTTCAATGAAAAAATTATCTTCGTTGAAGTTCAAAGATATTGATATTACCCCTTTACAACCCAATGTAGGTTGAATGACTCAATAACTACGATGTATCCGAATTAAAAAAAAAAAGAAATAGAATCGAGTATTATAAAATAAGCATCATCTTGAAGTTAAAAGTAAATAAAGTAAACTGTGTTTTCTACGGAAGATTGTTGTGAAATAAACGACTAGGTTTGCTCAAGATAGGCATGATGAACTCGGAGAAGCTGCAGGCATTCTCTGGAAAGGTAGTCCGGTAATGCCTTTAATCTTCTGATCATGATTACCTCCACACGGGCTTCGAATTATCGTGAGCTGTCCATAAAGATCCTTGGCGAAGCGTCTGATCCTTACGAGCAACTTCAAAGGGAAGATCGCCTGGAGATCAGAGAAATTAATGAGAAACTCGTCCACGTAACACACTAAGAATTCTGATTTGTTTCATTTTGCCGTCACTTGAAAGAAGACGCGACTGAACATGGTAACATACCTTGCCTTATTTTATACTTGAGTGTCACAATCGTACAAATATTCTTATTTTTTATTTAATTACCATGAACTTCATTTTGTTCGAAACCGCAACAAACTTGCTAAAACTAATTTAAAACAGAAACAGTTTTAAATTTATTGGATGTTGCTTGCGCTGTTAAAATGCAAATTTTATTTCCTTTATTCGCCTCCAAATGTTTTAAAAAGGGTTCTCAATCAAAATATAACGAAAGAACTCTGTTCTGAGAAATTTCAGGCTGTCACTGATGAAAATCCTACCAGTACAGCTACAGAACTGGGCAAACAGGTTATGTTTTATCATTTCACGGGACATGATCATCTGACTCACACTAAACTCCTTGTTCCGTTCTCTAGTTGCACTGGCAGGGTTTTCACCCTCAAAAAAATTACTGCTGCAGATCATGTGATGCATGGGTTATCCTTTTTGAGACATGAAAACTATCTTCTACAGGTCTTTCCATTCACCACATAATTCCCACATAATGTTGCTGCTGGAATTGCTTTATTGCTCGCTTGAAATTCATAAAGTATAATATACCTAATGTGTTCTTCACGTGTAGTACACATTTGGGTTAACAATAATTATATATTTTAAAATTTTCAACAAAATCTAAAAGAAGAAATCTTGTTTTAGTAATCAAAATGACTACACGTACGTCATTTATAAGTTAAACTGATGTAATAATACCCTAAAATTATTAGTAAAAAAAATGGACAGAGCTTACGTTAGAACCTGAGAATATATAAAATGGCATTCAAGACAGAAAGCGTCTTAGCTCTGTCGCACGTGAAGTCTATGATATAATTTTATTACAACATAGCCCAGAACGTGTCCTACAAACAGTCCATATTTGTACAGAATCTTTTCCGTAGCTCAACAGTCTTGTACCTACCAGCATCACTGCTGTATGTACAATATGTGCCGCTGGGACATTAGGGTATCGAACGAAAAATTATTTTATTATGCTCGCTGATTGCAATAAAACGTTTGGTATCCATTGTATGAAAAATTCTCTTTTGAAAAGAAAAGTGACACTAAAATGGTAAAAAGTGAATTACCTTTAAATCAGTATTTCAAACAGAACCAGAATAAGACTGTGTCGCAAGCGGACAGACAGCGAGAAAAGTTCTTCTTCTTGTGTAATTCTACTTTTGATAAGATTCATTTCATGCTTCACAGTACTTTGCAGTGGCGTTGCAAGAGCTGTAATACATGTTTTACCTCTGACGACAGAAAAATAACGACCTGGAATCTTTGGTAGGCGCACTTCCAGCGAAAAATTCTTCACTGGTGCATTTGATAGAAATCCCCTAAGATCATTCTCTTAAGGAAATCAAATTATTTGTGTAACTTATCTTGACCTACAATTGAAAACATCGATAAAAACTTTTTCTCACGTGTATTTTATTTATATTCAGACGTACTTATTGCATGATAGTTAAGATTAAATATGCGCTTAATAAGTTCTACTTCATCAAGATGTTTTATAAATCTATAGTTTTTAAAAGAATGTTTTTCTCCAGAATTTATAGACGCATTTCACATTGTGGGCATGAGAACGAGTCCGACAACAGAAAAAGTCAGTATCCTTGCGAATCTGTATGTTAGCGTACGTTTTCCTACTATCTCAGTGCTACTCCGTCGTAATATACTAGCATTGTTAATGATAATGTTGTGTACTTTATTATTTGGTTTACTTCTATTTTTAACGTTACTTCCATCTGTCCAACCGCAGGCACCGGTATTATATATATTACCGACCATAGAATATATACCACCTAATAATTTTATTTACACGCACTTTCAAATCAATGTTATAGCACATTTCAGGCATGAACTTTATTGGACATATCCTGTATTTTTCTCCTTTTTCTTTTCATAAGAAAATGAGAGGGTGCAGTAATCTCTGGACAATTTAGATCACGAGTGTCAACTTCCAGACAACTGAGCAGAGTCTCGTGCAGGAAGCGTGGCTGTCATCTGAGTTTCAGGAACTCCTGCTTGTCGGGTTTCATAGATCACAATCTTTGAGTCACAGTTCATTTTGAACGATTAACTACTTTTTAAATAAAAATCAGTGCGGGTTTCTAATTTTTACGATAAGTTCTAACGTAAATACAAATATTCAATCAATATTTTTCATGTTAGTCATTTTTTTAATTATAGATATTATTTTCGTAAGAGCTTTATTGTCCTGCACAATTTTTATCCGGCCTAAATATGGTGAAGATAAGTAAATACTCGCATAGAGTCTATAAATTAATTTGTATGGGATTTCTGAAATTATGCTCCTATACCATACATATATTACAAAATATGTGGTTCACATTATAGTGTCATCCCAGTCATGCTTTGACATCATTGCTATTTAGTGCTGCGTTCCATTAATTATGGACATATCTCTCATGAGCGTGAATAATTAGGAGAAAAATGTTGAGACCAATTATGATAATCAAATGAACAGAAAATAACTTTCTACCAGCATGTTATGGTGAATTCAAATAACCCTATTGAATAAGTGAAATAAAGCTCTTTCTCCAATTAATTGCAGTGAGGAACATGTGTTGGGAGTTAAAAGATATTTAACCTCCACTCAAAATTCACTGTCTTAACCTGTACACGATGTAATAGTATTATGAGTCATAAACTTTTGCAAGTTTCAAATTACTCAACTTTTTACCAGTCAGCAGGTCTCTGATGCAGGGCAGAAATTTTTTAAAATTTAGTCATCAAGAATGATGAAAATTATACAGTAAGAAATAAGCTGCACTAAGTACTGTGCTGTCTGCGAACTGGAATATTCTTATACACCAAGAAAATTTAATTACTTTGATGTCTAGTGACTTAAGGGGCTCACACATTAGATGACACTATCTCATTTCTCAGATATGCACAATTCACCAGCCTTTAATGTCCTCATCAAGGCCAAATGCTCTTAGCCTCACGATCTTCAGAGAAAAGACTACCATGAAATAAAACCAGTGCAGCGGCAGCACAACACTCACATGGATGCGAGTGACAACCTTGTTTCACGAATCGAGAGAGTAAACTCAAGCAAATTCTAGTCACAACTAGACGACGCTGAAAGAGTAAGCTTAGGAGTTGAGCGAGGTAAGCAGAAGACGATCTGTTTGAGGAGCCTTTAAACAGCTGCACTTCCCTAAAAGGAGGACCCAATATTGGATGCCGTAAATCTGCTCAGCAAATGGCCCTCTTTCCGAGCACCAACACATCCTCCCTGGGCGATCTCCGCCTGAAGACGACGCTGTCGTCAACTCAAGTTTCTGCAGAATCTGTACAGCCCTACTCTTCATGCCCTAGCATGCATTCAAGCGGTGGTGAGTCCCTAGAATTTTTTTTTCAAGATCTGGATTACTAGATGATATACTAATTTGATATTATATCATTACTGCAGAGAAATAGCACGATTAGAAATTTAGGTATACCTACACAACATGACATCTAGGTATGCCTGAGTAATCATCTATGAAGGCAAATCTGTTGAAAATATCAAGCTACTCGATGACTAAGAGTAATAAGAATCGACTTGAATGGGGATATCGAAGAATCCTTGTGCAGTTGTAAATTAAAGACGAAAAGACTTTTACATTTTCCAAGCCCATTGTCGCTTGGGCTTCGTGAATAATTACGCTCTATATCCTCTTGCTACATGATTTTCTTCAGCATCTGAGAGATAAATGTACGTGGAGTTGAATTGAATAGTGTAAGGCAAAGAATACCACTTTATTCTTAGAGAGGTACGATAACAGTCATAAAAGCATTAACTGCTTAATTTTTATCCATTTCACTGATGTAATTTGTCTATGATATAATGGTCAAGCCCCATGTTTCTGTATAATATCAAGCCCAAATTAGTTTTAATTTAAACTTTACTGTACGAGTATTTACTCACTCATAATTCTCTCACTGGCACTACGGTGTGTGATCATGAATGTCACCTGACTCACTTGTTTGCAATATATGTACTTTACGACCATAACTTGACTTACACCTAACTTAAATGAATATCACTAAGTACTTGGTAGAATTGACAGAATACAAAATATGTACAGAAACTCTATACAATATCCTTCATAACATGTTTTTGAGAATGACCCCTGCTAAATTTGCGCTATGAGTCATTGTGTATCCCTGAAACCAAGTTGCATAACTGTTCTATATGCTTCTTGGAATCCCCTAAATAGGGAATAAACGATTAGCATAGCAATCGAAAAGAATAATAAAAATGAGCCGTTTGGCCCATTCTTGAGTTGATACCGAAGATCCATGGCATAAAATGGTGTAGGTGCCAGAGATACATGTTTTAAAGGTGAGTGAAATCAGCTTCGCGAAGCTACATAGCAAGTAACCTTTCTTGAATAAAATTTTGTGAAACTAGAACCCTCTAATTTTCTGAAATGGCTGAAGAAATTTTACGTTTCAATCTGATTACGTCGAGGAGGTATTTTTTGCAGTCTCGTATCGTTCTTTTGTTTCAGGCTCTCGTCCTTTCATCATCTTAAAATTGTAATGAGCTTTGCAGCCGCGAATACAAGCGATAAAACTCATCCATGTCCTTTGACGTGAATGTGTTGAAAGCAATCAAAGAGAAGGAAAAGGAGACTTGGATGGTATTTTTCCTTGTTTTATTTTAGAAAATTATCCTATTCAAAACCGTATAATTAAAAAATACGGTATGCTAGTGTATATTTTCCACAGGCGAAACATTTTTCAGCAACGACGAATGACTCGGTTACCACACGGCAACCTTCATCAATTGTATTCGGTTTAATTACTACAATCTCATCATCATAATCAATCGATGGGAAGAATTTGAGTGTTTCTCAATGCATGCAATAACAATATGAATTAACATAATTAACAGATGTGATTTGAGTTATAAGATTTTTAGGAGTCTATTTGAAATTTGATGAAGATTCAGCATCAACATTGGACGAAACAAAAATTCATCAATTATTACTGTGATTCGAAACGTCTTGTTTGATATTTTTACAACAGTCTGGACTGAAATCCCAAAGTTGAAGTAGTTAGAAATCAACAAACAAAAATTCCTCTCCCAATGCATAAAAATACCTGTCTAAAATAATTAGAGCTTCCAAACCACTTGGAATTTTAAAAATATTATTGGAAAATCATGAAAATGCGTTAAAAAAATTTAAGAGCTGTTTTTAAAACTCAACAGGCTCAGAAGGATCGTCAGAAAATTATTATAAAAGAGTAATGATAACACATTATCGTTTAATCATATATCAAATAACAAAATCTCATATAACATGATAATTGCTAGTTTAGTTGAATTGGGGACAAAAAAGTTGCTTTGTTTATTCGTGACAAAATTTAATGTTCTCGCAAATCATGTTACACTTCAGCTTCCTCACGACTTCAACTGAGATAAAAAAACTTTTCTGCATGAACGAACTTTCCTTCCACTCAAAGAGGTTTGCTTACCTTAAGGAGGTGAAATTTTTTATTTCAATGTTAAGGTAGACACTGTCTTTTACTAGGCAGCCCAGGACGCAAGGTGACGATATTTCAAGCGCAGAACCTGAGCGAGGAGACGTATAGGAGCAGCGGTCCAAGGCACGAGACACTTCTCACCTCCAGAGTGGTGGCTCAGCATTTTGTCGAGCTTTCATTTAAAGGCTTAATTAAAGTGACCCTCAGCCTTGATTGCCCCTTCATTAAGTGTCTCTATTAGGAGTGAGGGGCATCACTTTAGAGCACAACGACTGCCTCGTCTGCCTAACTTCATTACCTTAAGACTTACGGCCCACCTAAAGGGTGATGTGCTCAGATCATACAAAGCCTTGGACACACAAATTCTGACTTTGAGGGAACTTGTGGTGCTCATGCAACAATTGCACAGTAAACAAAGTGCTTGGCGAGGTGAGATGTTCTCTCGTGCACGAAAAAATGTTTAGTGAGTCGTGATTTTTGAACAAATGTTAGAAATCATGAATCAATTATGCGTTGCATAATTGAACACTTATCATAATTCTCACCACGTATAACACTGCATTGACAACATAAAACGAAATCTTCATTATGGTGATTCAAACAGATTCCTAACGACAAATTTTGTCCACTGAATGAACGTTATCAAACACAAACAAACACAACAACAGCGATCAATACCACTTGATTCAACCGCGTACATTAAAAATTGATCAATGTTGTAGACTAATCCATCAGAATACCTACAAATTCTCTCACACGAAAGCAACATTATCTGACAGCACCTATATTTTCAACAAGTATAGCAGCAATGGATAGAACAGAACAAATTGACGGACAATGAATAATCGCTCAGAAGCCAGTTCAGGTCTACATGGCATCCCAGACGGAGCTTCCATTGTTATTTATAACCTTTGCTATCATAGAATAGGTAACCATACTGGAACAGTAACACGACCAATTAGACGTCCAGCATGTAAATGATGGATACATCATTATATTTATCTAGACAGCGCAGATGTGGAAATTAACGAGTCAAAAATACAGATAGAGACTGAAATAAGACTCAACAGATGAATCAGTCACTAACTATGAGACTCAATAATTTTGAAAGGCAACAGAGACGCACTACCCAATAAAAGTTTTGGTAACAGCAATGACACAAGTTAAAAACATGACTTTTGGCTTGATTGATGTAGCAACAAAGACTGACACTAATAAAAACGAACAAAGCTCTCAGTATCGGAACTTAAATTACATGCATTGCCAAATTATTTCCACCTCTAACGAATTTTTTAGCTCCAGAAACTATCATAAATTATCAATAACTAGACAGTTTCAGGGGAAATTCTACGATTTCGATTTGATTAATTTAAAATTATTCTAAAGGAGAATGTATTAAAGACTTACGACGAATTATTGTGTTTTAAATGAATGCTTTTCATTAATATATAAGGAACTTCCATTCTGTATCTTGTCTACCGATAACATGGCCCTGATAGTACCCGTTGAAATAACTTGCTTTAAAAGTGATGAAATTAAGGATCTATGAAACAAAATACATATTTTAATTTTACCCGTGGTACTATTATAATCTGAATATTTTTCATGGATCTCTACAAAAGTTTCATTCTGTACCATATTTACCGATAACATGGCCGTAGAAACGAAGAAAGCTAATATCAGAAAAAAATTGAGTATTTTATAGCAATCTGGCGCCTTTGGTATCCACAATACAATGCTTGTAATACATGCATGCCCGTTCTGACTTCAGTTCAATTATTTTTCTTTATTAATAGATAGGAAGTAATGGGACGGACACACACAAACAAAGAGAGAGAGATAGAAATACATTGTCAATTATATATGTAGATTGTTCTTCAGGAGACACGATACGATCGCAATAGCACCAAGCAATTCAAACTTTATCCCTCTAGATAAGGCAAGAACACAGACCTACATGAGCAAACAACCATCAGTAGGGTTCGAATAACAACAGAAGGAAACATCTGCACGTATGCATCATACTATTTCCTGATGTTCATGTGAACAACCACAGCTGCAAACAAATACTCATCTACGTATATAATCGACTATATGTACCTATATCTCCATCTTGTTCTATCTGTGTGCATCCATCCCATTACTTCCTATCTATTGCTGAAGAAAAATTATTGAACTGAAATCAGAACGGGTATGCATGTATTACAAGCATTGTATTGTGGATACCAAAGGCACCGGATCACTATAAAACATGCCATTTGTTCCGTTATTAACTTTCAATAAACAATAAACTTTAGAGACAAAAGCTTGACAGCAAACTGAACAATGCACTATATAATTAACAGATACACTTCAGACTTAGCTGGTAGTGCCAGCTCTTCTTTTTCATTTTTCCTCTTCTCTCATCTTCTTCCTTTATCTTATTTCCACTTCTCGATCTACATATCTTCTCCTACTATATTCTACCCCCCTCCGCTCTAAGGCTTTCCAATCACCAATTATTAACTTTCTTCTCTTACACGGCCATGTTATCGTTAGGTAAGATACAAAATGAAAGTTCTGTATACATTCGAGAAACATTCTGATTCTGATGGTACCACGGGTAAAACTGAAAAATGCATTTTATGTCATAGATCCTTAATTTTATTACTTTTAAACCAACAAATTTCAACTGGTACTATCTGGGCCATATTATCATTAGACAAGATACAGAATGGTAGTTGTGTATACAATAATAAAAAATATGCATTCAAAATGCAACAATTCCTCGTAAATCTTTAATACGTTCATGTCTATAATAATTTTAAATCCGCAGAATATAAATCGTGTAATTTCCAAGAGAACTGTCAAGTAATACTCATGAAGATGTTCAACGCGAACATTCACTGCAAATGTCCGTCCCATTACATCCTATCTATTGCTGAAGAAAAATTATTGAACTGAAATCAGAACGGGTATGCATGTACTACAAGCATTGCATTGTGGAGACCAAAGGCCCCGATGACTATAAAATACTCAATTTTTTCCGTTATGAATTTTCTTCTTTTACACGGCAATGTCATCGGTAGATAAGATACAGAATGGAAGTTTTGTATATATTCATGAAAAAATTCAGATTCTGATGGTACCACGGGTAAAATTGAAAAATGTATTTATTTCATAGATTATTACTTTTAACGCTGTTAAATGAAAGAATTTTCACGGGTACTATTTGGGCCTTGTTATCGGTAGATAAGATGCAGAAAGGAACCCCTGTATATCTTAATGAAAAGTATTCATTTAAAACGCAATAATAAGACATAAATCTTTGATGCATTTATCCTTATAATAATTTCAACTTAGTCAAATCTAAATCGTGGAATTTCCACAGGAACTGCCTAGTTTCTGTATAAATTCATGGAATTGAATTGAAACCACTTCAACTTCAACTTCATTAAAGCTTTTTCGATGACATGAATTCTTCGACAGTAATATCTAAATTTTGTTAAATCGGTAATTAGGTAATTAATCCAAATAAACAATAAAATACACGACTTGTTGCTTGCTTGCTTGGTCTACCTTTCTGTTACGCTCTTAAAAATTTAAATAGGGGAAAATTTGGTAGGATATACACGTATTGTATGCACTGTATTGTGGATACCAAAGGCACATCCTGCAATGTGGAAATTTCCTCGCGGAGCTCGCGTCCACTGGCAAATCATACGAAAAAATTCAGTAAAAATGCACATGAATTTTTTCACGTGTGGATATATTAGTTTTCATTGAAAACACAATAATTCTTTGTGAATCTTTAATACATGTATCGTTATAATATTTTCAAATTAGTCAAATCTAAACTGTGAAATTTTCACTAGAACTGTCTAAGCTTTAATAACTTTCCGTACGATATCTAACAATTTGTATTCATTCTAACTTCTCAAGGAAACGTTTATGCAATATTTTGAAATGACGGCGAATTTGCATATTTTTACATTTTTCTCGATGGAATTTTGACACGAAGTTTTGACTGTATTTCAGTGAATTTTCAGAGCATTTGGCAGAACTTTTGATTGCATTTGGGTACAGCTTTCGATGACAATTTCGGTAGATCTAGCTCCTAAATTTCTTACACTATTACGATAACATGTCCCGCGTAATATTCAACAAAACAATCAATGTTTGCCATTTACTAGTTTGAGCAAGGCTTAAAATGGGGAAACAAAATAATATCAATAAAAATGGCATCTACCATTGTAATGTTTTTAATAGTATTAAAAAATATAATTGTCCGAATCCCAGGGCGCTAAAAGTTCTCCCCTGGATGAGCATCACACAGGATGGGTCACAAAAATGTTTCATTTCTTTTCAAATACTTATAACTACGTAACTGACGGTCGAAAAAACTTCAGAATGATCTCATTTTCACTGCAAATAATTGTACTTTTAACAGGTGAAACTATTTTGTATTCATAGATATAGTTTACAAACACGTAATCGAAAAGTGAGAATCATTTTCTTAGCCATGGCGCGAGGGTAATTCTAAAAGTGTAACCTGTGATTTTACTTACATGATAAACAGTGAATGTAAAAAAGGAAAAATAGCAGTAATAGATTTTTTAAATCAAAATATTTACGGTTTACTCAAATATCTACATGTATAATAGACAATGTATCTCCATCTCTCTCTCTGTGCATCTACTGTATGTGTGTCCGTCCAATTACTTCCTTCAAGGTCATTGACATTGTGAATGATGCCATCACGTAAATCTTCCGGTTTGTTGAAGGTATTTAATAAACTTTATCTCTGAGATGACCCCAAACAAACAACCGCACGGAGTCAGATCGGGACTGCATGGTGGCCATTCTACCGCATGTTCAACTCCAATGACACGAACTCCAAAAATTTCTGCTAAAGTGTTCTTTGCGCGAATATTTCTGTGGCATCGGGTTCTGTCTTATATCCATCGCAATCTGTCGAATTTATGCCCGTAACCAACCTGCAGCTGTGCAATAATTTCTTTATTGAGCATGTCTAGGTATTTATCGCCATTCAAATTCCCTTCTTGGAAAATTGGTCCGATAGCAAAGCCAGACCCAGAGAACCCACTCCAAACTGAAATTTTTTCTCGGGAGATTGTTCTTTCGAAAAAATTATTTAGTGGCTGTTTGTAAGGCAAATATGAGTGTGGTGACACATAATATATAAGTGTACGTGTATGATAAATGTATATACATAGTCTCGTGCGATGTACCAGGGGTATGGAGCTATGGGACTCCGTCGTCATCTGGTTAACTATTTTACCGAAAGCCTGTTACGTAAGCACAACAGCGCGTTGTCCATTCTGGACCCTGAGAAAGGCTCCTACAACAAATGAAAGTATTTAGAATAAAAAATCAAGGGAAAAAGTATGAAGCTTCAGTAACGCATAGAAAGCGAGGATTTGGATGCCAGACTTGGCGGGGGAAGGGTTGACCTATCAAACAAACAAACAAAAGAAAAACGTATAGCTCCAATAAAGTTGGTTCATAAGAAATGTAACAACAATGGTTTTTAAAGATGCCTTACCATAAAATTCTTAAGTTGTAGGTATTCTACTCATAGTAGATGATATATCAGCGGTACCTACGGGTAACCGTAAACATTCACATCACGCAATGAACGTTAAATAAACATGGTGAAGCAAATGAAACTTCACTTTTTCAATGATGACTTAAGAGGTAGTCATTGGTGACACTACTGTAAATTCTGATGTGGTAGGTATTCTACACATTTTAGGTGATAAGCGAAATTTTTTCTTTAGGCACAGCTTAGAATTAACATCATTGCATTCAACAAAATCGAATGTTTAACGTCTGAGAAAAACAGAAAAAGAAAAAATATGAGAGTGAAAAGTTGAAACATGAAGTTGTAATTGTTATTGAATTGAAATTGTAATTTCTAATTACTGGTTGACTGTTTAGTATGACTTGCTGATGATCTATTTAATTTAATCATCATTACAGTTATCTGTATATATCATCGCGTTGAATAAAAACGGATGTTACGTTTCAGAGAAAGAATAAAAAAATTATAAAATAAAACGGAGCAAATGTCTAAAATTTCAAAATTTAAATGTTGATATTTTAGACAAGAAGAGCTGAAGTAAACTAAAGTTCTGAGGTTTCACATTCACTTATTCTGACAAAACAATTACGAAAATTGACGAATGAACTTTATGATTATACCTTCGAAAAATAATATAAAATAACATGAGAGATAAAAAAATATCTAAAAGCCTTATAAGAAGAATAAACTGGGGAAGAATCACAAATTCAAATACAATTCTATTTATTTTTAGGCAAAATACAATTTGTTTCCTACCAAAATGTTTTCATTTTATGTTTTGCCTTATGAAAAACTGAATATTATGAACATTGAAACATTTATCAGATAAAGAAGCACCAATTAATGAGCCTGAAATTTAAAAGTAAAAAAGTAAAAAACGCCCCGGTTTTTGATCAATTTAAATTAGTCTATTTGAGTCCAGAGCTAGGGAATTGTAGCACGAGTTTGATATTTACGTTTATTTCGTTTGAATATTAACTCTACTTCAGTTTACACTTAAGTTGTGTGACACAAACATATGGTAGATATTTATATGTAGCATGTTTCGTTACTAAGTTAATTTTGTTTCATCATGCATGGGGACTGAGTTTTCTGTATTTGTATGTTACTTTGATATTCGAAAATGATGTGTCACGTTTTTTTGAAGTTTTAATTGATTGGTTTTTCTTCATATACGTGGGCAGTTTATATCAAAGCAATCCACCTGAAATTGAAAGAGCCCTTTGTCCAGCATCGGACAAGCGGAAACTGATGTTAACATCGTGTCGCCGATTAGGTGTCACACCCTTGGTAGTGGGTGGATGGAATTTAACAACGTTGGCAGAACTTTGAGGGTGATATAGAGAGGAGAATATTTCTATGACTTTGTGCATGTGTACTCTTTGTTCTATCGGGGTCCAGTTAAACTTTTTCATGAGAGGGGCTGCATGATCGTTTTTTCTGAAGTTTCCTTTGCATACTACTTTAACAGCAAAATTCATACATTTCTGTAGCTCTTTTTGAAGACCTTTAGGTATATCTCCCCAGACCAGGTCACAGTAGTCGAAGCGTGATAACATTAAAGATTGGATGACTAATAATCTAGTTTTTTCGTCAAGCATGTTCTTCAAGCGGGGAAGGAACATTAATGTACCGTTAATTTTGCTGCATGTTTTCTCCACGTGGGATGTGAAAGAAGTTTTGATCAAACCAGACGCCCAAATTTTTAACTTTTCCGACTGGTTCAATAATGTCATTTCCTAACGTTAAAGTTGAATTCAGGGGCTTTTTTATTGTGTTCTTGGAACCAAAAACGATGCACTGTGTCTTACTTGCGTTAAGCTTGAGACCATTTTGGTCGTACCGTGATTTTACGTGTTTTAAAAGTCTTTCAGCATTTGTGTATGTGTGAGGTAGTTTGGCCCCCGAGCTTGTCATTGCAATTTGTACATCATCTGCGTCCATAGAAATTCTCGTGTTTGAGGGCATGCATGGGAAATCATTGATGAAAATAGAGAACAAAAGTTGGCCGAGAATGGAATCTTGTGGAACGCCAAAACCGTTTTGATGGGTCATGAAATCGTGTTTTCTAGTCGAACTGCATGAAAGCGGTTTGCTAGATAGCTCTGAAGCCACTGTGTGTCGATTCCTAAGTTAGAGATTTTCTGTAGAAGCCGTGTACATATGTTCAACACTGTCGAAAGATTTGGAGAGGTCAAGCAAAAGCAAGAGAGTGACGTTCTTTTTGTCAATGTCACTGTATATTTTCTCGGTGATGTTAAGCAGCGCATCTTGAGTGCTGGTATGTTTTCTGTAGACATACTTGTTTTGATGAAGTAAGTTAGATTTGTTCAAATGTGTTGAGAGTTGATTTGATATTACTTTTTCTAGTATTTTGGATAAGACTGGTAGAAGGCTAAGTGGCCTGTAATTTGATGCAGTATTGATGTCACCTGCTTTATGCAGCGGTTTGATTATAGAATGTTTCCACTGCTCCGGGAATTGGTTTGTTGCAATAGAAGTATTGATTATCAAACGAAGCAATGGTGCTGTAACATTGAAACTGTCGTTGATGTATTGAAGGCTTATGTTGTCATGTCCAACTGCTTTTGTATTTTTCAACGAGTATAAAATTTTACGTATTTCCTGTAGACTAACTGGATTTGGTCTCCACGTGTTAGTTGTAATTAGTAACTGGGCAGGATTTAGGCCAACATCAACAGGTTTATGTGGAGTAGATTTGGATACTTCGTCGAAGACTTTTGCACCGACTTCAGAGAAGAAAGTATTGAAATTAGTGGCTGTTTCCAATGGATTTACGAATTTCTTTTCTTCTTTTGTCTTTGTACTGTGCCAATTCTTTGATGATTTCCCAGGTTCGTTTTGAATTTTTCTTTACAGTTTGTAGTTCCTTTTGGAATGTTTTCGTTTTGTTTCTTTTTTTTGCCGGAGGGCCATTGCATGATGTTTATAACGGTCTCGTAGAGAGTTGTTCGATTTGTTACATGTAAATTTGTGAAGGTAAGTTTTTTTCACTTTGCACAATTGTTTTATTTCATCTGTTATCCTGGCGGGACGCTTTAGTTTAGCTCTCCTTGTGGTGTATGGTGCGCATTCGTTTAAGCCTCCTAAGAAATTCTCATTGAAAAATGAGACTTGACTATCAACATCATCAGTTATTTTCATCCTTTGAAATTCATTCCTCCTATCCCATAGCTTTTCTTGAAATAGTTCTGGTGTGTATAGAGTCTTCATACAGTAGGTCATCAAGCAGGATGTTGGTTTCTCTTTTGCTACTTTAATTAAACATTCTACTGCGTGATGTTCGGATACTGAAGGTGATATTTCTGTGCTGATTATTGCTTTAAGATTATTAGTAATTGCTAGATCTAGGAGAGTTTTGGAAGTTTTTGTTATGCAAGTTGGTTCTTGAACCATTTGTGATAGATTCATTCTGTTTAGCATTTTGGTTAGCTGATTACATTTATTATTTAGATCTACGTTGAAATCACCGAAATCATAGAAGAATTTTTTCTGAAATCGTTCTTAGCGTTTTTTGAATGAACTTTAAAGATAGTTGTAAATCTGCAGATGGGTGTCTGTAGACAGTACCAATAATGATAGATTTGTGCTTTTTTACCTGCATGTTAAGCCATATCATTTCTATACCCTCACAGATTTATTTTTTCAAAATTTCTGATGTTGTGTAAGCCTATTTGATGTAAATGTAAGATCCGCTACTTATGTTGTTTTTTTGCCATCGTATCGGTAAAGTGAGTAGGCTGGGATATTAAAATGTGAGCTTTGAATTCTTGAATCAAACCAGGTCTCAGATACGCATAAAATGTCAATATCCTCAGTTATTATCATTACTTTTGTCAACCAATTTGTCATTGAGTCTATGTGCGTTGATATGTTTCATTTTAATACGATTTATAGTAGGGTATTTCCTCGAGGTAGTGCATTCGTTACATCATGCGGAGCATTTTGCATTAAAATGTGAGGGTTCGGTGGGGTGCTGTTTGATGCCAGCCAAAGGTGGTGTTGAGTTTACCTTGACATTAGTGTCTAGTCATCTGGACGAGGAGGATTTACTATTGGTTGCATTTTTTTCATTAATGAGAGCACTATAGTGGTAGTTTTTCAGATGGACTAATAATGGGGATTTGTTTATTTGCCGTGTTATTGTGGGCTGAACTATTGTCTTCCATATGCCGCCATTCCTTTCACTGTATATGTGATGGTTTTTGTAGAGCATGAGAAGTAATTTGAGGGATGAGGTCCCTGGCTGCTTGATCAATATTTTATCATGAAGGTATTTGTGTACCAGAAGATCAAATTTGCCACTGTCCTCGTCGATGAAATTTTTATATCGGTTTTTGTTTGTTCTGCTTTCTGCTTCGATGGCTCTCATTAAAAATTCACAGGCCTGCATCGTGTTTTGTGTTTCGTTAAGTTGAAGGGCTACTGCATGGAGGAAGCAGTGTCCGTCAGCCAAAGTGTGAGACAATGTTACATTCAATGATTTTGTTATATCATCCATATCGAGAAGTGAGGGTGCAAGTTTTGCGCCTTCAAGGTATAGGTAGGATAAGGGTCAGTTTAATCAAAGGGGAGTTAGAGTAAACTTATTATACTGATCGACGACAATAGATTTTATACGTGTGCTTAACATGTGCATTAGGGGATATTTAATTGTGTAGCACCGGTGGGAAAGCAGTTAAAATTTATTGACACCGTATGAGAAAAAAATAACGATTATTGTTAAACGTGTCATTTGTAAGTGTTAAATTGTTATACTCTCATCACCAGTGTTAAATCTTCAGTCTAAATAATATGTATTAAGGTTAATATTATGCCAGAAAATCGAGGTTAACGGTAGGATGATTCTCGTGTTTTCAATGAGAAGATTTCATTGAATTATATTGTTCAGTGTTGCACCAAACTGTTCAACTGTAAGGAGTGCGATTAACTTATTAAATAGGGTGTCATGTTGTGGTTCATCTTGCTAGAATGAGGTGAATTATTTCCATTATGCATGTCAGCGATTATTAGGACAAGGCATGTTAATTTCTCTGTGTGTATTCACTATTCTTCTCCCCTCTGTCAATGAAAAATTGGAAACCTTTTAATTATTTCATTCATGTGGAAGACTAGAGCCTCTCCGAAGGCGATTATGTCATACTAGTAGACCCACACGTGAAAATTCACGTGTTTTTTACTGAATTATTTCATTTTATTTGCCAGTGGACGCAGGCTTTGTAAAAGAGTTTCCACACTGAAGACAGTGTCTTTGGTATCCACAATACAATGCTTACAATACATGTATACCCTACCGAATTTCCTCCTATCTAAATCCTTAAGAGCGTGACAGAGAGACGGTCTATTATTAAACCAGGGGTCTGTACTCTGAATATTTGGCCTCTACTCCGCACGAAGTTTCAACAGCTACGAAAAAATAAGCTGAAAAAATATGCGAAATAGCTTATTTACGACAAGATCAAACGCTTTAATACCGTATTATGACTTTCGAATATCCGTGTTTGTAAGTGCCCTTAAATAAGGTACCTTTTAAAAATTATTATAGATATAAAACTAAAATGGTAAAGAGATTTGGTTAATTCAGAATGAAAGAAGAAATTTCAAAGTTTAATATAAATTTATAAATGAAACAATAAAATACCTTTAACTATGTAATACAATATCTTTTAAATGACCTCCATTATTAGTCAAACAATAGCGTGCTCTTTCAACGGTGCTGTTCATTACTTTCATTAATGTCTCTGGTGAAATGTTTTTTATCTCTTGGATGATGTTTAGTTTCAATTGCTGTAAAATATCAGGCATTTCAATGTAAACATTTTCTTTTAAGTATCCCCAGAGAAAGAAATCAAGAGCACTTAGATCTGGAGATCAAGGTGGCCACGGTATATCACCAAAACGAGAAATTATTCTGTTTGGAAAAATTACTATTAACATTTGCATTGTTTCTTAGCTGTGTATGCTGTAGCTCCATCTTGTTGGAAAAAGGTAATCTCTGTGTTATTATCTCCTATTTTAAGTATCATATATTCTTGAATCATCTGTCTATACAGGTTTCCATTAACACAAATTGCATCACCATAAACATCTTCAAAAAAATATAGTCCAATGATCCTCGAAGACGTGATGCCACACCATACTGTTGCTTTAGCTGAGTGAAATGGACGTTCATGAATTTCTTTTGGATTTTCTGAAGCCCAGAATCTGCAATTTTGCATATTAACAAAACCATTGAGGTGCAAATGTGCCTCATCAGTCATTATTAAATTCTTTACAAATTTTCATTTTCTGCAAGCGGCAGAAAACTATTCGTAAAATCAAATCGCCTTTGGTAGTCCGTAGGATGGAGTTCTTGAGTTAATTGAATTTTATATGTATCATACTTGAAATCTTTTACCAAAATACGTTGCAGTGAGGTACGTGACATTCTCAGTTGAATTGAACGTCTCCTAGTTGACGTTTTGGGCCGATCAGCAACACTCGTTGCAACAAGCTGAATTGAAGCACCAGTTCGTATGGTCCGTGGCCTGCCACAACGTTGTGTGTCTGCTGTTGTCCCAGTTTCTCTAAATTTCACTACCAGTTTTTTATGCACTTCTTCGAAGGACTTCTTTCAATACCATCAATATTCCTGTAATTCCTCTGAACTGCAGTAACCGAACAATTACATCGGAAGTATAGTTCCACTATTTTTGCTCGTTTTTCCATTACGTAGCGATTCATTTTGGGGGGTGGATTTTATGAATTTTTTCGGCTAAATGTCGTGATTTTCGGTATACTTGATACGCTGGTAGAAAACTTTGAAATCTCCTCATTCGTTCTGAATTAACCAAATATCTTTACCATTTTTAGTTTCATAGCTATGATAGTTTTGAAAAGATACCATACTTATGGGCCACCCTGTATATTACAGAAACTATATTTGCCATCGTAATTTAGGGATGAAATTTCATGGTATCTCATCTTGATATTCGTAGACGAATTTCCTCCTATCTAAATCCCTAAAAGCGTGACAGAGAACCGGACCAAGCAACCAAGCATCAAGTTGAGCAGGATTATATAGTGTGATTGAAAGGTATGATCAAGAATATTTGTTCTTTATTTGTCAATTGCATTCCTACAACTCGACGGTGAATAATTCAATTTCTGCATTTATAAAGTGAAATTGAATTAAAACGGTCTCTTCAATAGGAATGATGTATCAATGATACATTCCTACAACGATTCTAAAAGAAGAGAAAATCCAGAAATCGTGCAATGGCCAAAAAAATCCTTTTTACTTTTCGATTACCTGTTCGTAAACTGTGTCTCTGAATACAAAATGGTTTTACTGAATAAAACTGCAATAAATAGCAGTAGATATTAAATTACGCTGAAGTTCCTACGATCATTAATTACGTAGTTATAAATATTTGGGAAAATGGGAACTTTTTTGAGGCCAACCCTGTATATTTTTTTCAACGTTTTCTCTATCCTTCTTAACTTGTTTAGTGCTCACAAATCGTCCCTGCATTCAAAATTGCACCTCCTCTAGACACATCAAGATTAAATTGGCGGCAATTGCATCGTGCCGGGTTAGGCCATGCATTACTGGAATGGGTTAAACGACAAACAATTATTGCAGGATGTGAGCAGTGAGTAAGCACTGCACTTGGGAGTTTAGGGCTTAAAATGTTTTTATGACACTAGTTCTCAAAACTATACTCATCGCCTCATAGTATTATTACTGATAACGTGGCAACTTCATTCGAGTTTGTTTTGCTGAGTCATTCAAAGTGTCTAACTTACGGGTACAGTATTTTCAATAATATTCATTTGATTGTCGTCAATTCTAAATTTATTTGAACGGGGAGAAGAGTACTTTTTCTTCACTTGCGCGAACATGCTTTTATTCTATTCAATTGGAGCGTTTCTTAAAAATGGCTAATGAGCGACAGTTTATTATCTGAATGTACGTAATTTCACATTAATGTCTATCAATTTGTGTTGTATCAGACTATCTTTCTTACACTTATTTCTGCAATTCATTTTATTACGAGATTGAAAATCATCGTCGTAGTAGTAGTTTAATCGTGACACGTGCTACAGTATGAGCTCATAAAAATGTATCAACATGAGATTTACATTTCCCATACTGATAGGCTATCAAATAATACTGTCATCCAACATGGTAATATCACTAAATGCACCCGGACTTCATACCTCATCTTAATCACTGCGACAATGTACGTCGTCGACCCAATACATACAATTTCACTAAGCTCGCCATAGCTTCGGTTCTATCATACCGTAATACATGGAAGTAATACACACCAAATAAGATCGTAACCAACATGGAATCAAAAACACACGGGTTCAATAGCAAATGAATTACACTAAACCCAAAATTTGTCATTAAAATAGTCACACCAAGAAAAAATAAACTTACATTTTCACAACATTTGCAGACAAACTCAAAACCTGCTTCAATTACAACTTTGAGGTAAAACAAATGAACTCAGTAAGAAAACATTGTTCAAAACATTAATAATAAGGAGATATTAATACAATATGTTTTAATCAAAAACATTCGAATGAGAAAATAGATGAAAGAGCCAACAAAAATATTATAGACTTCTATTAAACCATCTCACGAGAACTGAAATCCAGAATTAAAATCTGAATATCCTGTAGTATAAAGAGCGAAAAATCAGTAACATTTTAAAAACTAATGTTTTCAGATCAAAGACCAGTGACCTAAACAGAGCCAGTGTGATCGGTCAGTTCAAATGCAAGAGAAGAGAATGTGAGCCACTTGATAAGTGATGCACTGGCTTGACTAGAATGACCCTTAAGCAACTATTAAATGTTCATAAATAATAAAGTCCTATTTTTGTTACCTTTTTAATCCATCATAGCTTTAAGCCCTCTTATGATGACTATATTCGACAAAATGACTTATGATGACTATATTCATTAAAAAAGAGCATATTAAAAAAATAGAAGCCCTACACTATGGTGGTCTTTATTTTGTCATCAATAGAAAGGATCCCGGAGTTTTCATATATTTGTTCCAGGGTAGAAAAACTGTCCGAATTATTTAAGTAATCAGACAATCATTCGAATAACACAAGTCAATTCAAATTGATATCTACAGAAGCCTCCAGTCTATAAGCTTTATTACTTCAGACCCAATGTCAACATCAGTGAGACTCAATGCTAACGTCAGGGAACAATATTAGGGCCAAATTGATAAGATTATACGCACCATCAAAACGAATTTCAATCATTGTGATTACAACGTCATGAACTAAATCTTAATCCTGTACGTTTTCTTGACTTCAATCCAGTGCTGTTATATACTTCTGACAAAAACAGCAACTTGTAGTCACATCCCGTGGCGTCGAGTCAGTACTTCTACAGCCAGGACTCCCTTCACTCGGTTACATCATAATAGCTTCGGTGACGGAGAGCCAACAATGACACCCAAATTTGCATCGATGCCGAACTCCAGAGCGAAACAGTGACGAGCAAGTCGGCCTGAAAACATGTATGGAACTGTCACTGGGTATGGTTCAGTGAGACTGATGACGCTGTGTTCGTAGTGATAATTCTATTACTGACTCCAGTTGTAATCAAAAATGAATAGTTACGCTCCTATCATAATGTTGGTTACTTTGATTCATAATTCTACAATAAAGCTCCTGAATTTTTCGCATAGTTCTCGGTATGGAAGTGCAAGTAGAAGTGAAAGAAGTGAAAATGGAAGGAAAACGATAGAATTGTAAAAGGAACTAAAAATATAATAGAAAAAAGGTGAAAGTCCGGGTGAAAATGGATGTGAGAGAGTAACTTGAGATTGATTTTGTAAAAAAAACAGAGAAAAACTGAAAATAGAAAATGAATAGAGAAGGAAATTGAAATAAAATACACAAATGAACTAAATGAAACGTAATAGGATGGAATAAAAAAAATTTAAATGTATAGTGCGAAATAGAGAGGAGTATAAGGAATAACATAAAATAATAAGAAATAACAAGTTAAAACGAAAAATGAAAGGAACACGATGAAACTAGAGCGGAATACTGTGCGAACAGAATGGACGACTATGAAGTCAAATAGAATGCTACGCAAACAACTTACACCACAAAGGGTCTAGTGCCTCTCTTTTGGAATGAGAAAAGTCGCCAAATAATTAAGTAAGGCTAATTACTACACTGTATATGGATGCAGAGACTTAAACTCTACGGATATACAGTATATTACTTCATTATATTGAGCAAGTTGACTGAGTGAAATGCTTGCAAAAAATAAACGAATACGAAGCTTGTAAGAAATGCTTTGTACCTTTTTTCTTGTGCCAATAAATTAGCGCTCTTTCTCCCTTCTTAAATGACTACTTTTATTCTTGTACATAACTTGTTTTAGAAACCTTGATTCGCACTCTTTCTGATCTGAAACTTTTCTTGATCTGAAAGCGCTGGATGCAGTTTGAATGAGCAGTAAGGAGTCAACGAGAATTCGCTCCATTTTTGCTTGGCTTCGCTTAAGAATTGCAGAACTTTTTGAGAAACTCGAGGCAATTAAGGAATTCTCAGAAATTTTTTCATCTCCATATGCCGTCAGTACCTTAATAAAAATTCCTGTGCTCTCTGGAATTGCATTTTTGGGCCTTGGGATGGTCACGCTTGGCTTAACAGAACGCAACTTCTGCAGGTGCGTTGTGGCAGCTCCAACCGAGCGCTAGCTGCTATGTAAGTCAACATCAACTGAATCTTTGAAAACCCAACGCAACGAAATCTAGCTTGTAAAATTTTTGAAAGGTTCCGTATCGGATCAAACAAACAACAGGTCTGCCTATCAATGATAAAAAGTTTAAAGTTACAAACACTCATATTTTAAACGGAATAATTCAGCGCAATTTTAGGTATCATTAAAATTCTTGTTTATTTTTTCATTTCGAAGATTCATACCAAAAAACAAACATCGATACTTCAAAAGGAAATTTTCAAACAGAAAAACACTGAATACGTTAAAATTCTAATTGAACTTTCATAAAAACTACTTTGTTTTCGAAATATATATTTTAGGAAACCGTAGAAACAGTTCCAAGAATTTTTCGATTGAAAATGATTAATCAGGTTTTTCTTTCATGTTCTGAATATTATATCTTTAGCTTTTTAGGAAATATTTAATTATTAAACACTCAATGCAATATATATATATATATATATATATATATATATATATATATATATATATATATATATATATATATATATATATCAAACACTCAATGCAATTTTGCAGCAACAGTCCTGTAGAAATCCTTACCCATGATGGAGTAAAAATTTAAAACCTGAACATTGTTCGTATGGATAGGAAATAAATATTCATGCACTGATGCATACAGTTTATTGATATGATTTTGAGTCTTTAATGCCTGTTAGAGCATTTGAACATCATATTTATTTTAGTTAAATGAAGTGACCCCTATTTTCTGATTAATGAAAATATTAACAGTGCCTAAAATCATGAAATCGTAATTCAGGAAAAGGATGTCACGCTGCTCAGCAAGATCGCTGTATGTAAAATACCCCACTAAAATTTATAAAATTGATTGTTCTCATTAGCTGGTGCTCTCCAGTAAAGTTAATCTGAGAATTCATTTCAATATTTTATATCATTTTCTTCTTCATTTGGTATTGGAAAATAGTTCATTAATTGGTGTTTTCCATACACTGCCGTTTAGTTTAATCTCCATTCAACTAAGATACAGGCTCGTCCAGATACACCAGGATTTTGCCGTGACTTGTTTACATCAACGTGCTAACCATCTCAAAGACTTGCCGAGAGGCGGTCCAATTCTGATCATGTAACACCTAACCTGTGCTTATTATTCCATAAAAACTATAGATGCACTCTTTTTATCGAACGAAACCTTTAATCCTTAATATACCAAGACGGGTCCTTGAAGGACCCCAAGATAGCATTTTGTTAGATTCTTACTAAACTTGAACAGATAATGTACTCCTAATTTTTATGTGTAGTTCATAACTCTCCTGTAAATTTCTTGTGACTAGACTTTGAAGAAATTTTTTCAAACTTTAAAAAAAAATTAAAACTGACTTGGGGCCTCACCAGGACCCCTCTTGGTTTACTATGTCACAATTGTGCTACTTTCATTATTATCAATTAAATGCTTTGAAGTGTGTACAAACGTTTTAATTGAAAAAGTACACCGTTTTCACAATTCTACCTACTTCTTTCAGAATTTTTTGAATATTAAATGTAAGATATGGCCCACCGACAGATAATGACTGCTGATGATATTGTAGGAATATTAGGTTCATTTACTGTCCTAAAAACAATGACCGAAAACTTAACACACTTTGCTCTCTATGTAACCATTTATCTGTGAGATACAAAGAAACAACACTACACCTATCATTTGCTCTCAAGACTGTAGTGACACTACTAATTAGATACGTATAGTTATGTACTGAAATATAACTGATACATAAAGTAACAAAATGTAAAAGTAGAACAAATTTGAGTAAAAAACGTATATTTTTACAGTTGATTATAACTAAAATTAGCATAGTTATGATTTGTAAGGTGTTTTTTTTCAAAGACTAAAATGGATTTTTTTCGTTTCAATAAAGGCTATACTTCAAATTCCTATTCCTACTCCCTCAAAAACCTCATTTGAGTATTCTGTTTTATCAAGAAGTGGGTAGGTACAATATAAATTGATAAATAAAGTGAGGTCCCCTGAGGACCCCTCTTGGTAAACAACATTGGTCAATTTACCTTGGTATACTATGGGTTAATCATGATATACCTGCGTTATTACTTCGAAATTTACGCAATGATTGCAAGCAATAAATGTAGCAAATACATACACTCCATTTATCAGGAAAACAAGAAGCAATTTATCTAATAAATGTTGTTATAAATTGAGGGAAATCATAAAGGCTTAATAATGTCTCCGCCTTAGACTGTCCAGTCCAGAGCTTAGAATGGAAGTCAAGTTTACAGGCGGGAGGTTGTCGTCTAGGAGCTGTTACCCATTTGACCGCGACTTCAACGCTAGTAATTAACATAAACAAAGCCAGCTCACAACTTGGCCACGTGCTACCCAGGACGACGACGACGGAAACTCTCAGAGCTGACAACTCACACACCTGCTTCCGACATTGACGACGAAAACGAAAGAATGGTTCTCAGTCAGTCACAAACCTGCCGCCGGCTACTTCTGCCGAATGTTCAATCGTATGACTTGCTGATAGAAGCATACTAACTTACAATTACACTACACTAATGTACATGTGTAATAATTTCAAACCAGGGCAAATATTTGTACTTCTGTTTTGTTGTCAGTTGAAAATACCCGAATTTTCCACAACACAACGGAAGTTTGAACAATCCTTCAGTAAAGTAACTAGCCAGTGAATTCTTAAAACTCTTCATACCGTCACCATCATCGTGTAAACCTTTGAAAGTGTGTTGTTGGAAATTGGCCATTCCCAATTCTATCCACTTCTTCCCGTCCCTGCGTCATCTGATGCCAGTGTTTCTGTGGAACGTGTCCATGTCATCACGCCATCGGACTTTTCATCGGCTTTTGTTTCTAGCGTGATCTCACGGAGTCCAGCTCGTAATTCTCGTTGTTCATCTATTGGTGGATCTCGACACATACTGTGCCCAGTTCCACTTCAATTTGCTGATTGGTTCCATGATGCCGTGGACCTTTGTTTGTTCTTGTTTCCATCTCGCTGTCTTGCGAATCTGCCAAAAGATACCGAGCATAATTCTTCCATGTGTACGTTACATCACTCTCAATTCAATATTAGTTTCTTGATCAAATTCCACATCTCGCCGTAGGTGACCGTAGAAAACGCGCTGATTATAAGCTCTTCTGTGCTAACAGCATGTTTTTGAAGCATTGATATCACGAAAAAAAATGCCCAAATTAAAACAAAAAAACTGCTAAAACCGAAAACGCAGCCATATACAAAGTTTATTGTCGAAACTACATGTAGTACGTAACATTTTCACGAATATGCACCTGACATCAATGACAGCCATTCCCAGCAAAACTGAAGAACCGCCATGAAAATTCAACTGACAAAAAGGAAAAGTAATCGATCAGAAGAATCAGGTTTGATACGTTCATTGTCACACATCGTTTCTTTAAGCAATTATCACAGAATAATTCTAGCACATAACTAGTAGATCTCATAGAGATGGCTACAGTGAAACGTAATCAAGATCTTCTGGAATGTTAAATTGCTTGTTAATAACATGTTCTTCGAGAAAGAATTTGTTTTTGCACCAGGATTTGATAGCAAAAATATTATCAGTCCACCTATTGGCAGCTTCCAAAGCAGTGACAGTTTCAGCTTCTAAAAGTTTCATTGTTTCAGGATCACAGTCTGCGTACTGCTTCAGCTCAGACTGGAGAGCAGCATGGCGCTGCTGAGCGTCAGCCAGAGCTGACAGAGCCTCCGTGCGTTCAGTGCTCTCACACCTTTGTTGGGAAGCAGCGTTTATTTTACTCTTCAAATCTGAGAGCTTATCTTCAGCAGCATTGAGTTGGTCTTGAAGTGCAGATTTTCTTTGGTTTAGTTGAGTTGAAGCCTTGCTTGGGAAGGCCCAGAAATACACACACGTGCCTATTTTATCAGTGTCAACCATGTTATCATCCACCAGGGACTGTACCACATCCTTCACAGATTGAGCTATGACTCCTTTCTCTTTAGGGGCCATTTTTTCAAGCTCCTTCAACATGAAGAAATCTTTCTTCTCATAGAAAAGCTCGAGCATCTTGGAGCGCTTTTCTTCAACACTAAGACCCTTTCGTCGTGACATCGTCACGGTCGTTCTGAAAAAAGAAATCAGGATATCAATGAGGCTTACAAATGATATATGTAAACGCCATTATCAATTAGCAGCACATAGCTAAAATTAGAAAAATACTAAAGTACATAATCTGATAATCTGCAGAGGAAGCCGCTTGCATGCTGGAGTAGAGGTAAGCAAATCATGCAACAGATTTCGATGAGTATGGATTTCAGAAGCTGATCTTACGATACCATAAATGCCTTAATATAAGTAGAGACTTTATTGAAAATCGATTGAGTTCCAGGCTGTTATGTAATGAGAGTATTAAAAATATTGGCCTTATTTTTACAACAAACCTGTACTTGCTTTAAAAATACGCCTCATACAAAGTGGTTGCATCACTCTTATCACACGACATTGTAGCTGTTAATGAAACGTGGCCAGCCCTAAATGGAAGACATGATCCAACTGAAGTCTCACTAAAATGATGCGTCTACCAGGACGTCGACAAACCTTCGCGCAGTGATAGAGATGGTGGCTCCATTATCTGCATCAAAGAAAAGCTGCAACCGCAATTTAAAATTAAACTAACAAGAGAAAAAATACAAATACAAAATCTCACGATCCACCTGCTGGAAAAAAAATTATTCTCATATATAGAAACCAGAGCTGTATAGCAATCGATGTCAGTTAACTTGATGGTTTCCTTAAAAATATTCACATTTTCCTATGAGTTTACACCTCCCCTCCAAATCACCCTCCCCCAGGACCAAGTCCCCAAAACTTGCCATAAGACAACCTAAATTGAGTTATGTGGACTTCGAAACACTGAAATAAATTTCCTCAAAAAAAAAAAACTCACACCTATTGCAATGATTTTTCACACAAATATCTAGAAATTGTACAATACAAAAAATTGTACATACCTCTGCAGTTGATTTACTTTAAAGTCGTAAATCCAATGAAGAGCATTTCTCCAAACTTCGCACTTGCAGCACAAGCAGTCCTCAGATAGTGATGGAGTGAAACTTTGTTCACCATCAATTACCTGAAAAGAATAAATTTATTAATCACTTTTACCAACTTATTTACATATCATTAATGAAAAATACAAACCACTACAAGTCAATTCAACATCACAATTTACACTTTTCTATGCAAAGTTTTTCACAAAATTTTGTTAAAACAAAGCAGTATACTCGGATTTGACCAAGATTCATCAAACAAACAATCTTTTATTTCCAATCAAGTACACAGTACATAGACATTTAGTACATTGGTTTTTCAAATTCTTAAGGTTAACATTCTTAGAGTAGGGATGATGGTGAGCTCCTGGGGCCTTCATTATGACTTTCATTTCCTCTAAAACACACATACAACAGAGTGGCATTTCAGAGTTTTTTGCCTGTGTGCCAGGGTGGTCTAAAATAATCCTCAAGGATCACCACAAGTCATTCCATGCATCACTGGGAGATCTAGCTCATCATAAACAACCTCTTATGTTTGGCTAATAGACACACTCTAATCCAGGAAACTAGAAATTTTTCATTATATCTACAACCGTCAAGTTGCATTATTCATCCAGTCCTACAAGACACCTCATAAACAAGTCCTATTCAACACACCTATCATTCTACTAATTTTCTCCATATTGCTCACACACCACATCCATATACTCTATTGTTCATGCTTACATTTACTATATTCTAAGACCAGATGTTGAATCATTTTCTCTACTCCTCTGTTACACTGCATATATAACTTGTTATTCACCTCATTTCACCTCTGTGTGCCTCTATTCACACTTAATGCCTTACATCTGATGGCAAACAAGAGTTGGCTGCCAAAACTTCCATCATAAAACATTTCAAAACTTAGTACATTCTTATTGGCATACCAAGTTAAAATAGTTTTTCCATTCATACTATGCTTCCATTTGTTCAGACCATACTCTTTTGTTAGTTTTTCAATTTCTTTCTTCCACTTATTGCAATTCCACTCCATTCCTTTACCTCCATGACCTCTCAATAACCAATTATCCATAGTTCTTCCAATTCTAACACAAAAAGTCTTCTGAATCTTCAATTTTCTTGCTCGCCCCCAGCAAATTTTCTCCCACAGACCTTCACTCAGATTCCATTCAAAGATTCGTTTAACCCACCTTTTATTCTCCATTCGCTCAATTCTCACCTTATAATTCAACACAGCCTTTACCATTCTTTCTGAAAACAGACTCCACCCTAGATCCCCTCTAAGAGCTTCTGCAGCCGTCCATTTCGAGGCGCCTAATGCCAAACGCCCTACCCTATTCTGCAGCACCTCCAACTTTTTAAGGTCTCCTCCATTCCATGCCATACCATTTGCGCCAAACATTATGCTAGGTACTGCAACATACTTCCAAATTTCTCTGACACATTCATACTTATTTGCTCTATATTTGGCCACACTGCTTAGCCTTCCCCACCACTACATAGCTTTTACCACTCTCTTACCTTTTGCTCCTGCACATGTATCTCTCGTTCCCATTTTTTAAACTCGGAGCAACATTTACCTGCTTCCGATTCTCCGGAAAAATGCGTTTCTAGCAATTCATAGAAGATGCTTACTGAGGGTTGGGGGAGCAAAACTGTCGGGTTCCGTTGATTTGTACCTTCTTTAGTAGGATGAGATGTTTTTCTATTACATACTTCCACTGTAAATATGCTCCAGTTAAGATTTCATGGGGCTTAAAGCGTAAAATAGATCGATTTTAATTAGGTCTGCAAGTGAAAGCTGAAGTAGAGCAAACAAACAAACAATCTCTATTTCCAATCGAGTACACAGTACATAGACATTAGTACATTGATTTTTCAAATTTTTAAGGTTAACATTATAAGAATAAGGGTGATGGTGAGCTCCATGCGACGATCCCGGGAGGTTGATGGGCGTCTTCATGGGCTGGGAGTTGAGCGCTTAGCGGGTTGAGTGCACAGCGCGGCGTACAAATCATGGACAGGACAATCGGGTCTCTGCTCTACATGAAGCAGAGACCCGATACAGAACACGGACCGCAGACCACTCGACCACGGCTGCTGTTAGAATTTTGTTGTTTTTGTTCTACTCGTGAATTGAGCTACTATGGTCAATCAATGGCTAAATAGTATTTATTTTGAGTTATCCATCATTTATGTATTTGTAAATCTTATTCGGGTTAGTTTTTGCTGGTGCTGCAACTGCAACTTCTTTATTTCATTTCGTATGTCAGTGGGGGTTATCATGTTTAGGGCCACACGTATTTTTCTGTAGTTGTTTTGGTGGGGTTTTTCTAGGGTAGTGATACAGTCGACTTCGTAGCATGCAGATTTATTATTGGGGACGTGAAATCTGTAAACTGAGACCCGTCAGAGAGACTGAAAGCGCGAATAGAACTGTTGTTCACTGGAAAATAATAGTTGTGCGCAGACTGACGGGTGTTTAGTTTTAGACCTTGTGGTTGCCTACGCTCTTCCATAAATGAGAGTTACCATTTGAAGTCACGACTATGATTAAATTTTACTTTAAAAAAATCACGAATAGTGTGAAATAAGTAAAAAAGATTTACTCTAAAATATTACTAAATTTAATACTATTTAATACTAAAATAATCACGATATTTTAGCGGCCCTACACATGATTGAAAAAAGTTCCATTCATAAGGCTAAGTTTGAGTTTTTCAGTTTTTCAGAAAACATAATAAAGCTCAGTATGAGCTTGGAATGATGAGGGGCATGGTTTCTGGACATTTAATATCTTTTAGGAGAAATGTGGGATGGTTGGTAAGATAATCATAGATATGCCCTGGTGAAAAATTTTTAGGATCATTAGAAACATTTAAGTTACCTAAAGAAAAAAGTCATCCAAAAAGTTTTAGAGTTATCAAGGATTTATAGCGAATGATTAAAAAATCGCAACGCTATCTGAGATGCCTTTAAAAATCACGAAGAAATTCTTAAACGATTCTGTCAATGAATTGCAAACATTGGGACCCATTCGTTAGATGTGTTTTAAAATCCAATAAAATGCAATAGAGACTCATTGATATTACAGAAGTATGATTTGATGTATTTTTATTCAGTCGTGTTTTTAAATTCATTCAAAGTATGGGATGTCCTCATACCACACAGTGTATAATAAAAAAGAGTGTACCAAAAATTAATTTTCGTTTTACTAATCCAATGTCCAAATAGCATAGCATTGACTGTTATTCCATTGTTCCGGTGGCACCAGTAGCTTCTGTCGTAACTTTTTAAAGTTAGCTTCGAAATACTTCATTTATATTATCAGGGTTTAGAATTAGATCTATCAGTTAATTCGACGTTCAACTTAAGAGGAAAATTATAACTCCAGTCACTCAAATTTAGTTTACAGGACGGCGATTAATTTTTGAGAGCGTATTGCAAAATGTGAGTCACGAAATGCCGTGTAACAAAAAATGGACGATTTTAGGACCACAAAAATACCAAGCATTTCAATATCAAATTCTAAATATAATTAAACTACTCACTTTAATAATTAAATACGATTCAGAGGTTCCATATTGGAACACCGTCTTCCAATATGGAACCGTCTTCCAATACGACACCGTCTTCTTATTGCGCACGAATTAAAGCTTTATCATTCTGAGGAGTGAAAGTGACCGAGTAAGATTATAAGGAGCGTTACATGCGTCTCTGAGATGCTCGAGCGACGCTCGCGTGAGCAAGATTTCGTGCAGCTCACTACGGTTTCCTCACATTGACTGCATCTCCATCCTTGTGCTGCACCAATCAATGCGTAAAATCCCTCTTCTCATTATAACTTAGGTGCAGCATTTGCAACAAAGTCACGAATGAAAGCTGCACAAGAAGAAAAATTCTTGATACGTTTTGGATACTTTAATGTTTTGGATCAACAAAAAATAAAAAAATTGGATCAATAAAACTCGAATAACACGTCTTAAATGTGGCAAAGACGTACAACAAAACATGATAATGGCAACTGTGTTAACAATGTAAAGTTACTCTAGTTACTCTAACTCTATAAATTTAATTTGCTAAACACTGTTACAGTATTTAACAGTTACAGAATGATGGAATAAGTTTTTCTAAGTTGTTGAGAAGGGAAAGAAAAAACACAATTCAAACTTCCGCACCATTTACATTTTGGTTTGATATTTAGCCCGGTTTTTTCGAAGACTTGATTCAAGTTTCTAATGAATCTTCGAAAACCTTGCAATAAATGTTTAGTTTCATCATACCCGACCGCAGCTGTACACGGGAATTTTGAAAGTTCAGCTGACATCTGAACCGACTGCTGGGACATCTGGACTGACTGCTGGGACATCTGGACTGACTGCTGGGACATCTGGACTGACTGCTGTGACATCTGGACTGACTGCTGTGACATCTGGACTGACTGCTGTGACATCTGGACTGACGTGAATTTGCTAAATGCCTGAACTGGCGGCCTTATTTTAGTATTTCTACAAACTAAGCCTGTATAAAGTTATACTCTGTCGTCCTTTTGATCTATGGTAGACGAATTATTCAAATCATGAATAATTTTTTGACAATTAAATTTCCCTAAGTTACCTAATAAGTAATATCTTCTTATGCCCCTCAAAATATTTTTTAAAATAAATAAATTACGAAATCTGGTGTTATTATTACTTAGAACTGGCAGAAAGCGTATGATTATTTAGAATTGGCGGAAAATTGTTAAGAACTTTTTGTTTGTTGTAGTGTTTTTAATTATTTTACAGAATTTTAGTTTCTCCTACTAACATTTCGAATGTTATTCATATTTGCCTCAAAAGTATTAGTAAGTTCTTTGGTCTCTTTCGACACTGCAGCTCATTTTAGCCTGAAGGCTGTCTGCGTACACCACGAGGCTGTGAGTTGTTGGTCACATGCCTGGACCTTCATCACATTACTGTACCCCCATCACATGCCTGGACCTTCATCACATTACTGTACCGTCATCACATGGGTGTATCCTCTTCAACAGCTCATATTCTCCGGCTATGACATGGCCAGGCCAGTCATCACCCGCAGCTTGTGGATCTAAGATGTTCTAAAATGTTAAAGATTATAAATCATTAAAGCATGATTTACATACATTAACACACTGAAGACAAAATTATAGTCATGATCATACATGAGAATCAGTAGTTTATTCTGGACTGTGAAAAGTGTGATGACTCGTTTTTAATAGATTAACGTTAAGATCGGCCCTACTCGTATTATTTAACAACCAAATGCGTACAATAAACATTATGTGGGTATTATGCGGTTAACCTTTCACCAAAGAACCCTGTTCATAGATTTGTCGAAAGTTAAATCATAAAACGTTTCATCTTGAATTGAATTAAACGAGATAACGCACTTCTTTTATTATTAAACCAATAAATCCTAATGATTTGCAACCACGATTCTAGCAACTCATCAGTGAGCAGATTTAAGGCATCACAAAGTGCCTAATATGACAAAAAACGAAAATCACGGTTGTAAATGAGGAGATGTCAGCAAGTACCCGACTACGCTGGTATCACACTCAAGACTCCTCCACAAGAACACGCGATGCACGAGTTCCTCCGTGTCCCTGCACCACATACTCGGATCCTCAACTAGTCTGCTCCTTTAGGGTGTCGTGAAAGGTTAGAAGGAAGGAGTACGGCAGTAGCTTTACTATTTACTTTAAGCATTACTTATATTAAAGAAAATGCGCGTAAGGGAAATTTAGAATAGCCACTGATTTGACTTTACACCCTAAGGTCTCCTTTTCTCTGAAATTCTTAAAAATACGAGTATAGGTTAGAAAGCAGATACTGTGTCACAATATTTTTTCTTCTAAAGAGTATTTCTGACTACACTTTATAATTAGCTGGCGAAAAGGAATTTCTGGATATTAAGATCACATTATTTTTAACAATGTCAAAGCAAGGCGCTAGTCATAAGCGTAACTTTAAGCACAAAAAGAATCAAAACATACTCGTACAAGCTTATTTTCTCAACCAATTGACACTTAGTACTTCAAAGGCTCGTCTGTCATTCATTAACCGAACTATATTTTTCACTAAAATACTAAATACCATGACGTAACATAAACAAGTCATTAACTCTTTCGGGATGTTTGTGGGGATGCTGCTTGTTTCGGGGTGCTGGTGAGACAGAAACGTTGGAAATAATCAAAAGAAAAATGAACAGGAACATCTATGAAAACATTCATGACCAACTGAATACCCGACTATATTTTTCAGCAGGTGCCAAAATGTGAAATCATTAAAAAATGGCTGTTGCTGCTCTGTGAATGGAGAATTTTGTTTGAAATGATGACTGAGGCTGCGTACTTGGGACATTTTTTAGGCTGTCACTTTCGAGATAAACTAACCTTGACTAGGAAACGTTCTAGTGAACTAGGAATTTTTCGAAGATTACTACGTCACATCCTGAGAAGTTTCCTAGTCGATATTCGTGGCTCTTTCGCAATGCTGTTTGAAACACACTGAATTGCAAATGCATTTCGTACTGCTCTCGGTCTACTAGAGCGTTTCTTATCAGCTATTTTCCGGATTCTCTGAATCTTGAAACCATTGCAATAATGCAATGTCTGGAAGGAGTTTTTCGTTGATTAAATGTTGTCATGAAGTCCCTCTGCATTGCAACTAAGGATCCGTTAAGTGTGAAATAACTTTCCACTATTCTTGCTCGCTGTTCTTTGCTGTATTTTATCATTTTGGAGTTATTGTTAATAGTGAAAATTTATGAGTAACAATATAAACCTTTAATCGGTATACTAGCTACGAAATAAAACTCCAAGGTTTCCTCTTTCATTTGATATGTAATTCTCTTTTTTCCTTTAATAGGTTTTGTTGTAATAGTATTTAAAAGTGTGAAGTGACTTTTGTCCCACCCGTTAC
The DNA here is from genome assembly GCA_006783055.1 of Trinorchestia longiramus. Classification (NCBI taxonomy): domain Eukaryota; kingdom Metazoa; phylum Arthropoda; class Malacostraca; order Amphipoda; family Talitridae; genus Trinorchestia; species Trinorchestia longiramus. The sequence goes on along the minus strand of VCRD01000032.1, from coordinate 595,475 downwards.
TATCAACACATCACACTAAGCGATCGATCAGCAAATTAGAAATCGTAATTTGAAAGTTTCATTTTCCTCGCCTGTTTGACTACAAAATTCTATCTTTGCTGTCGGAAACTCACACTGCCACATTATGTTTTGTATAACTTTTTTCGAATTACACATCTTCTGAAATTTTTACTCACTTTTGTTATATTATTTTGGCTTCTAGGAATTTTTCTCCGTGATAAGGTTTTATTAATTTACAGTGACTCCTAACTAAAACATTTTTCATGTCGCGTTTTATCGGCTCATAAAAAATATGAGCGACAAGTGTGATGATGGTGTAATACAGAAGGGGGAGCGTAAATAATACTCGCACGTACATATATAACAAGCATGTTAGAAAATAATTTTTATGCTACTCCTTATTTATTTTGATTACGAACTTCCTAAAAATTTATTACTAGTCCAGGGGACATTTTTGCAAAATGAATGCTCACAATTCAAGTTCATTTGGCTACTTGGTCTCGTCAGTTTGGCCTGGTGCTTGGCTTGACAACCAATATCTTTCACCAAACCTGGAATGTCTTAGAAATGCATTCGCAAATTTTGCAATGCTATTTTATATCGTCACGCCAAATGAAACCAAGTTCGAAACCGTTGAAGAAATTCCAGACTATATCATGCAGGTAAGTCACCAACTTTACACTATTCACCACATATTCGTAAATATTGGAATTTTCTAAGTGTCTCGCTGTGCAATCAGTGAAGCCTGGGCTGGTTCCATTCACTTGTTTGACTAAATTTTCTCTGGTAAGCAAAGTTCAGGAACGGATCAAGCGTGCATGACCATCAGAGTTGGTACATAGAACTCTGAGTTATAAGAACTTGAACTCCCTAGTTTCCTTTTAGTGTATCTTCCCTGTAAGAAATATTTAGTATTTTGAATAGTTACAATGCATTTTAATGACGTACTAGATTAAATTTAGTTTCATTCCTATTACTCTGCCCTATGGATATAAGATATTAAAATAAATGAGTGCCACGGAGTCCAGTTGAAACTGAAATGTCATCTAAGAAGGTACGAGTTCTAGCAGCGACACGTCGAAGAAAGATCAACACAATAATCATTAATAATTGGTGAAATATTTTTTTTCTCTAGACTAGGGAGGCAATTCAAATCTTAATGAATGATCTTTTCTGAAATCAGATAGTACATCAACGAAGTTCTCTCGCGAGCCCTCCCCCGCTGTCGCTGTCAGATGACATCTTCGAGTTCAGCTTAAAGTGTAAATAAAATTGCCAGTCTTTATTTGATTCTTTCCAAAACTTGCACGAACGTTTTGATATGAACGTTCAGAAAAACAGCCAGTTTTTATTTCAGTGGGATAATTCTAACTAATCATCAAACGACAATCAAAAATGTAAACAACATTTTTTCAGCGCAAACTATTAGGGCTGCAGAGCAGAATAATTGAGACGATATCAAGGCGAAAACATTACATAATATGTATGCACAATTTCAATTATTATTTAACGTTCACTCCGTCCCCGAATGTGCCCCCAAGTGGCGCAATATTAAAAAGCGTTAGTGTTTTTGAGTTTTATCCCTGCCTTCAGTACAAAATGTTCTGCTTTGTTTCAATAATTCTGCATTCATTTGCTGCCTTGGTATGTTGAAGTTTAAATTGGATGAAAATGAACAAACAAACGCCTGTCTTAAAAGTAGAGCTAAAGATAATGCAAGAGTTATAACTATTTTCCAGGATAGTGTACTGGATGTAAGTTGTCATCATAAGTAACTCAAGACTTATGAGTATGAATGAAAAGACTTAGATAACGTACTTTATTTGGAGCAGATCCGTGACGCTAGAAGGTACCTCTGACACTTTAGTGCTTGCTGGAAAATTTGTGTAGTTCATTATTTGTTAAACTTCGTAACATTAGTGCTATCTTCATTAAGATTTTATATGTGAGAACTATCGTATGTCGTCAGTAAAAGAAATTAATTTCAAGAATTAAGCGTGCATATTTTAACACATCATCAAGCATTATTCAAACTAGAAGCGGTCCAAGACATATCTGCGAGGAATTATGTACAATCTGCTATAATATTGTTTTAAAGAGGCTAATGAAAGATATTTGACTTCCATTGTAGGTATGATGCATTATCAATAAATGCGTTTACACAACGCACTGCGATGTTTACATAGGTTGCAGCATCAGCGTTCATGCTGACGGTGGTGGAGATGGTAGCGTGCAGTACATCAGCACACTTGAGCAGCTACCGCACCAGCGACGTCCTGGCCTCAATGAGCAGCGGCATCGTCTACCTCAGCCTCGCGTATGTTTAATGGAGGTCTTGCGTGATAACTACTTGTAGTGAGTCACATCTTATGCTATCACTTACACCAGTGCAGTAATGTTTGTGTCTTCACTTCCTCTGATGAGTTCCATATAGTACTAAAGTTCCATAAAAAGATTGCGGCATCACTACTAATACTATGGTACATATTTCCTTATCAGTACAACTTGTAAGGTGGCACTATGCACGTTATCTACACCACTGGCATAATTCCAGAAACACCAGGTACTATGTTTTTAAAATTTTCAAGAGTTGGTTGCTGTAAAGCAATGGTTGGTGCCTGCAAAGTATTGACAGCTTTAGAGAAGTGTTTGGATCCTCCTCGTGTTCCGTGCCTGCGTTAATTAAGTTCAGAGATGGTTGACATGTGAGTGTATCCAGCCGACAGAGGTTCCCCACTGGAGGGTTCTGAGCCCTAAAGAGGTCGTGAAATGACAGGGAAGTCGAGTATCCTTGCTAGAAGTGGCTTGGAGTCTGACCCAAACTGTGACTCGGACTGGACCGGGCAAACACCTTGGCTAATATCCAAGACGAAATAAAATATTTCAAAACGAAGCTGAAGCTTCGTACTGGTGTAGCATTTATGCAATTGAAATCATTCATCGTCATAATGACAAAAGAATTTACGCATATCAAAATAAAACTTCACATATTACAAAGATGGCGGCTGCTTAGTAGTATAAATGCAGCAAGTTATTTTTGAGAAATTTGTCACGTACCAGCAACATACCTAATAGCCGCATGGGGGCTTCTGATTAGTAATATCTTTTAATTTCAAAGCTCTCTCCTTTTCGAACCGATATTCATTTTTTTTGACCACGCAGAGCTCCATCACAAGTGGCGGCAACATATCTCTACCAGAAAATGTACGAGTACAGGTTCCTTACGCTGGACTGGAGCAGTTCGAGCACCTGGTGGACTGCTGCGGTAGCCGTGGATTTCTGCTTCTACTGGTTTCACAGATACGCACATGGTAGGGTTGTCTGACACCTAAGATTTGTAACTCCTTGATAACAGCGTCATGGCTGGCGATCTGGATTGGTGGTTCCATGGTCATCATCTTGGGGACTTTGTAACGTCTTAGATCGATAGTTTTACACTGAGATTATATTATATATATATATATATATATGAGATTATATCTAACGCCTTAGATCGGAGGTGCCAAAGACTGGCAGAACTGCTTATCGCTCAAAGTCAGTGGTTGCACATATACGGCACGGTGAGATCGTATAGCTTCACTGATATGAACATCTTCCATTAGATATGGAAAACTATTTTAAATTGAAATTTCAATTTTGGTTTCAATCGCATGTAGTCAGAAAACTGTGAGGAGTAAAACCAATCTAAATCTGGGTGTTAACTTTAACGTATTGTAACTCTATTTCAAACGTATAGAAGATTAAAGTGCTGAAAAGCAGAGAAAAAAAAGAGTATTTTTTGGGACAATAGTTTTATTATACATGTATTTGAAAATTGCCTCCCAAAATTGTAAGAAAATCAAAGAGGTTCATTAAATACGAGATTAAAAGCGTACGTACAAATTAAAAAACTCACCATGTTTAGTCATGGTATTTAGAAGACAGCAAAAAGAAGTAGAGGTAGTTTTATCTGCTGGACATCAGGACCTTTGAAAATATGTACATCAGCTCGAGCATAAAACGGGACCGTTCATTCTGAAAACCAGAATTGGATGAAATTATTCTATAATTCGACCCTTGTTTTTTTCTTTGGTCATTTTTACGATGAATCCTCATGCATAAGAAATTGGTTGTGCCTTTCAGTGATACATAATACAAATTATCAAAATTATTCATCATGCCGCAGCCTTGCCTCTCTGATGTACATATTTGCAGTAAGATACGTAGTCGCCGATGTTGTGCTTACTCAAATTCAAACAATAAATTTTACTTTTAATGAGTAAATTAAGAAAAAGAGTAAGTTATTTCGGAAACAAGACAATCATTGTTTTTGTTTGCTCTTTGAACATTGTTTATGGTCCCTTAAGCATCAGGTCCCTTGCCCTCCCTCAAAAGTATTTATGTCCAACTTCATATGCTGATGTCACGTAACCCATGCCTTAATACTTTTATGGTGATGATAATTTTGTTTCAGAGACAAACGTTGGTTGGGCAAGTCATCAAATTCACCACAGCTCAGAGCAGTTCAATTTGACAACCTCGGTACGACAGTCGGCGCTGTTGAAGCTGTACACAGTCCTCTTTTACCTGCCTCTTGCCATGCTCGGCTTCCCCATCACCTCGGTACTGGTACACATGCAGCTGAACGTCATATTCCAGATGTGGTTGCACACCGATGTCGTGTCAACGCTGGGGCCGCTAGAGTGGATATTCAACACCCCGTCACATCACCGCGTGCATCATGGTACGCGATTTCCTTAAGCTACTGAAGCTACTGGGATAACTTTCTAATAATGAGTGATATATTTGTTTAGCTATTCCTTCTGAAATCAATTTTCAATCAATCCTATCTTCGTCCTATCCTATCCTCTGTCAATCCTATCTTTATTGCTGATCCAGCTTAACCCTCTACCGCCGTATGTCACTCACGGGGAACATCAGAAAAATGCTAATTATGTTAAAATTATATTATATGTGAGCAATATGAGGTTGCTACTAGGTTTAAACGCGGCGGCATCATACAGCGTCGTTATTTTGGCTGCCTGGCTCTCAGCGTGCTTCATTGCATCAGTGTACAGACGGTCTTTGTGAGCTTAAACGTAGAAACTAGAAAAATAAATTCGTCGCTAAAGGGTTAACTTTGACGCGAGCATCTTAGTTTGAAAAAATTCATACATTACCTGTTCTCATTTGACAAGCATGAGTGAATTTTGCTTGTTAAGGCATATCTGCATTTAAACACTACATATTACGAAAAGAACACTATTTCTTATTAAGATATTATAATTCACAAACAATTCACTTTGGAGAAATACGTAAGCTACAATTTTGAATTAAAGTTTGGATAACTTTATCGCAACATTTTTCCTTGATGCTCAAATAATTGAGAAAATTTTCGATTAGCTTGCCTCAAGATGAATAATTACCTCTATGAGTAACACGCCCGTGAGTGTTGTCCAACACTAACGATATCCTTTATGAATCAGTGGGAAGAAAGCCTTTGTACACTTCAATTTATTACATTATGTTGAACATAATTAGACATCTACATAGTGAATTAATTGGGTTTCATCATTCGAGTACACATAGTGAGTTAAACAGGTCAACTCCTGAAATAAAAGATCATACTATCTTTAAATTCAGTTAAAGATACCCATGGTGGCTTGAAAACATCACCATGACCTGAAAATTAGTTCATATACTACAGTAATTCTGATGAAAATACATACACGCCTACACCATTTTCAAATTTCAGGATCCGAGGCTTGGTGTCTCGACAAAAACTACGCAGGTGTCCTCATCATCTGGGACAGACTGTTTGGCACCTTCCAGTCCGAGGTGACTTCCCGGCAAATTGTTTACGGATTGGTTGACCAGCCTCAGTCTGTGAACCCAGTTTACATTGAGGTAAAGCTCACAAATACGGAACGGCATGTTAGTTACTTTAAAATTGCATTTTCAATCGTTTTTAACCTACAAGGCACTTTAGACAGTTTTGTTGTTCCAGAAAGTAAATGTGCAGTACTAAGAAGTTTCAAAAAGGAGTCCTTTTAAGTCAATGCATCCTTTTGAAACACGATTTTAATTGCTAAATTTTTCAATTTATGTAGAATTTTTGGGATTGGCTTTAACAAACCAGTGAATTTTTTACACTTTTCTGAACACAAACTGTCCAGAAGTAACTCGATTTTACACAGCGTAATTAAGTTATTTTGAAAGACGAAAATTTAAATAACAGTCACCAGTAGTATGATCTCAGAAGCAAGTCCGGTTCTTGAGCGTTAGTAGACAATTGACATGAAACCTAGCATGGCAATTGCCGCCTGGCACAGCCTATTTTTTGGAACGCGACTCAGCATCGGTAACAGCTTAACCTGTTCTTGTTTTTACTTACGACTAAAATTTAGTGAGTCATACCTGCTTCTTTTCGGGTCCCATAATGCTGGATCGCTTTGCGTATGCGTATGAAATGAATAAATCAATAGTACCTAATGAAGAAAGTTATGAAACCGAAATTGATAGGAATGTGTGCCAGTGGTGGACCAAGATATACAGCATGTAGGTGGATGAACAAAAAAAATATGATCTTAAAAGTTAGGTTGGTCTATGAATGTCTCAACATTTTCCACCAATACACGGACTGAACGTTTGCAACAACCTGGTACCAAGAAAACGGTACTTTCACGTATGATATATGCAGTTATGTTCAAAAGCTGCAAAAAGCGATTGTAGAGGTGCTGTGAAAGTCTCAATGACTGGAAAAGATAAACTACATCAGCGGCGTATGACAAATTTATTCTTGAGAAAATAAATCCAATCGTGCCAGACAAGCTATTGAAGCTCAGATGAAGCGAGTGGAGAGAAATCACGAAAGAAGCAAGAGGAATACTGTATAAAAAATGTAGCTTCTAAATCAAATCTAAATCCACTATATTTTCAAACGAGGATTTAAACAAACTCTACGCAGGAAACAATACAGGGAGTAATGCGAGCGTACTTACTAAGCAAATATTTTGAATGATAAACAGCAGTTTACATCTACAACCCCCCTCACCCTCTCGAGTTCAAATTAAACATGTTTTAAATCACAAGTTTGTTTTCCAGGTGGTCTACTTTCAGAACCTTTACATGAAATTCAGAGACCAAGCAACCTGGGCCGATAGCTTCAAAAGTCTGTTTTTCGGTCCTGGCTGGACTCCAGGATCTCCAAGGCTTGGGTTTCCGCTTCCAGATCAGCCCACAGGCGTTCCGAAAAGAAAGAAGTATGATCCTCATCTATCAAGATTTCTCGAGCTCTATACACTTATTCACATCGTCATGGCTTTCTTCATACAGAGATTCCTCACGTTACATTTTGCTGTAAGTGAATATATGATATTCGGCAGACCTCACGCTTGTGCTCAAGCCGTACAGTTGAAACTCAAAACATAACTTCCTCTTAATCGCATATACATTTTAGATATAAATTTTAAGTGTTTAATGTTCCAAACAGAAATAATGTAGTGAGAATTTGAACAGAAGTTTCTATATCTAATTCATTATGAGTTTTACCGTATATAACAATGAATAATAAAAAATGTACTAAATGCACTGAGGTGTTCATTTTTTAAAAATCTGAAAATTCCAGGCATAATACATGAACTAACTACTTAAAAATGTTTATGCCAGAAGTTCCTAACCAGGGTACATATACCCCTAGGGATACATTTGCTTATATAAAAGGGTGTATTTAATGTTAGTTTATAGTTCCTAAAACATAAAAGTTCTATAAAAAATTCAGTGGAATTTTATTTTTATACTCACTTTTGTGTCATAAAAATTCAGGGGTTCATGCTCATCTGTGGAAATACTGAAGGGGTACAAGATCAGAGAAAGGTAGGGAACCCCTGGTTTATATCGAATGTTTAGAAAGATAGGCCGTATTAAAAATACTATTTGAGCAGGTTACTAAATTGCTCATGTTTCAGAGCTTATCGGTGTCAACGGTAACAATAAACACGGCGTTTGTGGTATCCACCGTGTTCTCCATCGGGGCTCTGTACGATGGATGGGCATCTGCGATGCCAATGGAAGCTCTGCGATGCATATTCTACTTCATTTATTCAGCAGTTTACCCGTTGCTCGAAGAGGACATAGTTAACCGTCTTATCCTCGTATTCTTGGCATTTTCAATTGTGTTTTGGATTTCACAATCCCACAGAACAAATTTGAAGTATTTTCACTCAGGATTCAAATGCTTGCTGCATTACCACATCTCACAGGACATACGAAGTAACTAGCAATAATGCGCTGACACTTGTTATCTGAAACATGATGTTAGCTTCAGTATGGTCGTTTTTTAACAGATGTTACCAATTTCAGTGACGATAATATAATCCAATTTGTGCATCTGACTTAGTTTACAACAAGAATACATATAAGCAAACTGGTTTCAGTTTGTCATGTTGTCTCTCAATCACGCCTCTTCTTCCGAAATACCTCCGACCTTCTTCCTCTTTTTACTGGTGCTTGTGCGCAGTCGTTTCGAAACTAAGACAGTAACCAATGAGCTACATGGTAGAGAAAATCAATTTAATCGTATGAATTTAAAGCATGATGAAATAATATTTGGTAACCATTCATCTACTTCTTTGATTGAGTGTGCTACTACTTATATATGTATGTGTGCATACTCGTATGTACGCGAGGTTGGTCCTTACTTTTTTCGTAAACTCAAAGAGTCCTTGGATTTTCAATTATTTGTTTAGAGGTGAGAGCTTATAAATAAATTATTATTATTACCAGATAGTTTCCTTGGAAATTCCACTGTTTAGATTTGACTACACAATTTAAAATTATTATGAAGACAAATGTAATGAAGATTTACGCCGAATTATTTTATTTTAAATTAATATCTTTCATGAATACATACAGAACTTCTATTCTGTATCTTATCTACCAGTAGCATAGCATAAATAGTAACTGTAAAAATTCCACGATTTAAAAGTGATCAAATTAAAAATCTGTAAAATAAAATACATTTTTCAGTTTTACCCGTGGTACTATCAGAACCTGAATATTTTTCATGCATACATACAGAACTTCCATTTTGTATCTTATCTACCGATAACATGGCCGTGTAGGAGAAGAAAATGCTAATAACGGGAAAATTACGTATTTTGTAGTAATCCAGTGCTTTTTGTATGCACAATACTATGTTTTTCATACATGTATACGCGTTCTGATTTTAGTTCGATAATTTTTTTTCAGTAATAGATAGAAAGTAATAGGACGGACACACACGGATATATATATATATATATATATACATACATGTGAAGAGAGAGGGAGAGGATGATAGACAGAGATGGAGATACAGTGTCTAATATACAAGAAGGTATATCTACATATATAATATACAGTGTATCTCCATCTTTCTCCCACTTTTTCTTTCTATCTCTCTTTCTGTGTCCGTCCCACTTCTTTCAATCAAATCAGAACGGGTATATATGTATTATAAACATTGTATTGTGGACACCAAATTGCCGGATTGCTAAACAATAATCCATGTTTTCCGTTATTAGCCTTCTTCTTCTACACGACCATGTTATCAGTAGATAAGATACAGAATGGTAGATTTGTATACATTCATGAAAAATATTCAGGTTCTAATAGTATCACGGGTAAAACTGAAAAATAGATTTTACATATAACATAGATCCTTAATTTTATCACTTTTAAACCTTAGAATTTCAGCGGGAAGTATGTAGTGTATATATATATATATATATGCCTGTCTGTCGGTATCGGAAAGACACATTCCTGGCAATGAATATTACCCCTATGAAACACATACATACCTCCCATGTCGTTTCTCTGATAGTTATGCTAAACCTTCTTCGAAAAGGTTGTTGAATATGAGCTAAAATTGTATTCTGGATTCTAGTTTGCATCATATTGTATCAAGGTGATGAAGAAACATTTCACGACAGTTTAGGGGAATAGGAGAACCTGCCGTTAAGACATGCATGAGGCCGCACTGCAGAAGGTAATAAGTACATTGTGCATGTATGTTGGTTACGCGATAACCTCCTTAGACCAAGGTTACCTTATCTTGTGCAAGTTTACAATGTGGAATAATACGTATATACTGAAGACAGACAACATCTTCATTTTATTAGTTCATTCAATTCAAATAATTAATATACAAATCATAATATTGCCGGTATAAACAATATACAGAAGAACATATAAAACAATTTTTTTCGTCTATATTGTACCTTAATTTGATATCTGATGGCAAACATTAAGAGTTAATGTTTTTATTCTAAATCAGAAAACACGTAAAAATACAGGCAATAAAAACGGTGAAGTTTCCGAGGTGATGTACAAAATATTTAGAAATTTCAGAGCTTGCATGGACTTGCAAGCAACTAGTGTGAACTGTTAAGTATCAACCTTATTCACCATTCTACTGAATATGTATTTTATTACATACTATGTACATAATAAAAATACTTAATGGTGCATATTTATTATATACACCGTTCATAATAATCTACTGACTGATGGAGATGAAATCTAGCACCAAGAGTTTGAAATTGTTTAGCAAATCAATGAACTCGAATGATTCTGAGGAGAGATCATAGAAAAGTTTATCATGTAACTATTTTTTAAATCCTCTCAGATACACAAAAAACTGAACACTCTAGGATGCTCTAAAGAAAATGTTGAATTTCTTGTTTTAACAATTGTTATCCGCAAATTAGTAGCAATATTTAAAGTAATTACCATTAAGTTAACTTATAGAAAATGAGAGTGAAGTACTCCTTACTGTGCATTCTCATCAAGTACCCATTGTTGAATTAGAGAGGCTATTAATGATGGTTATTATTGAATCAGTTCGTACATAACAACTTATATATCTCATTTGAGTGCTGGATTTATTTTCATAAATGCTTCATGTAAAATAATACACTTATTTCTTTAATTGAACTATTTTCTATTGGGATAAAACGATGTGGGATTTCAATGATACGACCGAAAATATGTTTTAATTTTTCATTTCATTAACAATGGCTTCTATAGACTATGAGAGTAGAACACAACCTGCAAATGTTCAAAGCTAGATTGAAGCACAGAGGCTAACAAAATAAGATATTCTTTTATTTTTTGTTCTGAATTGGATAGACAATTCCGATTATAGGGGACTCATACTACTACAGGCTCATACTCTTAAGTCAGAGTTTTGGTCTTAATAAACCAAAACTCACGTACACCGACTGTTTCACGCTTACTACGATATTTTTAGTTCTGTGATAATAGTGAAGAGAAAAAATTATCCCCTTTAATGTTAAATAGTAAATCTTTCTTTGCGTTGACATAATTTTTTTACTAGACCTTGGCTAGACTTTGAGTATTCATGCACTCCAGTAACGCCCTGTAGAACCTTCACCTTGACGCCGTGTTCGTTGTTCTGACCTCTCTTTTTAGCGATCAAATGAACCTTCTTTGCTGGAAGTTAATCTTGATTAATTTTTTAGTTTCGTCATCAAGGCAATGTAAAAAGAGTTGGTTTAGAAAAAATGGGCATGTATCAGTAAAAGTTTTGAGTGTATGTACTAATAATGCGCTTTCAAAACAGGGAAAAAACGACAATTACGCAGTGGGTGCTAATAACCACATGTTCTGAGTCTTAATGGGGCATTTATGAACACATGTGATGAATTGTAAATATCTCATATACTGTTAAATATTCTTCGCAACTATACTTATTACCTCAATGAACTACACCAGAGTCTTTGCTGTTCATAACTTAAACTTAATCCCATTGAAATGTGGTTTAACAATATAATATGAAATATCTGTCACTAGACCGCCTTTTTCGCGTAGACATTCTCAATTATGGGTTACTGATTGTATACATATATGTTGAACATTTGATATCTTTAGCGGTGTTACTCCTATTTGCATCCATTCATGACTTTCCAAGTCGCTAAATCGTTAGTGTTCGAGTGGTTGGAGACAAATAAATACAACAGACAATTTGCTTAATACACTACAACGTGATATTTTCTATATTACACTCCATTGCCCTTAAAATCCTTTGACTCCGTTGTCTTCTTTATCTACAATTCTTCACATGACCGAGCGTCCTTGTCGGTTCCGAGTGGGCAACCATGCTGCATTGTTGCTGATTTTATTGAAGTATTGTTCTGTCGGCATCCTTCGGGTCGATCGGATGGGAAAAGTGTTTTTATCCGTTAAAGTGGACCACATGTGGCAGACAATTGTGTGGAGATGAGGAGGAAAACGGAAAATAAATTTTTAAGTGAACGGGATCATGAAGGTCGATAAAACGTAAAAAATATGCTTATTCGTTATTTGAAAGAGTGAAAAATGCAACAAAAATGCTTGCTGCTCTGTTTGCGTTGAAGGACAAGGATGTGAACATTTTTCACAATGGAATCGCGGCCTCCGTCGCTCGGTGGAGGACAGGAAAATTCCTACTAACAAACATCCATGTGGATTTTCCTTAGAAGTTGAATTTGCCTTGGTAAAAATATGATAAAGAAAGGATAGCATGTCCTTAGAATTTGAGAATATTTCTAAACTATACAAAATTCAAACCTATACTAAAATTTTTTATGTTAGATATGAATTTTCTATACGTGTGGGTTTTCTTACAGGATATGAAAATAAAAATCTAATCTGAGGACTAATTGGCGAAAATTTCTATTCAGTCACAAGGAATGAATAACAGTTTAATGAATACGCTTTTGTGTACATCGAGCACGAAATTTAGCCTATGAACTTGAGCTGTCTTGTATTACAAACTAGTGAAAATCAATGAGCTTTTTACTGCACAAACTGTCCTGAATCTTATGCAAATCAAGTGCAATAATCGATGCTGAAATTATACTAAACAGAGAAATAAACATCAGCCACGGAATATATTTTCGTTTTGGTAGAACAAAACGAAGTCCAAATCAAAACTGATACTCAGGTTTCTATAAGTCAAGACAGCACCAGCATGCGCATACTCCGCCTTACTTCAACCAATGCTTACTTGCGATTAACATTTGCTAAGTTTAATGGGCTGAAATAAGTAAACTTCTTCCCATGAAGAAGTTTCAAAATAATTGTGAAATGAAACCGGTGATACCTTACACTTATTTACGATTTTTTTTACTCGCATTCTAATACGCGGTAGACTTTTGCTTCTTTTGGTCAGTCCGAATTTTGTCTCAGGATAAATAAGTTTGGTTGATATCATGAGTAAGCAATATACACGTACTGTCAATGCTTTAATTTTAATTTTTTATGTTCTGTGTGTGATATTTAATTGTGTGTCTGTGGCTAATATCGATACATTACTCAATGCACAGATATGATAAAAATGAATGCAAGTATTATTTGTCTACCTTTATTTTCTTATCATTTTAACTGCGAAGTGATGAATTTACTCTACTGATCAGGTGAGCACCGTATCAAAATATCAACTGTTTCTACTTAGCTCACATCACGACTTGATTAACTTTTGTACGTCAAGTTATCCATCATCGTACTACGACTCAAGACTAAACTGGTTTGGACAAATATCTCTGGTGTTCAGTTATGATAGCTCAGAATTTGAAATCAATGGACAGCAAATAAGTTTCCGGCATGTGGCCCAACTGAAATGCTATGATTTAAGATCCTCCCTCCTGTTAAGAAAGATTATACTGTCCATAAATTAACAAAATTGTGCCCAATAACGAATTGGAATAAATAAGTAGAGACGGAATGGTAGCGTTGTTGGAACTCTCCTTTCCTTCAGTGGCATGGAATTTGACCACACGCCCATGGATTTGTTGATTGTTTGCGACACTGTTGTTAATATGACTACGTAGGAAAGTGGCTTGAATTTGTGTACAGAGGGGAAGATTTTATGTTTCCTCATTTTTATTCATGTTTGTTTAGTATTTCATGAATCAAAAGCTTGCAATGATGAATTAAAATTTACATTGAGGGAAAGATTTTTTACGTGTTTGTTTGTCTTGTGAAGCTCTTCAATAAAAAATTTCATCTCACTGCCTTTCAGGCATTGTTGCAGCTATTCTCTAATTCTTCATCTGCTCAATAAATTCCAATAACTAAAGTAGTCATACTTTCATAGATGTTCAGTGGAAAGTAGGTATAAAAATAGTGTCAGTGTTCATTCTTGTTGAATTTTGAGACACAAAAATGCACTCTAAATGGTTTTAGAAGGATTAAATTTTTTTAATAAAAAGTGCAAGAAATCACAATGACTTGCAAGGTTTTCAGTCCTTTCGAAACAGAAGAAATCGAATTTTGTGCACGTTCAAATAGCTCCATTAAATTTGGCACGTGTTCCTGAAGCACGTTTATTTTATTTTTTAACCCAAATTACTGACGGACAATTTGAAACTATGTCGCTCCTACGGCCATGGTCATGGGGATTCAAGCCAAATTTATTACCACAGTATAGTCGACACACTCCATGCGGGACAACCTAGAGTATGACCAGACCTACAGGAGAGACCGATGAAAATATTGAAGCTCATGCTCCTGCTGATTACATTAAATACACACTTGTGCAAAGATTTCAGGGGATGCTTGAGCCTTTGAACTCTTCTTGTCTCAATGGAATTAGTCTTTTAGTGAGGTAAACAGTAGACATTGAACTATTACTTCGTCTTAATTATTACTTAAGCCTTGTCTCCCATATGCACTGTTCTGTAAGTCTGCACACGTCAATGATGTACTTCAATGAAGGTGTTAGGTTTAAACTTATGACTTTTACACATAAGTTTGAACTGTAGTTAACTTGCAGAAAGTAAACCATGAAAATATTATAGACTGGAGATATTAAAAGTGAACTTACCATTCATTGCAGGTATGTAATACAGAAGACTGGAGAGATGTTATCCTATCTATTAGCGTAAACTGTCAATACCGATAAAAATTTAGGAGCGACCAAATTAATTTTCAAACAGATCTGTTATCTCGAAGAAAAATGCACCTTTTTATATGAAGATATTGATAAATAAAACTTTAGTGTAATTCTAGGGTTGTCTCTTGAATCACTAAAGTAAGTTAAATGAATTAGAAAAACTTACGCACCTGATAGCACAGCACGCGTTTTAATCTGCTTAACTATCCTACTTTCCACGCTGTTATAAACTGTAATTTTTGCTCATTAAATGTATTCTTCAAAGACCGAGACTATATTTTAAAAACATATGTAACCTTTTTAGAAAAAAGTTACAAAATATATATTCATTAAAGGAGCTGTTTAATTTATAGAGCGGGCCATTGCGATCGTAACATGTTTGTGAAGACCTGTTAGGTTGGGACGAAAGTAATACCTCGTGATCGATGGGCTTACGTTGACATTGAGTTAAGTTGAAAATGAATTAGTTCCATATCTAGTATGATAGTACCAGCTCTAAACTTGTTAATGGATGAAATATGATTCTGGAAAACAATAGAAATGATGTAAATTCATAAACATTTTCATAGGCATTTATTTTTATCTCTATTGTCTTAAAATAGAATAGTGACAGTATTATCCTAATACGTTGTCATACTTTTTTTAAACTTCAGCACTATGAATTATCAATGATGTAATTACGAATAGAGGAACAATATACGCATCAAATTAACATAAATAGATATCCGTGTTAGAACTGAATTAAAAAGTAATTCTGCAACAAATAAATAATAAAAATAATTTTCAGAAAATCTTCCGATTATAGAGCGTGTGGCTTTTGTGTGAACGAAGGATTAGAAGGTGAGAAGACAAGCTTTCAATTCAATGATTTAGTATAGCAGCAATGTTAACTGCCCCTATGACGGGAGTTGACAATGTGCCTCGCTCTCTGTTAGAAGTGAGGGATTGAGGAAGATGTCGATGATTTTATCGTAAATTACAGTTTTATATAGGCCTCTAGGGTGTCAGTTTCTAAGTTTTAAGCAGAAACCTAGAAACAGAAGTTATCATGGTACTACTGAGGACGTGTTCGCAGAAAGTTGGCCTCACACAGCAACATCTCGCCAGCCCCGCCCTTTGTAGGGTGGTAACTTCCGCCCTGCAGCGGCAGAGCCCGGCATCAGCGGCAGTTTCGAACAGAGGAAAAATCCTTGACATTTCGCGAGAAGAATGCGACCAAGTTGCAGACACGAGCGCGCTTGAGGTTTGAGTTCTAGAAGACAAGCGGGAGTAGCTTTGAAGTCGACCGTGTATTTTTTTCGTAATGTCTTCAAATTATATGCCGTGGCCCGTTTAGAAATATTATGTTATCATAGACCACGACCTTGATGTCGAAATTATCAGAAAATTGACAAATTCGCCGATGACGCTAAACTCTGTCACAAACCGTGCGCCAAAAGAGACAGAGTAACTATCCAATCAGACCTCAACCGTCTTCTACAATGGACCGAAACCCAGCATATGAG
>VCRD01000032.1:521903-563748 GCA_006783055.1 Trinorchestia longiramus | reverse complement strand
ATGTTGCCCGGTGTTCGTGCGCCCCACTTTGTGTTACCCGGTGTTCGTGCACCCCACTTTGTGTTACCCGGTGTTCGTGCGCCCCACTTTGTGTTGCCCGGTGTTCGTGCGCCCCGCTTTGTGTTGCCCGGTGTTCGGGCGCCCCGCTTTGTGTTGTCCGGTGTTTGTGCACCCGACCTTGTGTTGCTCGTTGAACGCTATAACGTCCGACTTCTAACATTTAACACAAGCTTTGGGGAAATGCCGGGCGCAAGCACAAGCAGCGGTGGACGTGCTGCAAGGACAGCCGGCCCAAATACATTTACCTATTTTATTCGACCTTCTACGTTTTTTTCCTCACCTAAGTGCTCGAAAAATGTTAAGTGTTTTTATGGATTCAATTTGATTCTGCTGGAAGAGTGAAAAATCTCTGACATTATTAGATGGGTAAAATTCAATGAAAAATTTCATGACTCTAAATATTAGTCTCCTGAGGCAGTAAGTTAATTAATTTGAAGTGGTTTAAGGAAGCAATAAAAATCTATTTATTGCAATGGTTTTTGAACTTTCTTTTTCTGAAATTATGACCCTCGGCCTCCTTGCTCAAGTTCTGGATTCTGCATAACATAATAAAGGTAGCAACACTCGAATTAATCACAAATTAAAGCTTGAGGGGCTCGTTCTAACTTAATTATTGAAATACGTTGGAAGCAAGGCTGGTTTTAATCCCTTTTGAAACGGTTACTTGTGAAATTTTATTGAAACGTAAACTAGATGCAGGACTAGAAGGTCCATGATGGCAGAGTAGTACAACTTGAATTATTTTTTAACAGCGGTGGAGACAGCAGCAAATGTTTTAAACACATTTCGACATGTTTGAAATTTTTTTATGAGAATGAGGAAAAGTATTTCCTTGATCAAATCATACATTCATTGTAAGAACTCGCTTTTCCGTGATTATGAAGTTAGATAAGATTTCTTTTTCTGTAATTACTAGATGACATGGTGATGTTACATTTCACTCAAGTTTGCTGAGGAATTACATCATGTTTTAGGAAGCATTTTGCGAGGGTATGGGTTTTATTCATATTTTGACATATAACAGTGCAATAACTCTTCTGCAATGGATGATGTTAGATCGTACTTAGGAACTGTAATCTGCAGGAACTTTAAGTAACTCGTATTGTTAACATTGTCAACCTGATAACGTATAGGCTCACGCTATTAAAATGTGTTTTTTACTATAAACTGAGTTTGGCGCTTGTTTGAGTTAGGTGGAGCCTAAAATGTCACCCAGTGCGTCACGTGAGGGGTTTTTTGTCCAGCTGGTGGTACATGCAGTGGTCAGTCCGAGCTAATTCCACTTCGACTCCCTCTAGTTCATTGCTTAGAAACTCCGAGTTAGGAGCTTCTACAATGTGCAGGGCTAGTCTGGCCACCTTCGGTATTTTATTGGTCCCGACTGAACCAGCAACATTAATTCAGCTTGTCACGCCCTCTATTCCGAATTAAGAAAGAGGAGGATGGGGCTGCTGGTGTAAAAAATTATAAATGAACACAGGAGAAATTTTAGTTTCTAAGTTCATAAAACTATTGAAGCGAAAACATGATGTTTTCTATCACAAAAATATACAGCGTGCTTAAGTAACTATGAAAAAATTTTAGTTTTTGGATAAAAGCACTACATTGCAAGAAGAATCTAGAAATGGTTAAGTACCAAACGTCTGGAAATACAGGTACTCTCAGAATCTTGGTGCTAAAATTTGAACTGATCTACTTGCTGACGCTAATATGGAGGCAGGTGCTACAATTGTTATTACAACATGAACAATTAAACAGAGAACTCAAAAATCGTAGGTCTTAACACTGACGTTATCGACCGTACGCTGCACGGGACCTGCATCAGACTCACCGCCTAGCCAAAGGCCGGTTATTTATTCGTTGATAATTGTATTATTTCATTCACAGTAAACAAATGAAATGTAGAATTTTTCAAAATGTTTATGGCTAATAAATTTTTGAGTTTGTTTCTAGGACTAGCCATTGTTGTAACAATGCAGGAAAAACTCTTTTAGGTGGAGCAACTCGTATCGTGGGTATAGCTCGCATTTAGTTTTCTGTTACTTTACACAAATAGAACGCTGAAAATGATCGGTGAAAATCTCATGCAGAAAATTTGAGAAAAGGAAGATACAAGATCAAGTATGATTGCGCTCGAATACATTCAGACTAAATTGACGTGTCGGTTTATTCATCGAAAAAAGGAGGAAGAAATGAAAAAAACTCACCTATATTAAACTCAAAACCCACAACAGACTCGTACAAATAATTTATGGATCTGTTGCGTCTCTAGCGTAGTTTCTCATGAACGCACCTTCCTCTACGGACGATATTAAGACAAACACAAATTGCATGACATCTGAAGAATACTAAAAGGCTTGGCTTAGGGTAGCACTCATCAATTCCCCCGCTGGAAGTAAGAGGTGTACAACTTTGATGCAAATAGGTCACCTGGAGTTAGACACTAAGTTTATAAAAGGGCGAATGGCAAACAGAAATGTGTGTAATATATATATATATATATATATATATATATATATATATATATATATATTATATATATATATAATAAGTAAGTGAACCATTCCTTTGGAGGCCTAGAGATGAAAAATGCTCATGTTCCTGACAGTGTAATACTTGTGTGGTTTTTAAAGCATTTATTTACTTGATGATGTCTAACGCTCATGTGTGGAATCTACAGCTAAACCCCGTGAACAAGAGAACTGAAAAGTCATTCTTTCCATAAGTAATGTTCTTTATATACCTGCTCCCTACTAATATGGTGGGAAACTGGCAAAGTATTTTAACTATTTTCTAGTAGGTGATGAGAAACCAGGCAAATCAAACAGCTCTACAGATATCAAGCTTTATCTCCATTGACTTTATTATAACTCTTACAAACAGTTGCACAGAATAACCTCAAATTGACTTTCATAATCAGCAGTAAAGTCCAGCAAAATTTGTGAATACGAGTATGATTGTGTGCTCCTCCAGGAATTTCCGTTTGATGTTCTTTGGCTCTGATAATCTGAGCCTTCGCGGAAACTAACTGTAACGCATTTCTTTTAAGGCAATCGTGGCCATACCGGGCTGCCTACTCCGCAGGCTCGATGGCTTGAAAATAATAGCTTATTGAGTTTACAGTTTTAGTGGAGCCTAAACTAAAGCGAGTGCAACAGTACAGGAATACAAATCATCTCAGATTGCTTGTGTTTATTGTGTTACGAAGTTTGACAAAATACTCAATGACAAGATTATCTGAATCAGGATGCTCCAAACACAAGGAAGAAAGTAGAACAGTCATAAACGTCACTTGTTTAAATGTAACTGGTTTAATATCTCTGGTTGGCATTTTTCACTGCTCGTTGAGTAACACATGCTGCAGTAGAGTTATTGGGGTGTACTACTACCTTGTCTTTAATAAACTACACCGTTTCACATTCGAATTAAAGCATCTGAAGTTCAAACTATAACACATGAACTTCAAATTTGAATTTGGTGAAGTGAAAGTCGGAATTTCTGAACTTGAAATTAAAATGTTTCATGATTTAGTTAAAATAACTGAAATATCAATTAAAATGTGCAGTTTTCATCAAAGTAATAAAAAAATTATATATTTAAAATAATCTAACATAAGATTGAGGTCAATGTAAATAAATTAACTCAAATTAAAATGAAAAAAATTGCAAACCCCCCAGCCACTTAATTTTTATGCGTTCCGCTGTATAATTAAATCTACAAATGATTATAATGACAACAATTTCAATGAAATGTTATTGAATAATTTAACATTATATACGAGTATTTACTCATTCCTAATTCTTGGATCATAAAAACTGATGGGTCAAATGATGACCTCCTCTTTCTGTATATATCAATGATTTATAACCATCATTCAATGAGATACAATGAGAGAAATATTTACTCAAATAATTTTGTATTACCTGGTTATTCGATATCCCTTAATATTTCTTGATTTTTTCCTCTTACTCTGTGAACGAGACAATATTTTTTCATTAGGATTTACTAATAAGTCATTATATTTGCTGAAAATTTAGCTAAGCCATTGAATAATAGAACATATCCAAAATATTTTGTAAATACACTTTACAAAATATATTTTTTATATATGAATGAAACATTCCTCAATCTTATCTAAATTCTATAGTAGATATGACAAAATTACTTAGTAGCGTGTGATGATGGTACATAGATAAACATTTCATGACCAGGCGATTAAAAATCAAAGGCAAGAAAGAGTTGAGTCAATTTTGTTAAAATAAAATATACTTTTATTGATGCAAACTTCACATAGTTTAATTCGAACATAGCTTCACTTTAAAAATATTTTGACACTTTCATATCAGCATCATATTTATAGGTTCATATTAGGAGCATATTGACACGTTCATATCAGCATCATATATACAGGTTCATATCAGGAGCATATTGACACGTTCATATCAGCCTCATATATACAGGTTCATATCAGGAGCATATTGACACGTTCATATCAAAGTTAAGAAGTGAAGCAATAAAAACTTACTTCGAAATCTACTGAATCTGAAGCTTCTTCTGAAGCTTCTGGTTTGTTTAGACTCGTGGCGAAATGACATGTCATCACTGTGTGTGAATGCACAATATTTTACTCGCTGCAGACGAACCATCGCTGCAGCTCCTATGCAATTATCCTGATTATACCCACGATAAAAGACTTCAATGCAGTAAAATACTGAAATTCAGACACGAGTTTAGATATTTGTAGAGATCATCAAAATTTAAAACGTCACTTACTGCAGCCTTTATAATAGTGTCGGTTTTGCTTCAACATTCAGTAAAACTACTCTGCACTCGAAAGAAAAAGGCAAGAGTTAAGGCGTTGTTCAATGATAAAAATTTAACATGTTGTTTTGTGCAGTCAGTGCAATTCTTCAGTGAAGCTGAGGGTCAGCTAATATACACGAAGATAATACATTTTTACTATGGTTTAGTAATTATTGTCACTGATGATTCGTTAAGCTATTTTTTTAAGTTGATGAAGTTCTTCTGCTTAAGAGTGCATAAAACAGGATTTTAGATAGCCTCTGAACTTAATTTTAAGGCCAAGCTGCACTTACTTGTTTTTAGATGAACTGAGGGTGGACATGACAAAATTTCTTTACTGTAAAGACAGATAAAAGTAAGCTGACTGAACGGAGAACCAGTTAATTAACTATAACTGAACTATCCTTATATGTAGAGACAAAAAATGGTGCATAGCGGAGGTAAGGCCTAAGGCATGTTCTAGTCAACTAAGGTATGGTTCTATTCCATACTTATATATTTTGTTGGATGAATTGTTTGTGCCCTACGCTGTTTGATGACTTGTTTTCTGACAATAACATGAAGACACTATGAACAGGAAGTAAAGTATACCCTGAAAATTAAAAAGAATTTAATAAAGCAGGAAATAGCGAACATTTACAGGTTTTTACTGGCTAATTGTGAGGCTATGAAGGCCCAGACAGCTGTCGGTCCAAAGGCCCAGATGTCGGCCCAGGCCGTGTCTGCATATAATAATGTCCCTGTTTTGCTTGTCATGCGTTGCAGTACATGGTGCTCGTGCACATACTTGGCATGGTCGAATATGTCATAGGTGAGAAGAAAGCACATTTGTTACTTGAGGAGCGTCTAGTAATAGTTGACCTCGCAAAGGTAAAATTTTAATCAGATATCTCATGAATAGTTTCAAAATTGATGTCAGATAAACGAGGTATTATGATCACGATGATGCAAATATGCAAGAGGAAACAAAAAATAGAAATACTGGGTCAGGAGTTACCTGCTACGACACGTTGGTTGTTTCCACGAGAGAGTGAAAACACAAAAGTTAAACTAAGCTCATCTACAATGGGCCAAACGGCTCGTTTCTATTGTCTTCTATTAAATCGTAACGAAACCACGACGATTTCTCAAATGTTCTACTTTGTATTAGAGTCTGAGTGACTTAATCAGCGTTCATAAACTACACTCTAAGATATGTGTGTGTCGTAGTTGCACGTGTAGGAGGGTGAGTTGTTAAGCACGTAAGCGAGCGTGAATTTATTACTCTACAGTATCAAAGCATCTCGTATTAACTCTCTTATGGTGCATACAATAATAGAGGCACGTTTGCTTGTCAGTCACTGCGTTTTACCGAAAGTGTATCTACTCATTTATTTCTAAATAGAATTAACGATACACAAACATTACTAAAGAAATTTTGCCTAGTTTTTAAGTAAGATTATGGAGAAAGTCGAGTTGGTTTAACAAATAATTCTGGAGAATGATTTGATTTGAGGAGCAAACGTTAAAGACCGAACTAAAAACTGTACAAATGAATGAAATAAAAATCTTTCACGTTTTCTCTAATTATCACCCGTTGTATACTTCGATCAGACAGGTAAGTGGCTTTGAATACATATAAATAGATATTTGGTAAAACTCTAACAGCTTTTACTGCAAGTTTTGTTTACGTTTGTGAAGATAAGTTCTTCGAAGTTAGTATAACTTTTTTTCACTTTCCTGAGGATTATCATAAAGTTTTCCGTTAATTATCGAAGTAATTATCCGACCCAAGAATGGGCCAAAAGGTTCGTTCCTATAGCCTAATTCTATTCTGACTTGAACAACTCTAATGGTGATAATACTACATCGAATTGTAACAAAACGCAATCGCTAAATTAAAACGACGCGTTACTTAGTAATTTCGAAGTGTGCACAACTTTAGATTAAACAATGTCAATTTGTGTGTGAAATTTCAAGAGAAATAAGACTTAATCGTCCTAATTCACTTGAACAACATATAATATGTAGAATGAAGTACACATACCAACATGACCGTTACTTCCTGAGTTTATGTAAGAGAAAATAAATCTCTGAGCTTAATTGTTCCGAGAAAGAATGAAGAATTATAGACATTATCTTCGTGGTCTTTAAAAGGTATGTCGGGAGGCACACCTCACAATAAAAGTATTTCGGGCTCTCATAGTATTTGATTCTTTGTCGTCATTAATTCACAATTTATCATAGTGTTCCGTGTAGTTAGTATTATTTTATCAGCGTTTACTTCGACGAACATGAGCACAAAATATCAGTTTATCGATTAATGGTAATTTATCTCAATAGATGCAACTGACAACGTTTCGAATAGCATGAGTTTTAAGTCACCCGTACATTACGAACTAAGGGAAATTCCAATCTATGCACCTTGTTCGTTGCATAAATAAAAATACCTGCGGAAAGCGAGCTGCTATCTCTACCCGAACTCTCCATTCTGGAGCCAAGGGTTCAAGAGAACGAAGCTTGCTAATTTCAGAGTAGATGAAGGGTCACGCGCTGTCGAGTGATCGTCTCAAGATGACGCGTGCGAGCAGAACTTGGGCAAATATCTCTTCAATCTAATTTACCTCGCGTGTGTGAGGCACCCAAGGTCTAGTCACCACTCATGGAACTTGTTCAAACCAATAGCACCGCAGGAAAAGGTTACTGGAAGGAAGGTTAACTGGTTTGGAGGGAAGGTTACACTGAGGAACTTGGAAGGTTACAAGCGTGACTGCGTGGAAGCTGGCATTGTCGTCGACGTTGCAGACACGTTTAGATCCAAAAAACTACGTTTATGATGCCAAAACTGTGGCTTCAGCCCCATCGTTCCCAAAGCATAAACTTCATGGCCGTACCTGCTCGCTTGTTCTGGTTTCTATGCCTCATTTGGGCCAGGAGTTGGAGCTTTTTTCAAGTTGTCATTACAACACGGAGAAATACAAATAGAAAGCGAAAACTGATTTGTTCCTCTAAAGTATCTAAGCGTAGCTTATGATAGTTACAGAATCGTGACACGAGATAAGTACAGTGGATCATTCTCTTCCGGTGCCAGAAGAATAAGATGTTTTCTCCAACATTTTCTTTGAAGGAGATTTTGGCTACTGAAATAAAAGCACTGGCAAAATAAATTAGATTTTGAGAGTAAATTAATCAGTAATTGTAAGTATACCCGAAAAATAGTCTGTATACATATGTTACATGTACATATTTATGAGCTGGTCAGCATACGTCTTACATTGTTTAACGTCCTACATTTTGACTTCCCTCTTAAGACCTTCAGTACTGAGAACAAAAAATCTAAATTTGAAGATTTTGCTGGCAAATAAACTCGTTTTTACTTCTAGTATCATGTGGGAGTGAGATTTTTGAGTGCAAAAAACTCGATTCTATAGTGTTATCAGTAATTATTTAAATAATTTAGAAAAAAGTGGGAAATTTAAATGAAGATGAGGCGAATGTGTAATGAAAATATAAATACTTTAATTTCAGGACACTGATTTATATATATGAAGAAGTATGCTTATAAGAACTAGTTAAAAAGTTCACAGTCCTTTAGAATGCACAGTTTTTTGCACTGGAATTATTAGACCCAAAATAATCGCTAGTGTGTTAACATAATACTTTTTCTTTGCTATGCGTGGATTAGTTATCCGAGAATTACAACCCACAACGTATATTTAAGAATTTAAAAATGTTTAGACATAATTTAAGTCTAACCATAAACTAAATCTTTGTAAAATTTGCAGTTTCTTAAAAATGTAACGGTTCTTAACCATTTCGCCTCACTACAGCCCCCAAGTTTTTAATTGCTTTACCCTGATTAGGTTCCCAGTTCTTCAATATTTCAAAGCTGGACGATTGTATGGCTCATGTTTATTGTATTTCGAATTTTACTTTCCTTTTCTTGCACTCAAG
This sequence comes from Trinorchestia longiramus, assembly GCA_006783055.1. Taxonomy (NCBI): domain Eukaryota; kingdom Metazoa; phylum Arthropoda; class Malacostraca; order Amphipoda; family Talitridae; genus Trinorchestia; species Trinorchestia longiramus. Next base: position 554,952 of record VCRD01000032.1, on the reverse strand, counting down.
GAAAGAACTCATGCTTTTCAATCCAAAATAATCAAAGTAATAAATAAAAATTATTACCAATACATGTTGTCAATCAATTTCAGTTCATCAATACAACCTCGATTATTAATGAATGGATTAACAATATATTATTTAAGCCAGTTCTCTTCGACGACATGTAATCCAAAGGAAAAAGCTATAACAATTGAGGCCTTCGAGCAATTGCTGCCAGCTTTTCTGAAATGGGAGAACTTGACCGTCCAGGAATTTTTATGACTAGCTGTGTCCTTCTAAGCATATCGTAAGAGCTGTAATAATGTTAAAGTTACTAATGTTTCTTGCAATGTTTTGACTCGAAAAACATAATCATTTAGAAACTAACAGGGTGTGATGTATATTTTGGCCAGAAACATGATGTACGTTCTGTTCGAAGTTAACTTTGAAATTATATTACGCTCTAGAACCACAACAATGAAATCACAAAAATTCCAAAATATTCAGTTTCATGAAAGTAGGAATTCATATTTAGTTATGATCCCCAATCATAAAGTTCAGCGGCCCTGCCCTGTGTTCGGGTACTGATTCCAGTTCCTGTTTGTCCTTCAAGTTGTCAAAAGGTGGTCTTGGTGGTCGGGAATGCCCCTAGTTTGACTCCTCAGAAATGCAGTTCGTGAATTATTATAAAACGCTTTTTCAGGGATGGTAGGTTGCTAGTGCAAATTATGCATTTTGAGGACCCTCATAAACCGCAGTTCAACCACGAATGACATTTACACTTGCAACCTGAGTTTCATATTTCTATTTGTGTGGTATATGTTGTAAGAAACACCTACAAGCAATAGTTGTTTTTAATGTCCTACATAAAGCATTTTCAGATCGTAAAGTGTAAGGTGTTTCGAATTTCACTTCAAATGCTGTCATATGCCTTTTATGAATGTATTGAAAATTTTTGTCATTGGTATGTGTGCAAACTCAGTATTATAAATCATTGGCCATGTTACCGCATTATATAATGGCCTGTGACGAATTGTGTCGCTCTTGTTAGGTTAAAACATGGAAAACGACATTGTTGGACTCCTTATTCAGCATGAGTGTAAAACAGTGTAATATATTTTTAACGTTCAAAATGAGTATACTACCAGTGTCAATGGTACAAGCTAAATTTATAAACTTGCACAAATTTTTAAAACATAATATGCGAGTACTCAAACTTCACAACTATCACTCATTAGCCGCAATCAAACTCTAATGCAATCAAACTCTAATCGCAATCAAACTATTTAATTTTAAGTGAATTAAATAAGTAACAGAATAATATCCTACTCACCATCTAGAAAGGAACACCAAAGACGGCAATCTCTTACCAGTGATCTATGTTTTAGTCTCCATAAACTTAAACTACGGCCACGGGCCAAGGCACTTGGTCCTCCATCATCTAACTTGTTTGGTGACAGAGGCAGCCACCTTCTCAGAAGGTGCTGTTTCTGCCGTCGCTCGTACTTCAAGGGAAATTTTAGCTGCTTTAAAAATATTTATATCGTTCCCTGTTGCTCCCTCAGCTTAACTTCCGTGTCACAATAACCCGGAAAGTTCCCACATGAAATGCTCTCATATTCGTTTTATGATTTTCATAAACTGCTACATGTCTAAGGAAGCAATGGCAACGAAACATTAATGAAAGAAATTAGCCTCAAAAAATTATACGCCCATTACGAAACATTTTCTGAAGGAACTTTTTACATCCAATATAATGTTTGGAATAACGTTCGAAACAGTGTTTTATTTATCTATTCTTTCCTAGGCTTACAACTTCTGTAATTATTTCTGACAAAAGAACATAAAAATATTCCAGCTAGAATACAGTAAAAGTTCTCCGGTATTATTGAAAAAAAAAATTTTGTTGTGACATTGAGGGGTGAGAGCGTGACTCCGGTCGTGTGAACTCAAACAGTCACCCTCCATTTCTTGCTGTGGAATTCACATTCCACCACCAGTAATAATTTCAAAGCCTTTGCACTAATGTTGCCTACAAGATTAAAAGCTGGTAAACTCATCAATATCGAAAAAGGATGTATGTATCAGCAATTTTGGTGAATTGCTGTGAACTTAATTTAATTATTGCTTACTGCTTAAAGATGACAATGAAAAATGAATAACAATAATATGAGTATTTCAAGACTTTATACCATGGCATGGCTGCTGATTTTATCTCTTTATCTTGCCCTCTGTCTAGTTCTCAACCTAATGCAAATGATCAAAACGTAAGTTTATAATGAGAATGTTACCCGTGAATAATTTTTCTCGGCACTGATAATCCCTGAAGTTTTTCTGCCAAGTTCATTGTTTATCTCTTCAGAATATATGATCTCGTTTTAATATTTGATTTATCTGTTTACAGAATGTAATCATCATAAGAGAAGGTTAGATCTGTGTCATGTTCTTTACATCACTCGAACCTTGTCTCGCGCGCACAAGTTGCGCACGAGCGGCCACCGCTCGCCTGCATGTTGAGCTGAGAGGGAGATTTGAGGGTACAAAGGCGAGCAAAAAATGCACGAAATGGAATTTACTGCGTAAAGTACACACGTTGCTTCAGAATTCCGGCCATAGTTCGCAATATCTATGGAGGTCATCACCTACGTACGCAGAGCTTTCAACCGTTAATATTTTCGGGCGAGTGTTGGGAATGTTACAGAACAGGGAAAAAAGAAACATTATATTTGTATCATTGTATAGCCAGCTATCTTACTGCGTACTGCTCGCCATATAATATGTGCATGAAAAGACTCATATTACTGTGTACCACGGGTCATACAGTGAGTTCTACCAAACATATACTTTAGCATACTTTGAGTTATAGAACCATTACATACCACAAGTTATGTACTCATTATGAACTGAAAGTCTTGTATTAGTTGTATACTACAAGACTTATAATACTTGTGTATAGCAAGTCGTGTAATCAGAGTGTACCACAAGCTATATTTATGCGCACCACTAGTTATATAATAATTGTGTACGAAGAGTTATATAATTATTGTGTAGCGTGAATCAGGTTATAATTGCATAAAAATTGATAACTGGGAGTATGATTGATACCCTCTTCTTCCTGTCCCTGTTTACTCCTGGAGTCTGTGTGTGAGTGAGGTGTGTGTACGTAACTCAAGTGAGTGTACGTGATTAAAGTGCCGATACGGGATTGAGGGCTTAATTTTAAACAGCATGGAACTTGGGCAGAAACCCAAGAGTGGACCAAGCCGCTCGTTCCTGTCACCACGTTCCATTCTATTCTATTTTATTCTATTCACAATAGTATCGTGGTTCATCAAATGTTCCATATAGGAAAATTTTTCGGGAAATATGATTTTCTTGTATAAGAAGAGAAGTATTTGCCTTTGAAAATACAACCGACAAGTACTTCGAAAGTGGTTACTGTTCATACTCTACATTAAGAACGAATGATGTGTTACGTCTGACGCTAGAAGTGAAATGCAGATTACGCTCAACATTTATAGATTTTTCCTTTTTTGTGTGAGTTCTGCAACTAGTTTTTTTACGGAAATACTCGTAGTATTGACAACTTTTTCACGTTAGTACCACTCTATATTTCACTAATTTCCATTTTCATAACAAAAATACGATGCAACTTCTACTCTAAATTGAAGTAAATATCAGTGAATTAATTTAAATAATACAAAATGGTAAAATCCAGAGTGTGATGCGATAAATGAATTTTGAGCTTTAATGTGGTACATAAGTTGACTTGCACTCCAAAACTATTAAAATAGCTTACTGGTAAGAAGGGCAATCTAAGACATATTACGTTTTTCTCCTTGTTTTAATGAAAATTATAATTTGACATATATTTCACATGCATGAAATAGGTTAGTTTTTATTGTGAGTCTGATGATTGAAAAATGTTGAGCAGTTATTACGAAGTGGGGTCTTTGATGCCCTGCACCCAATCCCTTTTTACCAGCCTTTAACGACACCTTAAAGAGTAGTTTCTTCGCCTCCTCAATGGGCAGGACCTCTGCAGCCCAGCTGTCGCCCTGACGTAAGGTGTACCAGAAGGGCAACAAAAACAGCATTTCCCAGCCCACACAACGACGGACACGACAATATCATTCGCAGTCAATTGAACCACGTCTTCAATTAGCCATCGTAAAAACGTTATAGATATTAAAGTATCATATTCTATCATCAGGGTGTTACATGGAAGGCAAATTGTGAGGCTCATGGATTGAATTAGTTGCTGTAACTCACTGAGTTATGATCGTTGTTATTTTGTAAGCTGCAAGAAAGTTGTTTGTGTTGCACACACAAACTTCGTAGAAAACCCTGTTGATATTTAAAGTTGAAATGAAGTTCAATATTTACATAGCATAGCGGTTAAATGTACTGAAGTTTAACATTGTTATGAAGAGGAAGTTTTCTGTCGTTAATTGCTATTAGTTGCGATGTTTCATCAGTATCCTAGAGCGATGAAACGAAATATACTGAGCTCAAAGCTTTGTATATTGAGTGTCAATATTACTTCAAAAACACGATATTTTACGCTAAATCTGCATTGATAGCTGATTCGATGATGGTTTTCTGTTTCCCAATACCAAACAGTAACCCAATGAAACTGTGAATATTGTCTCCATTAATTTACGAAAAAAGTGTTAATAAGTTCATTCCAGGATTCCAGGAACGATTTTTTCTCTGAGCTCTGGAGGATTCCTAGATCAGCTCCAAACACGCATGAGCTCTCATACAAAACATAAGCAAGGGATAAATACTTTTGAAAATGTGAAAGCAAAGTAATAGAATAAAGTAGCATGTTGACCTCCAAAAGGACTCAAGCATGATCAGAAGTGGAAGGAAAAAACATTATGTCGCACAAAAGCTGCGAGGTAAGCAGTGGCGATCGTATAAAAGAAAAAGGATGAGGATAAAAGAAAACTGATACAAGGAGAAAAATTTCAAGCTGATGGGAATCTTAATTGTGCGAAATTGGAGGATGGTAGTGCCACTTTAAAAAGTAATAGGGTACAAAATATGTTTTAGTTACGAGGAAGCTTTTTAAGAAATGACTTGAGCATGTCATTTCAACTCGTGTAGCGTTCCCACAGCGGGCCACAAAAAGTTACACTTAGCAATCACAGACGAATTCTAGCTTCGGTTAGGACTATTTTCACGTGCAAAAGACCATCTCAAAATCCTTTGAACTACACGACATTTTTTGAACTCTGCTCGCAAGCACGCGGGGAACCTAACTTGACCCCAGCCTTCCTCTCACGGGCTTGTCGAGTAAATAAGGTTGAGGTGCCGACGGATTGGTGGGAATGACGCTAGAGTTACTGACTGCAACGCGGAAATTGCGACTGCGAGGATGACCTGCATGGCATAGTTATCGAGTATGGCGTTTAAGGAAGGGCGAAATGACCGCATGTACATGTTGATCTCGTGTTAATATCCAAGAGAATCGTCACGAACCTCATCACGATGGTGATAGTATGTTAACTTTAAAGAGCTCAATGCCTAGTAAATATGTAGCGATCGCATATTATTTGTATCAGGAGAAGAGGTAATTATTCGAAGGAGTCATGACCCTCACCTGAGTGGAAATCGGGCAGGAGAAGTGACTTACATCAGTGATCGGATGGAAGTATGAGGAGGAGAGGTAACTACTTGGAGTGATGACCCTCATCTGCAAGGTGATCTGGTAAGGAGGGTGACCTACATCTGAGTGGTGATCGGACGCTGTCATTAGAGAGGGCGTAATAGTTCTGCTTTGCAGGGCAATCGAGTTCTGCTCCCTGGGGGTGGAAGGCTTTATTGTCGTCCGTGATCACATTTTGTCAAGGATGGAGAAGGTAAAATTTACGTTACAGAAATGAATTACAATAAGAAAATTTTATATGAAAATGGATAACGAAAAGATAAATGACTCGGGAATGCCATTTATTTTTTCTGTGCCGTCAGGTTTAGGTTTTTATTATCTGTGTTTATGCACTGTATTTTGTTTCAGACTTCTTATGTTACATAGTTCTTATTATTTTACATCATTTATTACTTGTATTAATGTACAACGTTTCTTAACTAACTCGATACTTGAAATCCTTCTTACATGAAAACTTTTTTTAAGAATTATCATGGAGTTTTAGGTTTCGAAATTGAATTAAATAACAGTAATTGTGTTAAGGAGTTAGTTTTTGATATATTTTCTACTAACGTGGAACCGTAAAGCTCGCGAATTAAAACTTTACTTCTGATAATTATGCGACCGAGTATTTACTATTCTATAATTTCAAAACTTGATCTTTAGGGAAAATTTAGTTGCATAGAGGCTTTGTTTTAAGTTTTTCACTAATTTTGCTGTTGTTTTCAAATTGAACACAAAATCAAAGACATTGTTCTCATCCGATGAGTAAATTTCAATATTGACCTATGGAACAACGACTAAAATAAAGTATTTACAATTGAATTGCAAGTTTCTTTATGATAAAGTGTTTAAATTTTCAAAGTAAATCACTAAGGCGTTAACTTTTTATTTCAAACTGGCGATTTTATGCATATTCAAAAAACATTATTTTTCAAATGCATTGTTTCTATACATCTATACATCTATACATCATTGTTTCTATACATCGTTTATACATCTTCTATCAAAACAAATGTAAGTAAAACTTGAAAACTTCTGCTATTCAATATGTAGTTTCATTTACACCCATTCAAATGCATAAATTTTGTCATTTTGTAGCATATCAAATGCTCAGCTTCTATTTTTATACTTCCTATATTTGTAATATTAAACTTGAGGTCTTATTCTTACATGAAAGTTTTCAAGGAAGTATAACATTACTTCATATTTTTGTGACTATATTTTTTGCTACATTAAAAGTGTTAGGCTGTTTGATTTTTTACTTTCAGTTAAGGGCCATTTTAATTATAAGTTAGGCTCCTTGAGCTACAAAAAACCGTCCCACAGTGAAATTTTCCATAGAGAAATTTCCTATAGAATACCTGAGAATTTTATAAAAAGGCATTAAACAATTGCATGCTATTAAAAGTCTTGATACTTCCAGTATGAACGCTGATTTGAGTAATTTTTTCCTTATACATGTTTCAAAAGAGCCAGCTGCCCTGGCACTTCTTGATGTGTTGTATAGTACATCTCATTTCAGGTAAAAAAATGTGTTCTTAGGTCATGAATTTTGAGAGAGGTCATAGGGTTAGATATATGCGCGAAGGTATTATAATTATGGCACCATAAATGGCTTAGCATTCTACTTAAACCCGTGATTTATGGAAGGAATCCAGGCCCTTCATGAGTCACAATGTAAAAACTTGAAAATGCAAAGGTGCCAATCGGAATCAAAACAGGGTAGGATCCCTGGCGTTTAATAACTCCTATTTATTTCTAGTCAAACTTCAAGGTTGATCAAACAAAAGACTAGCAGCTGTACCACAGTTCCGAAATTGATGTTAAAACTGAGCTACAGAGCTTGGAGTCTTGTTTATGATATTTTAGAACTTCTAACCAGCTGCCATGTAGGATATGGAGTTTAAAGTGTCTGAAAATTCACAAAGTATGTATATTTACATCAATACCTACTTTTTAACTATAATGGAACTCAAATCGAAATAAGACATGTAACAATTAAGATGATCAACCTGAATGTAAAAGTATCAATATTCGACTTAAAAAATTTAAATATCGTTGAAAGAAATCAGAGCATAGTTATACAGTCGGAAGTACTTTAATTTCAAATTCCGTAAAGAGAATGATAATTTAAAAACAGTCATCATTTTACGTTATTTCAGATGGAAGTGGTATTCAAAATGGATTGAATATTATTAATTTTACAAAATTTATTCCCTCGTCAAGGTAGACTGTTCGTACAATGTTAGCGTATGCATTATGCAGTAAATATATAAACTGATTCTGTTCACCATAGTATCATTTCGAAACATGACTTCCATGCAGCGGATGTACATATAAATTACATTACTTTAGTCTGATATATATAGCAACGCTAAACAACTTATTTACTCAAGCTAAGTTTGTTGTTAATATCAAATAATAATATATCCCAGTACTGCGTGCCATGATCCATCAGGGCCGACAACGACTCAACTCCTACCACAAGCTCACAGTCTAGCTGGTGAGTTGCTGTTCCTCGCCCTCCTCCCTGGCACAAAATCTCAGCCTCTTGCCAACAAGCTGCCTTGTTGACAACTGCAAGCTTCCTTACATTGATGAGTTCCACCACTGCCCCTTCCTGCGGACCAAGACTCAACTAAAAGGAATTTAAGACCGTAGTGATGGTTATCGCTAAAATATACTGGTACACACACATACACCGCCAAACATTTCTCTGACATCCCGAACACTTAATTTATCAATCCATGTCGTAGTTCATCAGTCTCACACACGTTAAGTTGTATTCTTACCAACACCTTTTAATGAAACTTCAGCGATTAAAGCCTTTTCGTACAACCAAGTCCCTCAATTCCCTAAAGTTTCTCCTTCTCCTAATTAGCGTCTGTTATTGAACCTCATTTCTTACACCATCAAAAAGTCACTTTATGCTTTACAAGTTCACTATCTATGTACAAGTATTTCTTCCTTTTTCAGCCTCTCTCAAAGCCCCCGACTTCACTCATGACACGTTGTATTCACCATTCGAAATGCCCCGATCCTGATATTCCTTACGCAATCTATGATGCGCTTCCAACTTCATTTCTCCTTCATCTCTAGCTATTCATGACTCTAAATACCCAATACATTTCGTTCATCCTTATATTTTTATACTTCATTTTTCATTTCTTTTCTCATAAATACTCTTCGAATACCTTACCGTTTTACTCTGATTGAAATTCTGGCTATATTTCTTCTTCCTGCCATCCATGTTCGTATTTTTCATCTCTATGTAATTTATGATGAGGTATGGCATCTGGGTCAGTTACGTCCGCCGTATCATCGTTAAAAGTGATGGGATTGATTGAAGTAACCCCACACTCCTTTTCCATTTTTTAAGTGACACTCTCGTGTACCTACACCAAATAAATCTGCAAATCTCAAACGTATTCCTATCAGTATATAATCAAATTTTACTCTATTCTTTTTCTTTGTGCCTGCAACAATATACTTGCAGCACCTTTCAAGCAAATGTATCATATGAGAGAATTTTAATTCAAACTTTTATTCTCAAATGAAGGTTCACAAGAAGAACTGTTTTACAACTAAAAGACATTGTTACTACTTTAGTAAAACGATGTGAACACTCACTGAAAAATATGAGTTGGCAAAACTAGTTTTTTCTGTACAGGGTACGACAACATAAGTTTCTTTTTTCAAAGCGCTTTGCTTTGAAAAAAAAAAGTTATGTTGCCGCACGCATATTAACATGTAAATTACGAGAACGATCCTCATTCAATAAGCTTGTGTGGCGTTATATTGCATCAATTTGAAAAACTATCATGTCTATTTGCAAGAACAATATTTTAAAGCAAATGAAAGTATCTTTTGTATAACTAGTGTGGACTTCAAGGATTTGAGTGATATATAGTATCAAAAATAACTTGTTAGAAATTTGCTAACTCTTCACAATATCGAGAACAAATAGGAGCGATGTCCATGCCTGATAATACTGCAGCACTAGTTCTGAGCTACTGCTATAACATGCATTCAGTCTTAGCATAAAGGTTGCTTTTTGAGCTTCACACAGGGTCAACCAAAAAATGGATAAACACTTAAGGAAAATAACATTTTGGCTCAAAGCTGCAGGCATTTAGTGATTTTACACCTCCAGATTTTACCTAAGAGTAACTCTTAAGGATGTCGTGTACTACAGAAAACCAACTACACAAGCAATTGAAAACACGTATGCTTCAATAATTCTACTAAACACTTTGGTCAACGTTGTTCAAGTAGTAATTCGCCATACACGTAGGTATCTGGAAGCTAATGGCAGACTTTCAACTTGTCTGGCAATTGTTAAGACTAAAGGTAACTTGTGCTACTGTAATAAAAATATCTGAATTAACATGGTACAAAAATATTTAAACTACTATGTATTGTCTTGAAGTGTTCACTTTTTTCGGGCTGACCCTGTATTACTGAACACAATTTCATGTATAACAGTTGGGTACCCTTCTCAATACTGGAACACTATCATACACAGACACTACAAAAAGCATGATAATGGAGCAGTTTCAATGCCTCTCATAATCAAATTTGCATTATATAATTAATTACTCTACATGATACACGAGATTATTTGCGATGATTATATTCGATGATGTTCGGTCACAGAACTTATAGTCCATACTTCTACTGTATATGATACCAAGCACATCTGAATAGCTATACTTCCCTCAAATATAAAAGTTACTATGAAGAATGGATTCCCTTTCTTTAGCCGTGAAGTGATCGTGCCTGCTGCGCTCTCATTCAGGCACCGTGTGTGAACTTGACCTGCTTTTGTTTGACGTGTTTACAGGCTCGTCTTGACGAGGCTGCCCGGCTTGTGTTGATATTAAATCACTCAACAAGATTGATGAGTGTATATCATGGGCAGGAATTTAAATTCATCTAGTCGGATCACTCAAGAAGCTCGGGTAAAGTTCAGGTTTTGGTATATGGATGTTGTCAGGCAACTGACGCTAAAAAAATTGAAGAAATTTTTTTTTCCACTACTAGAAGTCTTATCTAGTGGCCGATAATCTGAATATTTAGAGCAGCAGTCACAGTGAAGTTTAGCATTATTTTTGAAACGGCAAAATTGAGATCCATAACTTTCCAATGTTTTTACATGCATTTATGAATATATGTTGATCCAGAATGAAAAAAATAAGCTCGGGGCTCTAAACTTTAATGTTGTTCAAACATTTCAACTATGAACACAACATTGCAATTTTAATGCTAGTTTTCTGGTAAGAAAATTTTGAGCAATGAAAAATTACCAATAGTTAGCACAGTATTGAGTATGGCCGATTAAAACTGGCGTGTCAAAACAAGATTTCAAACAACAGTTTTCAGCAGAGCTTGAGGGAGAGCTGAAACAGACGGCCCTCGAAATGAATAGCACAAAGTTTATAAATGATTTTCACGCACTTGCCGGCATTTGAAGGGTGTTTGGAGATCATTTTAACTACTGTATTGATAGGAACATTTAGGCTCTTGGAAATGCAAAATCTCTTATTGACGGTATCTGCAGAAATTCCATGTTTTTTGAAATATTTTGGTTGCTCATTTTGCTTAGGCATTTCGGTTGTTTAATTTTTATTTATATGATATCTATAAATTTTATATTTTTATACTATTATACGGTTTTTAAATTTGTTGATGTTATTTAGCTTATTCATCTTGCACTACTTTTAGTGGCGTCCAATTGATGACACACAAATTCCCAGGTAACCTTACATAAGCAACCCTTCACATCAACCAGTGGTGTCTGAAAAATTGTAGAATCGGATGCATAAAAAATTATTAGAATAAAAACTGGTAAAAGAAGTATTCAAATGCTTTTCTCACCAGCTACTTTTTGAAATTCTAAAAAAATGTGAATACCTGGTAAATATCATATTTCGTCGCTCAGTAAGATTTTTTATTATTGATGCTGTATTTATCTACTTTTTATAGTTGCGACTCTCCAAAAATAATATAAGTATAATTCTAAAACATTTAAAATACTTGTTTCACCTAACTCTAATTCTATATAGTAAATGAATGTATCAGTGGCAAGCTCCGATTTTACGTCCGATTATGAGAGCTTAAATGTTTCGAAAATAAGGATTTAATCACAGTGAAATGAAGGAAATCCTTATCCGAACCTTGCAACTAATTTTTTGAATTTTCATGTTACTTTTCAGAAAAAATTGTACATATTTAAGCACCACAAGTGTATCTTTTGTGCAGAGTGGAGCTCGAATTAGTTAGATATGGTAAACGTACATCTTGCTAATTTTTTCGATGCAAATAAGTTTTCATTCACCTCACTGTTTTTTCATTTCCAATTAATTTCAACACAAATTGTAATTTGCTCACCTCGAGAAAGTAATGATTACTGCCCGCATTAACTTGAATTTCTAAACTAACCTTGTAGATAATTAGACGTGAGGCTTGAAATTTACTACGCAACAAATACCTACGTAATAAAAATTCATTCAATCAAGATTAATGCATAAAAAAAGCTCACTCGAGACTAGCCGCTGAAGCACCTGGACACAAGAGACTTTGTCTCGACGTCCTGTACAAAAACTTGGGGGACACACAGCAACGCATTAGATCGCATGTGTGAGCTTAATTAGGCATAAAAAGGTCAGCAATTCCTAATGTGTTGCCCAATTTATTGACGTTAACGCGAACTATGTCGAGTTCAGGGGGAAATTTGTCTTGCAGTTTACGGACAATAAGTTGCTAATGAGCGACTACTTAGCTTATCGTTTAGTAGATGACCAAAAAAATGCAGAGTCACGTCAGTTTCTCTGAAGCCATGAAAGTCAACAGCTGCACTACTTAAATCATCCCAGAATACGGTCAAGCACCGAAGGCAAAACTCAGTTTCTCTTTGTATTCAGGAGACTAAAGGCTGGGATCTATCTAATTAAAGCATTCAATTAAAATTCCTAACAACCTTGTTTCATGAAATTTCATTGAAAATATTCATTATGGCAGTCCGAAGTCTCACGATTTTGAATTGATTTAGAGGGAAGGGACTTTTATGTGATCTTTTAGCCTTTTCTTAGGTTTCCAACGATGTTATGCGTGCTAGTTAAAGGAAAACTCGGCATATGTTACTTGAGTTTCTGCATTTTAATTGTTCATTTCTTCCAATCACAAGCGATATCGTAGATAAAAAATCTTCTAAGTCTTTTTCTAACAAACATCTTAAGTAGAGTGTGTTACAAAAGCATTAATCTCTTCTTTAATTTTAGTCAAATATAACAGACCTCTGCAAAAAAAATTCCTTGTTTAATATAATTCTTAAGTGGACTGAGTTATCCGAACCGTCTACTACAGGTTCTAAATTTCCCACTGGACTTACATCGTTTCTAACAAATTAACAAAGAGACCCAAATGCTTTTCCAGAACTTGGATGCTAATGTAGTTTCCGTATTTCCCGAAACAGAACCGTAACAAAAATTTTACTATTCTTGATTATATACTCGGATCTTAAAATTTTCTTGTTCCTAATATAAACATTTTCATTATGTTTTTTGTAACATATATCACCTATCAATAACTACAGATGCTTCGTTAGTACCATCAATTTTGAAAAAAATTCGGTTCAACTGACAATAATATCTTTACTGAAAATTTTTGCAAATATATTAAAAAGAATTCTAAGAAATACCCGTATAACGTCCTGCATTTATTAGAAAGAGATTGACCCATATTTTGTGTTGTTTCTTAATGATTTTTGCTGCTCTTTTCCCGAAATATATTCCATTTTTGGGTCACCATATTATGGAGGTTGTGGTCCACCATTGTACGATCGCCGCTGTGTGCGCTTGCGAGTGCTACGTTGTTCCTATAGAGTACGCTATGAACTTCTTTCCCGTTAATATACCTTGAACAAAAAATGACAGACAAAGTTGACCTGAATGTTTACGTACATTTGACCAAGTTTCCTCGATAAATTGTGATAAATTTAAATGAAATGTCATATTCAATTGACAACTGGTATCGTACTCGGAATATCACTTTTTTCAAACAACTTTTTCATGAATAGAGATACGAATTAACTAATAAATCCTAGATCGTTTGATTGTGCACTTCTATTTTCGAACTTTTATAAAATCTAGAACATCGACTATTTTAAGTTGCGTCGTGCTAAGAATAGTTCAATGCCTTGAAAGAATAACAGTGATTTTAAATTTTGGTTATCTAAAAGTATAAGAAATAATCTACGAGCTCGAGTGCTTGTCTGGAAGGTCAGGTCAATGTTCCAGCTGCCGTCCATCTCTTCTCGATAAGATCAAATAACTCTTGCATTAGTAGGAAGCTACGCAAAAAACTGCTCCTCAGCCACACTGTGGTTGCTCATTTACCTATTTTGTTCAGCGTGCTTAGTAGCCTTCTACAAATGTGTAGCAAAGTATCGGAAGAAAAGCTCTTGGTTTAATTATCCAGAACATTCATGAACTCACTAGTCTGTAGCCTAGAACACCATTCGCACTCATGATTTGCAGACTTTTTACATTTACCTTCACAGAGTTTCATTTATATGGTTGTTATCCAGTAACCTTATCAGACAAAATTTAACAACTAAGAATTGTGATAAAATGACTGCTGAGAAAGGACTTGAAATAAATAGAAAATTGCCACTTATTGAAGGGGAAAAGAAAAAACCACTGTTATGGTGCATTAATTGAAAATGAGCACTTGAAATTCTTGATATAGTAGAAACATATGAATAAACACTGATATCTTTAGAAAAAACACCAACAAAAGTTTCTGGAAAATGTCATCGTCGTCCTCCAAAACTTGCATTTCCCACGAGAAATTACGAATCTAATTTTTGGCAAAACGTTTGAAAAGTCCATTTTTTCTCTTAGTCACTTAAAGTTACAGTAAAATGTAGTAACGAAAAGATAGCCTTTGGTTTCAAGAAATATTTTGCAAAGTTTGACGACGAAATTTCCCACATCGTCGTGACACAAAGCAAATGCCAGACGCTACACAGAAAGCACTGTTTTTTCCTGCTTTTTGTAAGAAATGTGTTATTTAGTCAATTGTTGTATGAGTGTAATACTCCTCGCCGCCCAGTGTTTCAGACTTTTGAAGTTCAAGTCTTTGGAGGAAATGAATACTTCAAGATTAATGGATCGCAAGCATCCTTAAGAGCACCCACTGATGGACAGTTTTTGAAAGTCCTATCGAATTATTGGAGAAAATATGGGAAATTATGTTTGTACCCTTAACTCTTTCTTCTCACATCTTGAGAGAAAACCACTGCCCTGTACATATATGTTCTAGTTTGCAATTTCATTCATGAACTCGAGTCCATGCTTTCTATTTTAATTTTTCATAGAGGAAAATCATATATTTCAATAGATTTGTCATTTCAAAGTTATTAACCTTAATTAATTCCTTGTAAACTCACACATGTATTGTTTCCATTTTATGATTGCCGTCTAACAGACAATATGGAGCAAAGGTAGTTATTAATCGCAAATTCTCTAGACACATTACGAACGCCATAAGCAGATGTTTTCATCATTGAAACTCTCATTTCTTAGCCCTTGCTTCATTTTGTGTTTCCTCTTGGGACGCTTTATAGAGGAGGGGACAAAAAGTATCTCTGAATCATACCAGGAGAAATTTTTTTACGTAAGCAATTAATGCCTAATGTCCGTGCTGCACGAAACAGTTTGAAAAAATTAGATTGTGAAACTTCAAAAAGGCCTTGGTAAAATTTTCGCTGTTGGCTAGGATTTGAGAACAAGGCAATTAGTAATAGTTGAGTTTTCTCCTGAATAAACGAGCAGTGAAGACTGACCTGCCTACTAATTTTATCGTTCTTTCTTCTTCATACGCTAGGGATCGTGTAACCCATAAACTTTTACCAGATACAAGTTAATACCTTACAGTTTTGTTTAGTTTCGTAATCCACTCGTTAGATGGTCATGTTTATCTAAATATCATGTTATTGGTGTATTATTTTCAGTGATAGAACACTTTAATTAAATAGATTTATGCATTCCAATTTAGATTGCTTAATTACTGCAGTAGTGTGATTTATAACCCTTGTTCTACATTGTTTACCCCATGTGAAATAATTGTTTGAAATGTGATCCGTAAAATGTGTTAAATAGGCCCAGACATACTAAACTTGCCAAGAGATCGCCAAGGGAGATCCGTCTGTTCAGGATTACCTATCCCTCTGAGATCTTCTCAAGTCTTTACGTTCCGAAAAATTTTTACCGTGTTGTAATTCCGATGCCAGCAGGAAAATATCAGAGACACATTTTAGGGTGTGGTGGGTGTCGACCGCACACCCACTACAAATTATAGGCTCATCGCAAAGTTAAGCCTCGGATAAATTGACTAATCATGACCTAGACGAAGAATTTGACTTTTTGAATCATACTCGAAGATACTTCAGTTGTCATGAGTAACTCAGTCCAACGAAAAGCCTGCATGGCCATTAATAAAAGCACGCCCTGTGGAAAATGAGCTCCTCAATGGTGAATGCATTGTTCAAAAAATTAACTTACCCACGCTGTGTTGAAAAATATAAAGGGAGTCTCCGAAAGAACATTTTTAAACAAATTTCAACACTAAGGAGAGTTTTAAACAGAAATACTGACACGAAGAGCTGAGAAAATTTAATTGGTTATGACCTTTGAGGTATCATAAATATCACATATTAAGCACTTGAGATTTAATGCTAGTGAATGAAACTAAGAAAATTACAAATACTAATCCTGGCTGGAGTTTTAGTTAGCTTTCTAAACTGTACGTGAAACACCGAGAAAAAAATATCCATTGCGCAAAACGATTATGCAATAAGAGGTTCTTAATCCTTTTAGGCTGAAAAATTTCAAATTTATTCTCAGCTCTCAACAAACACAAAGTAAATCCCAGTAAAAGTAATTCGTTGAGTTAAGGATATTCCTAACCTATAGTCAATTTAACCATCAGCCCCACTAAATATTCATGTTACATAGAATGAGATAAATGTTACAATTCATGTTGAAATCGTCGACATGCTTGTTTGAGTAATAGTTTTGATTGATATTTCTACGTGGTAATGATGTAAGTTATTCGAAGTCACCAATCATTTCTCTCACTGCTCTCCTTCTTTCAATAAAACAAAACAATGAGAAGAATTAATAACAATTCGTTATCAGGTCAAGAAAAAATGTGAATTCTGATGCATTTTATTTATTTCAGTATTTACACATCAGGCAAATCTCCTCATAAAGTGTTTGAGCATTAAAATTAACAAATGTGCTATAATTCCTAAAATCTGGCGTCATCCATGTTAATAGAAAGGGAATAATGAAGTAAAAACTCATACTGATAGGCTCTTAATTTTTTGCTATTTGTGTGGTTCATTACTTGTTGAACAGCAGTCTATCATAGGTGCCATATATGAAAAAAGTATCTGAACTGAGGTATGAGTTCTACGCAAAGTTACACGATATGACGAGTGTGACACAATAGGACCTTGGCTCCTACTGCTCATGTGCAGCAGCAGAGCTGAGAAATCCAAATAACTGAACAATGTATGTTAACTCACATTAGCGTCATGGTCTATCATCCTTGTGTCGAATTCGGTCATGGAAGAGAAAACTGTCCAAAAATTCAGCTTAAATATTGATAAAAACTTGATTAACTGTAACAAGAAAGTCTTTTGGAGCAATGGATAGTTTCCACGTGGAATAACATAAGCTGTACACAAGTCTTGTACATAATTTGCACGAGTTAGGTGTTCTGAAAGACCCACAGAACTAAACTGAACATTTTATAGAACGTACGAGTGGCTTCACTACGGATCTAGGGGAAAAGTGCAGAGGTAGAAGATTGTTTAAAATTACAACCAATGGTGTATTATTTTGTTCTCCATCTCAACTAGAGGCATGTTGACAAGCTTCAAATACTAAAAGCATGACGATAGTGTACATGTGCAGCATCAAAAACATTTTTTCTGGAGTAATTTAACGTTAAACCACTATTGCATACATTTTCTTTTTCTTACCGTGCTCCGTATTCTTTTCATACATTAGTAACAATCAAATATTTATATTGAAACCACATTCACTTGTTACATGCGTTGTGCTTGCCAGTGAGTGAGATTATAAGCAAGGCATTGTATTAGAGGCTGAATTTTAACACGTAGAGGTAAGAAAGAAAGAAAAAAACACAAAGAAAGGAAAAAATGAAATAAACTCAAAGCCACATTTTTTCAGTTCAGCAGCAAAATTAAATACCCGTACCGTCCTACAAAATGCCTCTCCTTTGCCAGAGTGGGAAAGGGATCCTTACGTATTTACGCTGTCATTTACAACCTACAATTAGAACAGGAAATTATCATCATTCTGACTTGTGATCCATATTGTTTATCCATCCATGAAATATTGATAATGGAGGATCGGATGCACTTTGACGTGTATATTGCGTTCTCGAATCACAGTAGATAATTTTTTTGTTCAATTTAGCGAGCTTTCCAACGGCAAGTTATACCTACTTTCTGCGGATGTTGAACTCAATTCTGGAGAATTTCGAGCAGGATATTAGTTGTTTCAAATTTTAAAACGATAGTTATTTCTCAGTTCGAACCGTTTGGTATGTTTGAAATTACAACAAAGAGAGTAAAAAATAGGTAGTTCTTTTAATTTCCCCAAAAGATCTTCAATTCCAGCATTAACAAAAAACTGAAGAGTTTCTAGGCCTCGCTTCTATTTGCAGTTTAATAAATGATGAATTTTGAGAAAGTCAAATTTATTTTATACTAAATCAATGTATGAAAATATCCCAGTAATGATTCAACGCAACGCTACAAAAACTGCTTAGCTTAATGAGTATATTTTTCGTTGTTCAGTCACTAGCTCTTACTTCAGAAGTTCTGCTTACCATGTATCATCTTAAACTAAATTACAGCAATAACACTAGAGCATTCTTCTTACAAAATCGTTGTGGTTCAATTATTGAGGAATGGGAGCTCCTTCGAAGAGAAAAAGGTTCGGGTCAAGACTTGAACTTCTCTTGGTACACAATGCACAGTTATATGACTCTCGGTGCACATAAATATGACTCGGGGTACGTAATAATTGTACAACTACCAATACATCATTATTACATGTCTCGTCATACACAACTATGATATGACTCTCGGCACATAAATAGTACATGATTCTCTGTACATAATTATTACATGACTCAAGGTACACAGAAAGTACATCACTTGTAGAGCACCGCAAGAGACTCGTGAGACAGTCTTATGAGTCGTTTTATACACAAATTAAATAAATTTTCGTACACAACAAGATTATTACGTTGTGCCTGTGAATGATACAGTAATCTTGAAGGCTCAGTAAGTTTCTCTTATTTCATATTCTGATGTTCGCATAGTGTGAGACTGTAAAAGCAGTGAGGGTTTAGTCAGTGTGTAGTCTGCATGGAGTTCGTTGATAGTGAGATATCTGTTTGACAGGTGGGTGGAAGGCTGTGATCAAGAAAATTATCTCTGCGAGGCTTTTTCTACATCATAAGTGTTTATAGTTATGCCATTCCTTATCTAATTTAATCTGTTTCGATTGAGCTGGAGGAATTTCTCTACGCTCTCTGGAATTTTTTACGTAATTAGGAAAATGTTTGTTGGACAGAGCTGTCGTATAAGAGTTATTGCAATAATGCATTTGAGTGTATTCGAATGCCGTTAGTTCTAATTTCAGCCAATTATACTGCATTTATTGTTGACTCAAAAATCTTTCGGACATTAGATGAAAAAAGCAACGCAAAGAAATACATTTTCAATAGTCAGTTCTTCAAATTCAGAGATTTCATCATCAGTGAATAAAAGAGAAAAGTAAATGAAAGGTAACCAAATAGGGCGATCTTTCCTTTTTTTCTTTTCTCCAAGCCACGATACACTTTTAAAATTTAGTCTCTAAAGGGGTTAAATATTTCGCTGCCAATTGGTCGATTTCTACGTATTCTCACATGTAAGATGAAAAAAGAACTGACTTAACTTTCTACCAGGTCAAGTTCGCATATACTTAGCAAAATTAAAATACTCATAGCTGTGCCAGTCAAATCAGTTCACCCGACGAAAGGTTAAAAAAAGGAATATTTTGGTTGCTCAAAAACATACGTAAAATGGTCTCTGTTCATGAAACAGTCGTGAGGGATGAAAGTACAATATGCAGAAATGGAATGCGCGTTCGAGCACTGATTATTTTAAAATGTCTGCAAAAGAGATCACCATTGAAAGCGTGTCTCAAAATTTGTCAATTCCATTGAAAAATTTCGGTACTAACCTTCACTCATCATATGTTGTAAAGTTCTAATCTCATAGTGTTTCGTTGACAACTCTATAATTAATTTTCAAATTGTACTGAATTTCATTTCACATGAGACGCTGAACCCTTCATGTTCAAATTCGTAGATGGAATTTATAGAGGTTTCTTGTTAGTTAGTCAATTTTTGTAAAGTCAAAATTAATGTGAAGTATCCAACTGCATCCAACTTAGGATAAATTTGTGTACGAACACAATATTTATCTGAGCTGTTAATTATTAAAAATAAGGACAAGAATGAAGCGATATCTACCCACTTAGATGAGTCTAGACTAAATAGATAAAAATTAGTCTAATTTTGGTTTCACTTACGCTTCATTTCTCCAACATGCTAATTAGTAAAATTCAAATAAAAATGCAGTAATTACATATTGCATTTAGTAAATTAATTAGTGTCTTTTCTGTTAAAATTGAAGATGATTTCTGGACTTTATTCACTTCCTTAGTTTCGTTACGAGTCCCTCTCATAAAAACATTTTACCCAATTATTCAAATTGCCTATAGTTTGATTATTTTTTGTAACTTAGGCGTTTTGAGCTCAAAGGTTATATTCAACATTAGGTTATGAATGAAAGCCCGTTGCGAGATCTCGAGAATATCACAAAAAAATACATTTTTTTCATATTAATTTCGTGAGTTGGAACAAGCGTGCTCTTGTTATAGGTCTACTGATTGCCTACGTAACACTGACCCTGTTTGTTATAGCACTGCAAGTGGTTACGAAGTTCACCCACAGTTTTCCGAACAACCTGAACGTTGTTTGTCGTACCTTGACGAGGCGCTCGCGTGACCACTTGATCACAATAATCTGCCACTTTGTTGAGACAAGTAGGTGGAACAAGTACACGAATGCCGTTATGTTTAACAGTATTTCTCGAACTCAGACACAAATAGGCGGATGTGAAGTATCAGTAGCCGAGTCATATGTGTTCCGAGAAATAGGTGGAGCAATTTTTTTTATGACAGCGGTAAACAAAATCTAATACATGTGAGGTTTATTGATTCCCAAGCGATGTTTGATACCCATACAATTGTTTTATAAATTGTCAGCCCCAAGAACACAAATTTATTACTTCTGTGCAATCATGATTTACTCTGAGTAATGTTTCTATGGAAAATTCATTAGTGTCACCGTTGCAGTAGATCGAAAACCTGAAAAATTCATGAAATAATATGCTATCTAGTTGCTGGAGATTTGAATTTTGCAATATCCTGTTATCTAGGAGTAAATAAAATTACGACTGACAGCCCATATCAAACACGGTTTTATGCTTAATGTATTGTGAATAATATGAATTCTAATATGCATTTCATTTACTCTGCTTGATGTTTTTCAACATATCCACTGAAATTTTGATAGTCATCTGTCATTATGGTATTTAGGAATTCACCAATCGAAATTTGTGAATCCTAATTTTTGAACCATTTTTGATTGTACACGTATAGTCAATCTTTGCTCACTAACCTAGATTTGCCTTTGATTATGTATTATGTATCATATTTTCAGTCTATCAGTCATTACTCTGATTTTTAATTTAACTGTCTCAACATTATCATAAAAGCACTAAAAGAAGGAGACATGCCTAATCATACCAAAGTATTTGATTTATGAAATGTTTGTATTTCTCAAACAGTTAACGAGAGAATAGTCAAAAAATAACTCGTGATGAGTAATTTAAACTTCTTAGTGTTTTTGAATATTCTGATACAGACTGAGCAACAGTAAATTAGTCGTTGCTCCTAATAAAACTTTCCTAAAGGTCATTCGAAAAATTCCTGTTTCAAACTATTTATTTAATACGTGACTCTGATTGTCAAAATGTCTACATTTTTCATACAACAAATGCTTGGAAAATTAGAAGCAAGAAAACAAGTCATTGACTCATGTAAAGCAGGAAGCTCAGTACGCGTCAACGGTCTGTCCTGGACTCTGAGAGGTCTCTTGTCCCCGCGTGCACCAGCATAAGAAGTGACTTGAAATTTAAGAACGCAGCTTCAGTGAGCGGATGTGCTAGACGTTCAGTAGTTTCAGTCAGTTAGCATGCAGAACACTGAGAGGCAGCTTCAGTTACTCGGTAGGCCAGACGCTCAGAAAATTCAGTAAGTGTGTATGTATACCGAGCACTGAAGAGCAACTTTAGATAGCGTGTATGCAGGCTGGCATGGAGGAACAGCTTTAGTGACTCAGTATATGTGATGTGAACTCAGTAGCCTCAATTAGTAGGTGTGTGGGGTACAAAAAAACAAGCTTGAGACATGAAGAGTAGGACGTACTAATTAAATAATCAGTAAGCAATGAGCCAATAAGTAATCTTACTTCGTTGTGTTTTAAATTTACGGAATGAATCTTGCTATAATAGAACTAATATACGGTCAAAAAATATGCATATAGAGTAATAAAAATTTATCAAAAATTGCTACAGACGAACAGCAAACTTAATGTTTTACAGGTTAATAGCCAATGCCACCGGGGGACCAATTGTGCGTAAATTACCCTCGTTCACGTATACGTAAAATACATTATACGTAGAGTATTTACCAAAATTTTCTAATAATGGAATACTTTTCGGAAGAACTGACTGAACATACAAAACCGCAAACAGTAAATCGACAGTAGGATAGAGCATAAATCTAATCAATCAAAAATCAGACGTGATTCATGAAATATGTAGGCAGGAAGATTGGAAATTAAAGTGGGAGATCAGACGTGTCGACGACTAATCCAAGTGGATACAAGAAACCTCAATTATTCAATACGTATGTGAGGTTATAAGTGGAACCTAACATATCAGAGCACTTATTTTCTTCCCTGATGATTGCTCTCCCTCTTTTTACCCATTTCCTCCCCCATCACCCCATCCCTCCCTCCCCCCTCCTCCTCCCCCTCTCCAGGTCTAGGAAGCAGCGGACACGAGCTACAGGGAAGCCAAATGGCCTCCGCTCCTAAGGTGGCAGAAAAAGTAGACCAGTGAATAGAGGAAGAAGGACAAACTACTTGAAATTCGGGTAAAAAAAATCTAATTAGAACTTCGTTAACAACTTCCTACAGTAAATGAACTATCCTATGCCAACGAGAATACAGATGGAGCTAATGTTTGTGAAGAAATTTAAAAACTTTTGATAATAGGAAATTGTTGGGCTGTTAAAGGATTTGGTCAAAAACTACGAGAAGAAAATGATGTTTAACTTAGCGCTTTTTGTGGGTATTGCTGCTGTGATTGGCTTTTCATTGTACTCTTGAATCTTGCAGAAAATAAGACAAATTACGTCCTCGCCGAGCTGTAAATTCCACGGGCTTGGTTGATTGAACACGCCCTTTTCAACTCCACTTCACTTAGAGCAAAGTTCAAAGGAAACTTCAAATAGGAATTTGAATCTTTTTACTGCAATGTAACGTGACTTGCTCGTGCCTTGTTATAACAACTTATTTGTGGTATTCGTAAAAAATAATAATGTGAATAGATCAAGTCGAAATGGATAAGCAATTTTGACTTGATATGTTTAGAATTGAGGAGACTATGAACTTGTGCTGCCTATAGCACCTAAAGTCACTGAATTCAGCCAAGACAACAGCGTGATTGACGAGTAGGCCAAGTGTACATCGATTTCATATAACTATTGATTTCGTTTTCATCGACAACAGATAGATATACAATGACAATTTTAATATTTCTTCTCTCGATGCAAAGGATTGTTTGCTAGTTACTTCTGCTGCACCAAATATAATACTTGCGCCTTGCAAGCGGCACACAACAAAGCTCATATAGCCCGTTGGCTCAAAGTACTAGACTGCGTCGGTCTACCTCAAGTTGGAGGACTGCGTATGCAAATTTATGTTCTGTACGACCCATTAGACTCAACTCTACGTCAGTGGGAACTTCGTATGCCCTACGGTAGTTACCATATCGAGTGAAATTACTGCTACAAACGCGTACTTATATTTTTTCAGCTATGTGCATTATGGTCCGTTGGTCAGTATATCGCCTGCAGAAGTGATGTGAAAAAAATAAGCATAGCACTTCAGCTCTTTTCGTAAAGAATTACTCCATGAATACGATATTTTATGACATTTTTGGACTGTACACACGCACATATTTTTAGCTTCCTTCTCATACCATATTAATATGAAAATTTGCACACATAAGCAAAGTTATGCATTTTTGTTCCCATGTTAGCTCTGAGGATAATTAATGCCTCGTTTATTCTTGATTATAATATGGCGTTTGAAGCACTACCTGGTTTCATCCATAAACATTTATTACTAAAAATCACATGGTTCATTTTATTCCTATTCATGTAGTAAAACAATTTTGCATGAAAGTTCCAAATTCTATTATTTTTAATCGTTATCATAGCTGTTTTTATCAAATTTCAGTTGTGGTTTAGAGAAACGAAATTAGGGAGCAGACCTACTTACTTCTCTCAGTTCTTATGTTAGTAATTTATGAAGCCGAGCGCTTCGATGCAGCAAGTCGTGATCTAGCATTGAATCCGTCACGCAGCTGCTGCTAGTGTGTCGTGTTGCGTGTGTATTAGAATTATTTCCATTCAAGGGCAGCCCTGTCATTCCACTGTCGCTGCATATGCTCCTCATGCTTGTAGTTTGAATGCAGCTTGTTTAGAACGGAAATAAATGCTTTCACGTTTTTGTTGTGAACAAGGAACTGTTATCACTCATATGTTCCCATAAGGGAATTCTTTAAATTCGTTGTTCATAATCTTGAATGACCCAAAGTTTGAAAATTATAAGCAGCTGAGTAAACTAACGATTCCTTACAACTATAGCACTTAATGATATATCAGTGAAAATATTCAACCCACAACTTCTAGTATACAAATATAATGTTATGGTGTAAGAGGATTCAGCACGTGTAAATTGTTCCTGTTTCAAATCCATAAAATTTTCAAAGAAGCACAATTGTTCGATGCTTTATAATTTTTATTAGCTTTCGCTTGAACAACGCTACGAACACGCAACATTTCCAATGATACTGATGATAGACATTGCAGCATGTTAGGTCACTGACGAGTCCTAGTGAGCAGTTACATAACGATCACGCTGCTAACTACCTCCCGAAGGCGCGGTGGAACAAGTCATATGGATGAAGTAAAGATCCATGTAAATTGGGAAGAGTCTATCGTCAGTACTTGAGAATATAATAGCTTCCGTTGAATTTCAATATCAATGAAAATTTGATGTTGCATGGCACTTGTTATGAAACGTCATTTTCAAAAAGTCATTCGAACAGTTGTCTAATTGTCATGAAAGAGAAAAATCATTCGTAGTGCCTTCAAACTTTTCCAAGTAGATCAAGACTGATATTTTACTTCGTAAATCAATAAGAGTTTGAATAATTTTGCATTACTGCACCATAAATTTTTATGTAGATGATACTTAGTCATCATTAACTTAAAGTTTTTTAAATTATTCTGTTCCAAAAGCGTTCACTGAAATTATAAGGATTGAAAATTGATCAGAACTTGAAGTTAGTGGTTTCAATATTCTTGAAAGATATATTTGCTCTGGTTAATAGTCGTAATTAAATGAAGACTTTGCTATCAAAGTTTTTCGAAGAAAAGATGACATGACGTCTTGTTAGCAGTAAAAATATTTCCTGAATGTCATTTAATCGTGGCGTAGAAGTGAAAATCAAAATAAAGTAAAATATTCTTTAAAGGTCAAACAAAGTTTAAACAATGTAATTACCTCTGCCCTGCTGTAGACTGAGCTATTCAGAAATAAGGTGTTTTTCTGGACATGGTAGGGTCTCCTGACGAGTAATTGTGACTCCACAATTTCTGTCCAGAACTTAAACATCAGGACTTACGAATAAAAACTTGTCCGGAGGTTTTCAAAAACCTGCTGTAAACTGCCCGCAGAAGGACAACAAGTTTAGGTTTAATTCCATTCCAGGGTTAAAGGTCTGTTGCATGTCCTAAATAAATCTAAAGTTTAATGTTGAAGGTCTCAAATTCATCTAACCGAATATTCTGTAATTGAGAAGGCATGACGTTTATTTTCGGGGAATTTCTATTGTAGGGCAGTGACATTTTTTCAAAGCTGATTAACGCAAACAAGTATTCTATTTTTCTGAAGTTATTCATTCCTGTAATTCAAAATTCAACATTTTCCACTGCAAGGCAAATTAAATTACTGTACGAAATCATAATTAGCAATTCAAAAGAGGTTTTTTCTGCTACAGTACAATTTGAAAAATAATAGGGGCTCATTTTGCCTATGTTTCATTTCCTGATAGCCCAGAACCATTTGTTCGATTTCCATACACCCATCTGATTAAACTTTCTAAACAACGTAATACTGTTCCCAGTTTCTCCTAATTACAGTTTCTCCTAATTTGTCTTGACAGATCTGTGGGTCCTGTTTGCTAGAAAGAAAATAACGCATCACTTACTGTTCCGAGATGACAGTGCAGTCTCACACAACGGTAGTGTTGCATCAACTCCACTGTTCCTTGTTTCCTAACGCTGTACAGGCCCTAGGAAAATTTCTAAGAACATCGTAACAAAAAGTGGCTTTTTTCACTCAAAAAAGTGCAATCTCTCATCTAAGCTAAGTTTGCATGAGTGTTTGCGTATACGCGTACGGGGTAGGCTTCATTTTGGGTGGTTGTTCGAATGAAAATCAAGCACAGTTACTCCTCACAGGTACTGTTGAATTCCATTACGAATTGCTTGTTTGTTTTACATACAAAATGGAGCTTATTAATTGAGTAATATATACGTTTGAGGTGTTGGCTAACATAGCTCTACTAAATCTTTTGTATTCATACTTTAATCAAAGTTTAACCGTTTACTACACACATTTTAGATCGGAGAGAAATTTCTTTTAATTTTTGCGAACATCACTCAACGACAATGCGTCTTGTATTCACTGAACTTACTTATATCGGGAACTTCACTGGAAGATTATGGCTTTTTTACCTTCGTAGACTACGTACACCAAAGCTCCACTTTATTTGTTCTAAAGATAAAAACCTGATTTTAAGCGAATACTTTTCGTTTGTTTCATCCCAGCACATTACCGAAAACATAGTTTTTCAGTTTACAATGCCATGCAAGGTACAGAACTGTTAAGACAAAAAGATACTAGGTTTCTTGCTTATACGTGAAATTTCTTTCTCACTCTCTAAGATACACAGCTTGTCAAACATCAGAAGTTACTCACTACGCACTTCAGGCAGTCTATCTTGTAATGGCAAATATAAATTTAAAAACATGGTAACCATTACTTCACAGGATTGTATTATTTACAAAAGTAGAGTTTTTTCAGTTTTTCTGCTCCTGAGGCTTGACTGATTGTAGAATAACATGTTTAATATAAAATCGATCTTTAGACGAGCTCGACACTGCTAGCAATATGCGTTCTTTGGAACAGTAGGTTACATGAGCACACGCATTTAGTATCACTTGTACACCTAGTTTTACCTTATACATGTATTTTATAAATAGGAGACGTAAACAGCCATCAAAAATTCCTATAGCAGTTTGTTAGGAATTAAAATAACATAAATAGTTATCTTTACAACCATTCTACTGTTCCATACTCTCTACATCATTTATATAATTTACTGTAAAATCAATGATAAGTTACAAAATATTGAAACAAAGAGACAAATATTATGATTAATAAGAATCCAATCTCCAACTTAACATTTAAGATTCCTGCAATAATCGCTACAATTGCTCCTAAAAATGCTGCCTATGTCGCGCTTTGAGCAGGAAACGGCTGCGACGAGTAACATTTAATTTTTTTTAGCGTAGGTGAGATTTTTTATCATGGCGTCCGACAAGTTGTCCTTTACGCAAAAGTAGAAGCTCGTGATTGTCGTGATTGCACAGCATCCAGAGCCTCCTCTGATCTACTGCCAGGTTACACAGGAGATTTTACGTTTGGTCAAGTTAGCGACGCTACATACTAGTGATAGTAGGGACGCACAGCAGGTACCTGCAGTACTGTACACAAAAGGGTGGGTGTAAAAAAAACTGCATTAAAGCGCAAGGACAGTACAGTAGGGCAAAATATACAGTAGGGAAAAATAATGTTCAAAATATGCAACAATACTGAGCGTAGAATGGATTGAGCTCATACTATATGCATAAAAAACATTTGCGAGTAAAAGAATGGGTTAACCTCATCGTGCTATGACACGTAATTGATGAACTCCGGTGATCTCAACGAGAAGTGAAAAATCTTCGAAGCCATTGCCGAAAGACGCTTGCAGTTTGAAATGTACGTAACTTTAATAGTAAAAATGCTTAAACTCGCGTTGGTTCACCAAAATCGTTCTTTCAATGCCTCTGAAATGAAATTTTGCTGTATCAAAGACCCTGACAAAGAAATTTATCATTTTTTTCAAATATGTCAATTCTAATTATTTCTATTCATGCAAATTAAAATTTTGATCTTCTCAAATTGTAATAAAAGTCCAGTACTAACACCACACAAAAGAACAACTGGAGCACTAATACTTTCATTGTTTTTTCAATTAACCGAGCACAGAAATACACAGCTACACTAAAAAGGTCTAACATTGGAATGACACATGTTTTTAGTCACTCAAAATACAATATAGAACTATCCTTACAAAAGAAATCCAGCAAATTTTGGATAAAAGGCAGGCAATTTCAAGGGAAACAGCTCCATTATTTAGAAAAATTAAATTTTGGATGAAAATAAGAAAAGAAAAATTAGCATCGCCATCCAAGAACCCAAACCTTTTCATCGTCACATATACTTCAGCTTGAAAACATATTCAATACAGTAAAGAAAACAAGCTACCCATTAATACTCGTATATACTCCGCAAATTATATATCAGGTACCCAAAAAAGTTCGTGCGGTTGTTTGAAATCTTATTGTTCAAAAAACCTCACAGGAGAAGAACCCCCAAAATTTACTGAAGACTATTCGTAGCGTTAGAAAATATTTGCTAGGAATTACAAATTTCTCAATACAAATATGAAGCATCCCTCACATCTTCAATTTCGATAAAACGGAAATTTTTAGGTCATACATTCCTAAAATGGATCACCAGCCCCCTATTCGGGCTGCATTCTGTGAGTGCAATCAAGTCAAGCGAAGTCAAGTCTTGGCAGCTCTTGACATCGCTGTACTCATACTTCCGTCGCCCCGTTGCGATTTCAATACACGGAGACTAAAAAGTCGTAACTCTCACGACTTCCTCGTTCCTGGCGTGAAGTCTATGCACTCAGGTGCTGTAATAAAGTCACTTGCTCCTACCGTTTTGTTACGGTGGTCGCTATTTGTCTCAACGGTGGAGCATAGAGTGCAAATTGCATAAATATTTCAGCGCAAGTTTACAAATGACTTTTCCGACATTCAGATTACTGCTCTATACAATAACAGGCCCCAGGGATATTTGTAGGGTTAAGTGAAGTGAGTAACATAAGTTTTATGCAAGAAAAAGGTTCTAGCAGACTGTAATGTTTACTTCTTTGCAGAGCACATCCGCCTTACGGGAGAGGCTCACAAGTCACTCAAATTATAATGTCAAACGACCGCCTTCGCACAGTGTGTGAGAAATATAACATGTTAAACCCATTACAGTAAAATGCCAGCTTATATATGAAGGCTTTTATGAGAGGAAAACATTACATCTATGGTTTTCCCTCTATGGAATAACATGTAAAAGCACAGAACGTGTAGCATTAGTTTGTAGCATATGCTTACACATCCTAGAACAGGGCTTTCCAACCTTTCTCTGACTTTGTACCCCTTCAGTATTTTGCCAGATGAGCCTGTACCCCTGAATTTTAAGATATTTAAAAAAATATGTATTCACTGACATACATGTATACATAAATACTTAAAAATAAAATAATATATAAACATATGTTTCCTTTCTATTGCTGGCATTAAATGTACCTCTTTAAACAAGCAAATGTATCCCTAAGGGTACATGTACCCAAAGTTGGGAGTCCCTGTCCTAGTGGGTTTACCAAAGAGTATTTTCAGTTTTTATTGATCCCAAACTTCTCTGGAAAAATATAGGGATTTCTTGCACAACCCAACCCACATTGTAACAATTACAGCATTTTATGATGAAAGGCTAAAATCTGACGCCTAACTACTGTTATTACGATTTTCATTAGTAAAATAAGCAATGTAGGCTCCAGTGGGGCAAGAAAGCTTTGCAGATTGCCAATGCAACCTAATTAAGATAGACTGCCAAGGAAGAGATGAGGACTAGACAACGATGAGAGGAATAGCAAGGATGAAGAAAATGTGCGAGGAGAAAAAGGTTCATAAGTCCAAATTGCGGACAAATATATCTACATTCCTCACATTTATGAAAATGAATACAATAATTTTTCTATAAGTTAATCAAAAATAGCAAATCGTATAAAGAGCGACAGAGAGAATGTTGGTCAACCTTACTCATACATATACTGTATTTCATGTATCTATTACACCAGCTTGGTTTCATAGGCCAGAGACGAGGCGTACACCATACACAAAGACTTGATTGACGAGGTAATGCAATACAAAAAGAGCAGGAGTGGCATGCAGACAGTCGAGGTCCGCCACACGATGCCACAATTTCCTGATTTGCACCTCCATTAATGCCGCTTTTGGACTGCTCCTGATGGCCTCCACATGACCACGTACCCTCAGATCATTGTACCGTTAGAAGACGATGATAGATTGGTTGGTAATAGACAAGTCGGATCTGGATACTTTTTTAAAGTTCAATTTTGTGAAAACTTGATTCCATTTAGAAGTACGCTACACCAAATAACTCAACTGAAAAGATAACGGATGTTTTACTTCTAAAATATCTGTTTCCTAAAACGGATGATGTATCGAATATACGCAGCAGGAATACATACAATTAATTTTGAGCTATGCTGCTAAGGCATCGGAGCTAGTCACTTAGAACAATGCTCGGCAGGTATATAGAGATACACGCGTGGTTCTGTTCATATGAATGCATGTGAAATCGGTGTACGTTATATATATATATATATATATATATATATATATATATACAGTATATATACGAATACATATATACTCGTATATAGCGTTAATATACAAATTATTTCAAAATGCAAACGTAAAATGAAAAAATTGGAAAAATATTATTTTATTTATTTAGGAGTGTGAACTAGGACTCGCACTTTCAAGAAGATTTTTTGAAATTTGCACTGCCGCTTAAACGAGAAATCCTTGAAATTTTCTCATGCGTAGGTATTTCTAAAATTACGTACTTTTTAAATAGAGGGTATTATTGTAGAAGTGAAGACCATCGTGAAAACTTATGCTAGTCATCAATGAAGGGAATCCCAGTAACCTTGATTCTGGTCTAACATTTCCATAACAGGGCCCAAATATAAGCTGCCCCTTCTGAGTCGTCCATGCAATAAGACCTCGGGAATCTTGGCATGCAAGACACGTGTGGCTGACAAATCTATGAATGAGATTGACTTCTTGGGGTCAAACTTCCGATGAAGTCTAAATTACAGACTGAAAAAATACTGATGTATGGCAATATAACGATTTTACAGAGTTTACAACGTATGTCAAAGTAACTTGCTCATAAGCGGTCCATAAATTTTGGGATCTCATTCTTCGCCAGGTATTGAGGACTGATTTTGCTTTTCAATATGAGTAGATAGGCCAGTAAAGTTGTTTATCCTCACTTTATACTTCCCACATCAGGAATTCATGCTTTTGAAAGTAACATTTCTGCCCAGAGAGGATATCTTGAATGCAAGATACCTTCAACCCAATTTTGGAAGAGCATTCCTCTCACGATGGCTGATCTTTGGTATGCAGTGCTTGCCGCGGAAAGGAAGTGACTCCATTGTGGCAGACCTGCTGCCCTTCCAGGCTAATAAAATACCAGCAGAAGAAAGTTGATGTGAACGTCGCGTGCCCCTCGCTGCAGAAGATACGAACTACGAGTATGCAGGACTTGAGATGAAGGCTCAATGGAGCACCATTCGCTTTTTATGATGCTGTTGGAGAGCTTGCATAGGCTTTTCACATGAACAACTGCTTGAACAGTAGTCTGTGTGCCCGGTACTAAATCACACGATGGCAAGAGTGCACGACCTGAACATTTTGCTTCGATGCTCAATTATTTCTACAATTCTTTTCTTTTAATAATTCTTCGAAACTTGCATGGTATATATCATTAGTAATAATTCTTTTATTCAGATAACCTATGTAACATTTCATGATTGGTATTAATTTATGCGAATGAAATGAATCAGCATTCATAATTGTTTTTTCTGAGATTACACTTGTGTAACAGTGATGTGATTTCAACTATTACTTCAACTAGATTATATTTCATTTGTGTAGATAACGTTCACTTACGTGGGAAGCAATTTTGCATCAGTGCTAACTAACTTATTAAAACTGACTCTTATTTCATGCCTATTCAAACAGCAATTCTGATCGCATCTAATCTTGTTATCTTAATTAAATTTCAGTATAGCTACTTTTGACACGCCTGGTGATTTTCTTGGCTACTGCAGCGCTTGCCATCACACAATCCAGTTGACAGTTATGATTCAGACAATAGAGAAAGCATTTGTTATTGAGTGAAATATTAGCGTACTAATAAGAAAAAAAATTTATTAACTTAATATGTGACTTCAACTTTCAACTGACGAACGTAAGGAGATTACTTAAAATTACTATGCATAGTAATGAATATGAAGGAAATTACTAGGTCATGTAGCAAGATTGTGTTCATGCAAATCCCTTCTATAAAATTAGAACTTTCACATCAGGATGATATTTATCATCAGCGTTCATAAGTAGAAGAGAAATACGGGCTAGTAGTTTGAACTGCAATGGTCCTAAATATAATAAGATAATATAAACAGAATGTTTATATGGATTAAATAGAGTAAATGTTTAGGAAATTGACTAAATATTTCACATTAACTGGTGAAACTTATACGCTATGGTTCCCGATTTGATTTTTTGTATATATTTTGAGAATATTCCATTTACTATTTTAACAGCTCCAAATTTTCATAGATACTGAAAA
>VCRD01000032.1:476449-521382 GCA_006783055.1 Trinorchestia longiramus | reverse complement strand
ACTAAATCACACGATGGCAAAAGTGCACGACCTGAACATTTTGCTTTGATGCTCAATTATTTCTACAATTCTTTTCTTTTAATAATTCTTCGAAACTTGCATGGTATATCATTAGTAATAATTCTTTTATTCAAATAACCTATGTAACATTTCATGATTGGTATTAATTTATGCAAATGAAATGAATCAGCATTCATAATTGTATTTTCTGAGATTACACTTGTGTAACAGTGATGTGATTTCAACTATTACTTCAACTAGATTATATTTCATTTGTGTAGATAAGGTTCACCTACGTGGGAAGCAATTTTGAATCAGTGCTAACTAACTTATTAAAACTGACTCTTATTTCATGCCTATTCAAACAGCAATTCTGATCGCATCTAATCTTGTTATCTTAATTAAATTTCAGTATAGCTACTTTTGACACGCCTGGTGATTTTCTTGGCTACTCCAGCGCTTGCCATCACACAATCCAGTTGACAGTTATGATTCAGACAATAGAGAAAGCATTTGTTATTGAGTGAAATATTAGCGTACTAATAAGAAAAAAGTTTTATTAACTTAATATGTGACTTCAACTTTCAACTGACGAACATAAGGAGATTACTTAAAATTACTATGCATAGTAATGAATATGAAGGAAATTACTAGGTCATGTAGCAAGATTGCGTTCATGCAAATCCCTTCTATAAAATTAGAACTTTCACGTCAGGATGATATTTATCATCAGCGTTCATAAGTAGAAGAGAAATACGGGCTAGTAGTTTGAACTACAATGGTCCTAAATATAATAAGATAATATAAACAGAATGTTTATATGGATTAAATAGAGTAAATGTTTAGGAAATTGACTAAATATTTCACATTAACTGGTGAAACTTATACGCTATGGTTCCCGATTTGATTTTTTGTATATATTTTGAGAATTTTCCATTTACTATTTTAACAGCTCCAAATTTTCATAGATACTGAAAACGAGTCTTGCAGTTCTCATTCGAAAACTGTACATCAAATAAAGAATTATAATGAAATACTGTGATATCACCAGCCGAAATGATGTGATAGTTTTTAAACCTATAATTTCATGCTAATAAACCAATCAAATAAATTTGACAAGGTACGATAGACATGTGGCTGCAGCTTCGATAACGCTCTAACTTGATGACTAAGCTTGGTCGACTGGCACTGTGATGCCGTGACTGAGTCATTTGATGAGCGAGAGAAGCAAGAGTGAGACAAGTGTAAGGCGGAGAGGAAAGACCATCACCAACAGACCAGTCCGACAAATAGGCCACAGACATCGCTGTGCAATGTTTCCTTACGCCTTCGTCCTTCTTGAACAGCGCGTCTTGGCACAGCAGAGAAACAAAACTATCTCTCAACATTTTTTTCCTAATTTTCGTAAATTATATCGAAATTTTGCGCATAAAAGTCACTTTTCAAAAGTAAACATTTAGATATGAGCTTTATTTACGCTAACTTATTAATTGTTTATGTTCATAATTGTTATCTTTCGTAATTTCTAAGCAAAGTACGGAACTTGCAATATGGTTGGAGTTGGAACCTTCACATTCCTCAGAGTCAAGCTTTTGGTGTTGATTAGTCATGGAAAATGACCCTGAAATACGTGTTATCATTTATAATACGTTTCAAACTTTTCTACTAA
Organism: Trinorchestia longiramus; assembly: GCA_006783055.1. NCBI lineage: Eukaryota > Metazoa > Arthropoda > Malacostraca > Amphipoda > Talitridae > Trinorchestia > Trinorchestia longiramus. The sequence goes on along the minus strand of VCRD01000032.1, from coordinate 519,713 downwards.
GTGGAAGCCTAACTTTTAGGTATAAAATACTCCTATTAATTATCTAGTCGTTGTGTATTGCAAACTTGCTAGAAAATAAAATAAGCACACGGAAACTAACAGAATTTATCCCAACACAGGAGTTGTTCAGTCTTTTTCCTAGGAACTTGTTAGTTTTACTGTCAACGAGCTGTGTACAACCTACGCACTGAATCTGCTTGACCTTTAAAACTGTATTTTGACTGTTGAAAGCAACATAATATTCGTCTTACTAAGTAGCGCGCCTGAAGAAAACAAAAATTGTAAACTCAAAGATTTAGTGCACACTTAGCCATATACATATATCATAAATGTTGGTCATGATAATAAAGGTTGTTAAACACACTCCTGCTATCGTTGGAAATCTTTTTCTGGTCAGAAATCCTTATTTCTCGATGTAACTCCATTATGAAAAAAACTTTTTCCTTCGGTTCTCATGTTATCAAGAGCTTTTGCTGTAAGATCGCCCTTAAAACGACTTCTGTTCAAAAATTAACACTTTTCACTAACGACTGGAAACTAGAGACACAGTGCTTCATAACACCACACTTTATTATGCTAAAATTTGGCTCAATTTCCAGAAAACAGGTATTAATTTTTACGAAAATGAGTTTTCTAATGTTGAAACTGTCCTCAGCCCAGAAGAGATCGTTTTCTAAAACGTTCTGTGCTCTCTTTCTCGTTTAAAAATCACAAATCATAGCTTCCTCTCTGGAATTTTAAGTAAATGTTAGTTGACTGAGTAAATGATGTTGAGGCAGACCAGTAGGAGCTAGCTGCTACCACCAAATGCATTCGTCTGTTCGCTAATGAGAAGGAAGCGTATACGAGGTTTGGAAATTATCAGTCTGGAAAGAAATCCATAAATTTCGAACGTTTTTGCTTGGTAGGATATAACATGGATACATATGACTACTGTATATCGGCATATTTTTATAATTATTTGCAGTAGTGATTGGTAAGTCCGCGCGATAGTAAACCTAACTTCAGTAGTTATCCCAATCCCTAGAAAGGCTATCGTGTATATACGAGTAACTACAAATGAAGTACAATTGTATCCATAGTTTGGAAGTATCTTATAACCTCTACCTAATTCAAGGTTTGACCCAAATTACTCAAATAGTTTAGATCTGAGTTATCACGTCAAGTTCTGCTATTTTTTTATGTAGCTTTTTGTTCTGTTCTGCTTTCGCAACCCAATTTGATCATATTGACGGGTTCATGTTAGGGAAATTTTAATCGATAACTTAACATTCTTTAATTATCTGTGAACACAGGAAAGTGTAATAAATGATAAAATTAGTATAGAAATTAGTGCATATGTGTCTTGAATTAGGGTGCTCATAAAATTTAAACAATGCCGACACACTAAATGTACACACATTAAAGAATTATTTAATATATTTATGTAGAAAAACTGGTCCAATAAAATAATCACGCAAGGTAAAAGCCCCTAAAATTGAAGACTCAAACGCTGTGAATTGATGACTCTGATGGAAAATGTCTCTGAAGTGGCAGAAATGTTAACGCTTCCGAGTTTGAGCTATAGTTAACGCGTTTCAATTATAGTTAAACAAACATGAGGGCACAGTATTTTAAACACTACCGTATTGCTGATAAATTTGATTATTTATGATACTAGTGGGTCCAGCTACGCGGTTTCAATTTCACTCCATGCTTTTTCTTAATTCTTAGTTTTTTATTAGTTTCAACATTTTTGGTGTTTGGTGCATTTAATTTTTACTAGCCCAGGAGTCTGTATATTAAATAAATTGTCAAGAATTGTTCTGGGCTTTTCAGCTTTATTGCTATCAAAGTACTGTCAAACATAAAAATGTGTGAGCACTGATATAATCGCTGATTTGATGCATGGGCAACGGGGTAGTGACACTTCTTCCCCTCTAGCGTAGACTCCTCAAGAGAAGAAGACAGGGATCAGACCAAGGTCTGATCTGATTGATATGTCTCAGATTTACATGTGAACAAATACCCTCCTTCATAGAGATTTCATTATTTCAGTACTTACAAATATAAAATCCCACTGCTCCTCTCACCAGATTTATCAATACAGAACTTTTCAAACACGTTCGACTTAAATACATTTTCTCAGTTTATCAAGACCACTTCATACCTTTCCATTCCTCCCTAGAAACTATCTCCTCACCACAACTGATCACAGCTGCTAAATACTTAGTCAAGCTCTTTCATTCCAATTCTGTCTCCATTCTTTTCATCTCTAGTAGGTTTAAGTCCTCTGTTCTACACTCCCTCTCTGTTATTCTCACCCAATGGAAAGTTGTAACAATCATGCTTTCTAGTAAATCATTTACGTTCATATATAACACCGATATTCATAGCTTTTTCAGGGTTGTCAAAAAATTTTCACTTCTTATCAGTGTATGACTCATTGTCTTCTTTTCTACGTATATCATTTGTTGCAAGACAGGACAAGTTTTCAAGAATATTTAGGAAAAAAGGTTTCAGTAGCTCTGCTGTGGCTTTGATATTGTCACTGTTTGAATGAACTTTGGCGCAATACATAGTGCAATGTTTCGAGGTGAACTGAAAGAGCTCCTTGAACCAGAACCGACGGTATCTTAAACCATGTTTCATATTTACTCTACATTATGGGGATTGCTTTTTCAACACTGTATACATTTGAATATCAATATGAAGCACGGCTCTGAATAGCTAAAAAATTATTTCACATTTCACAATTGATTTCCATACAACCTACTTATTTCATTTATTTTTTTATCAGATAGTGGTCTCTGAAGCCTATCTAACCTTTCACCGATGCTAAATTTCTCACTGCAAACGTAAAGCCAAAACCACACAATGCAAGAACACGCTTGAGCAGCACCCTTTCCCCATAAAATCCCTGAAAACATTTGCACAAAATAAATCTAATCGTTGCTTGTGTTCTTTAGCAGCTACAAATTCTTCAATGTGACTCATATGAATGTTCTCGTTGTGCAAATTGTTATGTACGTTCTAAAGACGGCTTTCAAGTTAATGTTCTAAAATTGTCATTTTCAAGTTTGAGAAGTTAAGCATTCCCTGTCATGGCACATCAGTAACAGCATACGCACTACTGCCTAAGCAAAGCACAGAGAAGATCCAATGAATTACTGCTTTCAAAGTGCTAACATGCGGAACAGCGTTACTCATTTGAAGGCACTTGCATTTTCTTTGTCTGAGCACAGTATAGTTTTAAAGCTGATGTTTAGAATTTTTGAGCAGGTTGCAATGACTCCGTTTAGTGGTATTATCGGTTCATTAACTGGTATCAGAAGATATTGCAGAAGTGTTAAGGCATTATAGACTTGCTTCAGGGTACTTACTTGTATCTAAGGAACATTAACATGTTTTCAAAGTTTCTAAATTGCTATTCGGAGCTCTAAAATTGGTACCAACGGTTTTTGAACTTAAGTTGGTATCATTTGAAGTTGGCACTTATAGTTTTCATCTAGAAATAATGTATGTATGTACATTATTCGGATCTTATCAAAATTCGCTCACCCACTCACAATGGCGTTTTCTTATTTTTACATGAAGATGTTAGGGATTGTTATTACTCACACAAGAATAATCCCATTCGCTGTTCTGGACAGAGACTTAACTTCTAAAGCTTCTGTTTGATGTTTACATGAAGGGAGCAAAATAGCGTTAACAGATTACAGGGCTCTATAATTTAATCGCAATACAATATCCTTTTATTTACCAAGTTCAATAAAAATTGTTTGGAAGAAGCGAATAATGTGTAATATTACTAGTTGTCTATTTATCAATGTAAGGATTCTTTTATCTTTACAACATTACTTGTAATGGATAAAATGTTATATTATTTCGAACTAATGATGAATATGTTATTTATTTGTTCATTCAATATAAAATGAGCTATTAAACATTGTTTCCAACCCCATTTGCGAATAACACAAATTTTGCCAATGATTTACTGTCCTTTATATGAACATATGCAGTTGAAATCGTCATTTTTTACAAGAAAATAATTGAACTTGCTATTTTTGATATGAGTGTGTCTGATTCGCTAATCTTAACAAGATCTCTTAATTCTTGGTTGTATGAATGTCGAAAACCAAGTGTGACTTCTAGATACAGAGTATCGATGTGAAGAGCTATCAAAATCTTCTGTAAATGTTGAACCATTCTAATAAATCCCAAAATACTAATACTAATTAGAACTTAGAAAAGTTACCAGAGTATCTCATTTAGGAAGCACCTTCACTCAATGATGCGAATAATCCGGGAGTGGATTGGTATTTAAGATGCGTTGAAGTCGCCTTATAAAATTCTTCGTTTTCCTGTGTTGATATGCATTTCACCATGATCGATAGTCACACTCTGCCCCTGAACTCAGGTAACATTGACCTAAAAAATCTAATTCGCATAAAGCTATATTTTCCATTACTTTGAGTTTAACGTAAGACTTGGTACGAGGGTGGACACAGCTCACTGGACGAGTGAGCTTGAAAAATTACTCTGAATCCCTACCGTAGGTCAATTTACATTATACTTAGAATATCCAAGCTAAATTTAAAATACATTTTTGAGAAACCAATAGAATCCTATACCTTTGAAAAAATTTACCTGTGCCCTAGTTACAAGCATTAAAAACTTTTGAAATAAATCAGGCAACAAAATGCCATATTACAATGCTATAAATCATTAGTAGCAACAAATTTTTAGAAATTTATGAGCAAAACTCAGAAAAGTCTTAAAAGTTTCATGTCAGTGTCCCGTGCAATTGAAATATCAGTTGAATATTGAAAAAAAGAGAGTAACAGGTTAGTTGTATTTCTGCTTTGTAAAGGGACACTCGCTATAAATGCATTGTTGGCTGTGTGATGTTGTTAAATGTGTTGCTGTAATGCCTACCTATGTTTTTAATTTTAATGTGTATTATGACTGCTTGAGTTTGAACCAATGGATACAAAACTTGTCCATAATTATATTTCAAATGTTATTGGTTCATCAGTGCTCATGAAATAGGTTAGATGCTTTCTGAAGTTTCCTTCCTGCTGAGTTCCTGTGGGTGTCTGCAAGACCTTGGACTAAGATAGCCACAAATTCCAGGCTGAATCAAAAATTCTTCAGACTTACCGAACGGTCGCCGCAATCCGTTCTGACGTCACGCATAGGCAGCTGGTTGAGCAGAGTGTGAGCAACTCTCAGTGTGTTGCTGAATCTCGTGGTGGTAGGTGCACTGGTGCTGTGTCATAGTTGACACTGGCTCTTAAGGATGGACTTGATGAACTGATAGAGGAGGCTTCTTATACGAACTGATTTTTTTTGTAGAGCAAAATTAATAAGTCCCCATATTTCTTCTCAGTGCCTAACGTTGTTAAAGAATCGTACGAAAATTTACAACGCTTTCTATTTTATGATTTTCACTTTCTGGTGTTCAAGTAGTCACATAATTTTATTCTGGCTGGGTATCAAATTTACTAACGTAACGATATTTAAGAACTTTAACCATGAAATAAATATGACTTAAATAAACACGAAAGAATTTTAAACACGAAAAGTAAAGAAGATTTTGCATCAAACGCAAGATTTTAAAAATAATGCACTTCTCATTGTCTCATGCGACTTAAACGAGGGGAAAAAATTAAGTATAGAACTAAATTGAATTTTCCATTAATGTATTACATAATTTATAATAATAGTTTGGTGTATATCTCCACCAAATAAACTCTACAGTATATGCTGAAGAATTTATTACATTCTTCCCTCTTCTACCATTAATTCTCTCTAATACTGTTTCTTCGTTTTTCTCTTTTTTCCATCGTTTTTTATTCTTTAATAGAAACTGGTCAACCTGGTTACCTAAGGAGAAAAAACAATCTTTGAAGGTGAGTAATATCTATATATTTATTGTCGTAGAAAAAATGACTAATCAGTTTTAGTATTTGTCATCTGGAGTAATTTCATTTCACGTTGAACTCCGTGTGATCTTCATGGCTGTTTTAGAGTTTCCTTTCAGCTTTTACGATGAAATTACATGATGTATGCATTTATCATCTCTATTCATTTTACATGTTTTTATTTTACATACTATTAAGTATTTACGTGGAATCTAAATTCTATTCGATTTTTCGATTTCAAATCGAATCTAGTTCAATTTTAAAAATGACTCGAATTCGACTTCAAATTAATACACAGCTTTTAAATTAAGATGTACAGAGTGATAACTGATTGCATTTTTCTTTTAACTGGCAAGGTTGCCTTATCAGTGGAGATACCCACCAGAAAAGCATCAGATAATTGCAAAAATGTTTACTCAATAGAAATGAAAATTACAAAGTTCATTTATGATTGAAAATGTATCCGAAGATTGCACAGTAATTCATTCTAGCATATTTGTAATGCTCCTTGTATCCTTTTCCTCTTATGTATGTTGATCTGTTCAATGTAAGCTCAGACTTATGAACTCCAGAAGCCTGATGTTAACACAATGAATGTTCAGCGTGAGAGTATGAGTCAACAAGAGCAATTCATATTTTCATGAGCAAATGAGCGTTGCCAAGTGGGTCAAGGTTGAAAATTTTGTGAGAAGTTGGTTAAGCCACATTTAAAATTGAATTCGATCTTTTAAATCATTTACATCCATCATTTTTTGATGTTTGCAGAGGTTCTACCATCTGCGTGTTTTCTCTTTGAACACTTAGTATTAATTTGGGAAGTATTCATTTTTCGAACCAGCTGTTCAAATTGTTGCAGGGTTTTTGCCTTATATTTCATATTTTTATTGTTTCAGGTCACTCACTTCTACGTAAGTTCTAGCACTTTCAGAAGGCTTATTTTCCACTATTCGCAGCTATACTGTTTGTGTCATTTCCAAACTTTTCTAAACTGACGACTTTGAAGCCCTCTATATAAACAGTTAAATAAATACTATTTTGCAAATTAACGTTTTATAGCAATGGACATTTTTCCGAAACATGTGCGTATCATGAAAATTTTTATGTTCTATTAATGCATGTCTGTTTTTTAATGAATTTTTAAGATTCTTTAATAATATTGTCGCTGATTTTTCCAGTGATTTAGGTAGTTCAAACTAAAAAACTATGTATGGATTTACATGAATATATATTGGGAAGAAATGTTAGTATAACATCTCATGTTGTCGAAATGAACTCTATCAGTTTTATATAATTTAAAGCGTAATGTATCTTCTAGTAGAAACTTATCTTTAAAGCTGTTTTGTACAGTGTTATAAATGTTTTATGTTCGTTTTGGGTATAGAACTAATCTGTTATAAAATATTTATCATCATGGAGGTCTCAAAACTTCCTTCGTTAGCAGATGTTTGGAGTACCATGTTCTTTGTTTGGTGGTTATTCAGTTGGAAGACTGGAGGCGGTGGTCACCAGTTCATCCAGTGATAAAGTGTAGGTCAAGTCACGTGCGCACTGTCACTGACATTGAAAAGCTGGTGTCTATGCGCTTGCTGTTCTCAAGTTGGTCTTACTTTGTCGAGGTCGCTTTTTCTAGATCAATGGTAAGCATCTCCATACATCACCGCCTACAAACAATAGTCAAATTGTTAACGAGCTACTGAATTGTTAAGCAAGAGTTCTTGTCATCATTTTTTACGATGCACAGGTTGCATCGTTGATAAGAATTAAGTAACCAGGGTAGTTTTAACACTGGCAATCTTAAAGTTACTCTTGGTTACTCAAGTGGGAGTGAGTTCCAAAGTGATCTAAAAACACCTCTTTGATGGACGATACTGACTTTAGTAATCGAAGTACTCGCTTTTTTGCAAAGATTATGATAAAGACCAGTCCATTAACAGCTTAAATAGCACAGTAGTAGATATATTTAATCTAAAACGTGATGATTTATACTAGAATAAGAACTAATTATATAATCATTTGCGTGCGTATTTCCTGGTTGAAATTGGTATTTGTGACCGAAGTTAATACCATGCAGCATTCAACTGTAGTGAACTTCCTAGTCGTACGTTTATTAGTATGGTGATTGGTGCAGTCTCTAACCCAGTTGTTCTGACTATCACTGACTTACACCTCAATACTTCACAGTATTGGGAACAAGTTTTGCATTGGGCTATTTCTGAGGTTAATTTTGAAAATGATACAACATCTAAGACCAGATGAATTCAAAGCCTGATGCAAGATGGATGGCTTATGCAATAATTCTATTGTTTTTAATTATCTTCTTCCTCTATAAAATTTCGATAATGGCCCATGAATATGATAAAATTAGCACGAACGTTAAAATGCTACTCAACAAGTCATAATATCAACTTCTAACTAGCGTGCAGAAATGAGAAAAGTATTGAATGGTGTACATGAATTTAAATCTTTTTGTTGCGTTCACGTAGTCCCATACTGATAAGTCCAACGAGGTGCTCCATTATATCTATCCATATTCTTTTATTGATTATTGCACTGATAATTGCATGATATGAACGTTGATCATATAATTGTAACTGTTTTATTAAACAATGTACCATTGTAGAAAGTAATGATATCAAGAGTCGCAAAATGCAAAGCAATCGTTTTCGAATTTAAATATTTCACTCATCTACGGTTATCATAGTAAATTTTTGTTCAATATATATTATCAACACTTAAATTTTCTTTCAGTTGAAGATTTTACATTTTGCATACGATTCATGTAAAGACTTGAAAGGGTGAGCATGATCATAAAACAATCTTGACGATATTTGAAATTTTATCATACATACTGCAAACATATATAAAAACTATTCCATTACTTTTTTCAATGAGTTTTAAACATCGCAGAGAAAGAGAAATTTTCAATGTTATAAACGATTAATCAGGGTGTCAAAGGATATGCCATTTAGAAAACGAGTTGAATCAGTGAAGAAAATTATCCTGTAGTGGATTAGTACTTTGGACGCGTTGAAGTTTCCTGGTTTTATTTCCTCGTCAATAATTCAGGATTAGATTGGTACTTAAGATGCGTTGAAGTCGCTTGTCACTATTTTTTCTGTTTTTTCTCTTTTTATATGCATTTAATTCCTTCAAATTGTAACAATTGTCAGCCGAATTATGACTTTCAATTTCTTACTTCAAACGCTAATATTTCGGGTACAATGTTGCATTTCACAGCTCACAAGTCCTTTCCGAAACTCAATTGTTTCCAGTGGGAAATAAATCCACAATGTTTGTTTCGTACTCGTATTATTAGTGGACAGAGTAACGTGCACAGTACTAGTGTTACTGCATAGTCTTTAATGTACGGAAACATTCTTAAATATAGTCTTACATAGTGTGAATTGAATAACATTTTCCGACATATGAATATATAGGTCTTTATTCTATCTGCATTTCTGGAGAACTTGATGGGTGCACATACTGATAAATAAACTAAAAAAATCCTTTATAAATTTCGATCCCAACTGCATGAATAGTTTTCCGTTTCCAGAGCTGGTTCAGAACACATTGTAACATTGTCATTTAATAATGTCACGTGTGTTCTAGAATCAGTACAAATAAACATCTAACGTCTAATTAACTGAACGCAACTCTTTGGCTCATCTGGTCTAAGTCTAGACATAAGCTCTTAGATCTGGAACTGAAAGTGTCTGCTTAAGTTCACAAAGTAAGTCTTGCTTTTCACTAGACAAACTAACGAAGTCATCTTATTGACTCTGCTACTTTCGGTCAACTTTACCTCGCGTGATTAGAAACTATCTCGCGTCTGAGAGATAGAGTACCCACAATTTCACGCTTGTATCTGCTTCTCCTCTATGCTCGTGACGGTTCCATGTTAAGATATCACTGACGAGAAGCATTTGCAAAAAAGCATTGCGAAACGCTTTGTGCAATCGTTTTTACAGGTATCTTCAATACTGCACACGAAGTATAGTTTTTATTATGCTCAAATGAAACCGTCTCGATTGCAGGGTAATTTTTTCCACAGGCCTACAGTATATTCTTTAGCATTCGGAGTGGGATAAAAATAATTTTTACAATTGGGAACATGAAATGAACTGAAGAAATAAAGTACTTTCAGGAAATTCACGTCTCAATTAAAGCGTTTCTTATTAAGTGGCTGGACTTTAATCGCTGAACTTTAATGTTTTGTACACCTTATCCTACTTGATAGAGGTGACTGACTTTTTAAAATTATTTTGATTATGTAAATTGTAGTAAAATAGCCTTTCAGAATTATTCCTTAGATACAACATATAATTTTTCAAGAAAAACCAGCCACCGAAATCCATCGCGTCTCTAATGTTCATCTAAACAGTGAACATTTGTAGGATCATTAAATGAGCTAAAAAATAAAATAGATATTCAGCTACTAGCAGAGCCTCCTATTCTCTGTTTGCACATGACAGCTAAAATTACTTTTTCGTCAGCGATTTACATTAGTTTTATATTTCTTTTTCTACCAGGATTTAAATTTAATTTCACATTCCTTATTATATTGGTAACAGTTCTTAAGAATCTGACGTAATTTTGTTACCATGTATTTACATTTAGTTTCTGATGCTTCTGGGTTCCTCAGAGCTTCTGCAGTTTCTAATGCCATTCATTTAATTTAACTCCTAAGTAGTTTCTAATATCATCTTATGGTATTTCAAGAACAAACATTTTGTGGACCTAGCATTCGTTCAGACACACATGCCGACAACCTCGCAACTTGTTGACTACTTTTTACCACCGACAACTTTCAACTTTGCTCGTTGTGTCTGGGCTGCGTCTCGGCATTCACGATTAACGCGAGCCAAGACCACAGACCTGGACGTTGAACACCTCGCTGTATTTGCTACCGTTTGAGTTGATGTTTGCTTTAGACGTTTACTTCAAACTTGTAACAATTACAAGTATTAGTTTTCCTCAAAGCTGTCTATTATTCTATTGTCCGACTGTGTGAAGAAACATGAAGAAACATTTTTATTGAGCACTTTACGATAAGTATTTGTTACTACCATCAACAGAAATATCTGTATTATCTTCTCCCAGTTGACCGCTGACTTGTTCAGTGACACTAATATAGACGTGAAGGAGCAATACTGATGGTATTTTAAAATATATTAAAAAACGACCTATCAGTAAATAAATTTGGTGCTGGTACTACAATAATTTCACCGCATTATTTGCTACCACCCTGATTTAAAATTTTGGAACTGTTGAGAATCTATACGTATGTCTTGTATCCTCACACTTTCTATCAACAACTATAAATGCCCTTTGTTAAATATTACATTGCGCGAGCTATGTCATTATATTGAAACTGCAATTCAATAATTATGGACCATTATTTAACACCTGACAAACTCTGTTCGGATTACAAAGTAAATGTACATGGTTTAAGATGCCCAGCGGCACCAGACCTTGCAGTCTCATTGCTGCCAAATTAGCAGGCTCTGATCAACTAGCACGGTTCAAGGAGAGCATTAATTGTCGGTTCCCCTATCTGCACGACAGCAGCTCTCATTTGTTTGTGGCTCAAAATTGCTTCTACCTGATACCCAAGATAACTGTTGCAGTGACTTTTTTAACGACACTAGATCAACTAGACTAACCGCGCCTAATTTTTGAGCATTCATTGGAAGTGTGTAGACAAGAAAAGGCTTTGATGTTCAGTGAGAGTTGATGCAAGTGAATGGTCTAGAACCCTCGTGGGTTCTTCTATAATTAAGCCCAGTACCTGAATCTGTCGTTTACTAAGTAATGGAGTTTTAAGTTTTTCGGTGTATTTTTTCGAGAAAATGGATGTCTTCCAATTTTGAAATATTCTACTGTACATTTTTGTACATTTTTCTGTGAGGGTAATCCTAAAAGTCCAAACGTTAGTGTCCATCAATAGTTTCTCGGGCTCTCAAGAAAATTGATGAAACCAGTTGGAAGTTTCTTCCCGTGTACGTTATGCTAGGTTATAACCTGATGTTTTAACTATTTTCTTATCAGGACTGTCAGGGATCATTTTGATCGAGTTTTAAGCTAAACTAGAATATCTTTCCTTGGTTTACCTTGGGTGTGAAGTTAATATTCAGCTTAATATATTTCAGATGTTCTCTTCCTTTGGACTAAACGTGTTTTCTAGTGATATTTATCCAGGGTCCATTCAATTGCTACAAGGATATCGGCTCTAATTTTTCCAACAATCTAGCTAAAACCGAAGTATGTGGGACTATCATTGAGCATCCTCATACCACAGCTGCTGCAATAACACAATTGGTTGCGATAGCACAAAAAAAACAATTCCTTGTCAGCATTGTACTTCTTATGCTGAAAAGCTGATATTTATTTAAAATGACTATGGGAATTTCAATACACTAAAACATTAAAAATGGATTTTTTAACGATATCTATGTCTGGAAACATACTAGGCTCATATGATTCAATTATAATTGGACCAGATTTTGCAATGTAGGTACGTCAAAATTATGATAGAAAAATTAACGTGAAACAATTTCCCATCTCTCTGAGTGAGGATTTATTACTTTATATTCATAGATGATCAATTTCTATTCGTTCATTAAGTTTCGTTAATTTTGACAAAACCTAACTGCCTGTGTCAAGATTAATGTTAAAAAGCTTCTATGAAATAATGTGACAGGCACATCATAACTGATACTTGATGTTATTGAATACTTTTCACTGTTCAGTTGTTTGTTTCTTGAGTGAAGTTTTCCTTTGAGACTTACCTTATGTAACTGTTTTCAGCATTAGATTCAGCCTGCAGTTTGAGCGTTATATCAAGCAAGTTCTAAGTATTTCTCCCGGAATTAGTTCAGACATGTCTGATTAGGAAAGAGAAGTGGTTGCCTTCACTAACGGCCTTGCTCTGTCAGGAAATGACAGAATTCTGAGCTTAGGTCTGAAATTCTTACGTCGGAAAAAACATCACATACGAGAAATAAGCAGCTTTCCCGCTAATGCAACTGCTAGGAATACTTTGTGAATGGGGTGCCATTTTATAGCATAATCTTGGGAGCCCTGAGCATTGTTGAATCTTTTCATGAGTAACTGTCAAAATACTCCTTGAACTTGGCTTTCTCCCTATTTATTTAACTTGAGTTCTGATGAATGCTACAATGAAATGCATGCTGAAATTGAGTGATGACCCAATGTTTAATTGACTCAGCGTAGTAACTGCGATCCTACACTTCAGTTAGAGAAATCACATGCCACTGACGTATGGTGTGACCTATGATTTTCATGACCCATCTGCATAACATGCGAGGCTACTCGTGGTGCAGAAGTATCCAAGAACTATTGTTTCCAGCATTAGTTTGCCATAAAGACTGTATCTGAGAAAAGGCTGCGAATTTTCTTTTGATCAAATTTCTACTAAAGTGTAGGTCGTGGTACAACGTAAAGCGCTAGCAAAAGTCGGTATAGAAATAAGAATGAATTTGCTTGAGCGCAGGTGAGAGCACACACACACAGCGCTGACTGAGTGGTTATAGCAGAGCTCAGGTCAAGGCTTCCCTGGCGCTGGTCAGACTTCAGCCTAGAAGGTCAGGTGATCGTCCGCTGCCACTGAAGGTGCAAGCGGGTGCCCGTTTGTACCGTCTCATCACAGCCTCACTGTATTTTTCCTTTATAGCTCATTCAAGTCTCTATTTTTGTGTAAAGGGGAAGTAAAGTATTGTCGACTCACATGAAAAGGAAAAAAATATGATTGACTAACACAACATTTACAAGAGAGAATTTTCTTTGAAAATATTTCATGCTTCTAACGACCTACCTTGAAATTGTCAAAGGAGAAACCTGGGTTAAAAATCATCATGCAGCTGCAGTAACAGATTCAAGTAAATTAAAATTATTTTAAAGATATTGAGAACTGGTTTGCAGGTTGTATGAAGTATTCATTTTAAAGGATAGAAGAATAAGTTAGAAAAATATGGTTATGAGTTGGATAAATGAAACTAAAACTTAAGTTTGACCAACCATGTCCTCTAAGTATTCCAAATATAATATAAATCAATCACATTCTGAATATTTAATTTCATGAATCCATTTTTTGTTAGCTATAACTTTCAAGAAATCATTAACACAATACTTTTTCGATGACTGTGGGTCAATAGGGGTTGAAGGAGATTCCAATACTAAACTTCATGTTGAAGTTTCACATTTTTAAAGGGCGTTATCTAGAACAAGGCCGAAAAATATCTTATCAATTATTTCGTGCAGAATTTAAATTTTAAGAGAGAAACGTCTTGCGCTGCTAGAGAAAATTCAATACAATCCTCAGAATTTGTTCTGAAGAAAAAAAAAGTGTTACATGCTCAGCAGCAATTGCAGCAGTAACTGCACTGCTCCTACTGCAGCCTCAATAGTCGGAAATTTGTAGCTCCTACTGCTCAAGTACTGATATTACAAGAATTATTCCATGATTATGGAGCGGAGAACAATAGCTTAAAATTACACCGTGAGTTTATATATTACTGCACTTATATCAAGGCCAAAACTTGAAACTCATTGAATGAAATGTATGGTGTTTATAGCTCCGACAATAGTGCACACTAAAAATGCGTGTGATGTGTTCGTGAGTAAAGAACTTACAGAGTTATGAGAAGTGAAGCCTGATCAGTTTTCCCAATGCTGCATCATATGATTGTTTTGCGTCAGTAAAAAGACCTCTTCACTCCGTCATAGAGATGAATTCATGACTTTTGAATCCCAGCATATATCGTATATATAAATAGAAGATTTATTAATCCAGCTCTGAAGAATTTTATAAGTAAGGCTGCTAATATGCATAACATGAAATTCGGAAGAGACACATGTACTAGTATAGTGCTTGGCTGAGCGAATTCATGGGAAGCTCCAACTAAATAATTGGCATTTCATTCAAATATCTACACATGCCGGATGTAATTTGAAGTTTTAAGAATTTCTGGAGAAATCAGCGGCTCAAAAGCAATTGGAGTCAACAGTATAACTAGAGTAGCAGTTGCATGGAACCGCAGTTACGTTGGAGTAGCAGTTGCACTGAAGCTGAAGTTGCAGTACAGCAACAACTGTACAGAAGCAATATTTGCACTGGAGCAGCAGCTGTACTGGAGCAATATTTGCACTGGAGCAACAGCTGTACTGGAGCAATATTTGCACTGGAGCAGCAGCTGTACTGGAGCAATATTTGCACTGGAGCAACATTTGTACTGGAGCAATATTTGCACTGGAGCAGCAGTTGTACTGGAGCAACATTTGCACTGGAGCAGCAGTTGTACTGGAGCAACATTTGCACTGGAGCAGCAGTTGTACTGGAGCAGCAACACCACAGCGCGCCAGAGCTCAGGCATCACGGCAGAAAGTGAAAGGTAGAAAACAGACAGGCAGGCAGACTAGCACGCGCAGGTTTACCGTTGTGGCGAGAATTGATGCGGTGCGACCAGCTCAAGCAACTTGTGCTCCTCAGATGAGTAAACTTCATTGACACTCACTTAGCGTAAGTTTTCGTTCCTATTACAATACGTTGAAATTCACTCGCTTCAACCATTCTTAGGAAAATAAATTATCAACATTCAGAAAAAATCTCTTTATGTCTGCTTTTCCACTCGATTAAACTGCAGAAAAACTTTGTAGGTAAGGAAAACACTTTACTAGGGATGATCTGGAAAGAAATATCCTTCAACATACCTCGAAGATCCAGCAATTTCCTAGATCAAGTCGATTCCTGACCTTTCATTAAATGGTATCTCTTCACGATATCTTACCTCAAAGACTAGACATTAGTCATATTCACAAGCATTCCAAAACTCCTAAACAAGATACTTTTAAAGGTTTAGGAAAGCTTCTCTCCTCTCATAGGAGTGACCTACCTCATACAAAGTAATTTGTTTCCTCATTGAACATAAATATCGATTTTGATCGATTTTGATTTCATTTACAAACTTTTCATCATCTTCAAGACGCTCACAGAGACTCTAGACATGCTTTTAACCAGGTCGTCTAAACTAAAAGCCTATATATCTTACTAAAGAACGTTTACTCTGTTGCCCCTGGTGTTAATCATGTTACTATGTAAGCATTTGCTGATTTTTTTGATGTGATCCAATGAGAATACAAACATGGATGAAGCCAAAGTAGTTTTGGATAGAAATGAATAAATATTGCATCATCTGAACACAATTTCATCCTTCCAGCAAGTGCAGAACTCCCATGGTCAAACTCGCGTTATCCGCGTATTTGAGCAGTCGAAAAAACGAGAAAGCTTTGTTGTAATTTTTTTTTCATTAACAAATGTACGACAAGGATATTTTGATACGCACGTGAAATTGAGATACCTATAAAGTCAATTAACATTGTCAACTCTGTACACACAATGCGGCTTACTGCGTTACAGTCTTGCGATTTTCATCGAACGCTTGGTTGAGATATTAAACACTCGTAGTTGCTTCAACAAAACTCAGCGTTCACGATATTTGAAGTGTGCCGCATTCAGAATTATTCCGTAGAATTTTTGAGATAAGCACACAAAAGTGTTCGAACGGGGAATGCTAAAAGTTGGCCATCCCGTGCAATTACGCTGAGTATTTCCGTAAGGATTATTTCTTGAATAAATACGTATTTTTGTAGTGGGAAAATTTTCAGTTCTCTGACTTGAGCTGGAGCCTCATGCGCTACTCATTTTAGACCAGGAAGAAGTTTGTTGTTTTCATAAAAATTCTCAAACTTCCCACCAACTACAACATAGACAGTGATTCCTAATATTTTAATTTGATGCATACTTGTTGACTGACGCGTGACTAACAAGACCAACTCAGTCAGATTAAGCGATGTTTTTATGATAGTCTCATTAATTGACTCGTCTTTCCGAGAGTATAAGACCAAAAGTTAGCCTGTAGAGAAGTTGCTGGTTTTTTAGAGAAAATTTCACTTTCGTTTGACCTGTGCATGAACTTTCGTGTCTGCTACATGGTAAAGTTATTTATAATATTGATTTTGAAGTTTACATTTATGAAAATTACACATACATATCCAAAAGAACTAAGGTTCATGCTCATAGCTCCCATCATCTCTATAATTATATTATTGCGCTGTTTTGCTTGGGAGATTTACTTAGGAAATAAATTTTCTGCTATTCGTCTTTGAATGCTGAGGTGAATATTCAATCGAATTTTTTAACTACTGTGATGTACTGTGAGAGCACGGTCAACTTTATTAAGATTCTTGTCCCACGCGTGTGGAAGTACATGTGTTAGGAATTATTCTATGCAAAGCGAAAGTTTTCTTTCGCATTCACTTCAATGAACTCGTGTTACTTTAAATAATTATATAAGTTTGCTCGCTTGACTTGTTGGGGACAGTAATTAGTTCATCAAGCCAAGGGAGACTAAACTGAGACTTTTTCACCAAATCTCTACTAAGTTTTCCTGAAAATTTAGTGACAAAAGAAACAAAAATTCTTTATAGTTTAGGCTGTAATGTAATGTTGTTTTTTCAATTATAATTACGGATCAATAAATCTTCTTCAAGATGGAAAACAATGATAAATTTGTTCCCGGTGTTGTAAAGCAAGGTAAAATATCGTTTCAAACAATCACCAAAAAGTATACTTTTTGAATCGAAGTAAAATATTTATGTCTTACGAAGTATAACAAATGGCTCAAAGTTGGAAAAAATACATCATTCATATCCGGAGCTCTTTGGTAACTCGGTTTCACGACTTAGTTTTAGAGAGTGTAAATTACTACCTTACTTCCTAATGAAATGTATTACCGCCTTTTCCCTCAAAGTTCATTGACTTTTGCACAGTTTGTGCTCATATTTATCGTTTCACGTACAAGAACTTTGTGTCTCTTAAAATATTTCTGGGACGCATTGAAAATTTTAAAAGCCTCTAAAATACCAGAAATTACAAATATCAAACGGTACCGAATGTTACAGCTTCACTTCAGAATTGTTCATTCCGCAGATCACCAAAAATGCCTGGAATATTTGTCCCCTTATGTTCGATAAAACGATCATTAACCGTTTCATTTTTACTACATTCTGTGTTAGAGACACCACTTTCCGTTCAGATGTTGCCATGCATGCCAAGAGATAAAATTACGAGGTCTTTGGCACAAAAACAGGCGCCGTTTGCCATCAGAGTGACTCATGAGCGCCAATTAAATCATTTTCGCGATGTTGAGCTTTGGATTCTTCCGCATTGAGATCGAGGTGTCGTTTGAAGCAGTATATACTTGAAGTCTCTTATCTTTTGCTAGCGCAGCTCTCAGAGATGAAAATGACTGACCTGCCAGATGAATCATCGAACCTTACCGGTTGTGTGAAGAATTTGATTAAAGCAGATATTAAGAAGCTTGCTTGCTCAGCTGAAAATTTTGAATCCAAATTACTTTCGATGTCACAGTACCAAGTATGCTGAACAGAGACCCAAGATAAATAACAGTGAAAATCAAGTGAATTTGAGAGTTATTGTGATATAGCTTACCTGAACATCAATTTATCAAATAGCTTGAGATTAGTCAAGGTTTGGGTGCCAAAACGTGTAGGTCATGTGCGGAAGTAATTATCCCAGCAGCATAAACTCTTTGAACGCCTTTACAAAAATTTTGAGTGGTTTCATATATGAGTTGGCCACTTTAACTAAAAATAATTGTTAAACATGTCAATGCTGTTTAAATAGCATAGAAGGGTTGGCTCATACTACACTCTGGGACCTTCATATCACATTCCTTCAAGCATCGTATCACCAACGTGCGATGAAAGGTGCGGCGATAAATGTTTTTGTGACTTACGCTGTAGGATGACTTTTTAAAACTACTCGGAAGGCACGGTACTTAGTAACAGACTTACGACCTCACTCCCCACAACTGATTCACACAGAACTCCACAGAAGTAGGCCAACTGCACTGCCCGAAGAAGGGTGAGATGCTAAGCACATAAATAAGTACATAAAAGTTGTGCCCTACAGTGGACCGGTCGTGCCAGACTGGTCGATCGCGGCTTGACCGCTTGTGACCACTTTTACTGGTCAAGTCGTCTCCACGTTCAAACGAATTGTCAAAGAATTTTTTACGCACCTAGCGAGCTGAGCCTTACTGAGGCTTTTGTGGCCTTAGCTTCTTTAACTCAAACGTTAGAAAGGACTCTAAGTAAATCAAGGGACGTTTGAAGACAGATTCGAGCCTTTATATTTAGAATACATGAAACAGAATGAAGATTTGGTGTACAGCTGTACATTTTGTTTTAATTTCATAATAAGAAAAATTACGTCTCTATGTGAAAACTCCTTTTCATTACCAATAGTGTATTTTGTTTTAGAGTTATGAGTGATTTTTGAGGACTTAGTTATCCTGACGTCCTAATGAATAAGCCACTGTAATGCCTGTGAAAGTATCCCTCCTTCATTACTGAATTCATTTGGAAGGCATCTGTTGATGAACAGTTTGTGGTCAGCATACAAGTCAGCAGGAATGTTATTATAATATAACTCATATGTTTAAATTGAAACCACTGAATTTCGTGCAAGTTTATGAAAATTGATTCCTGAACACTCATCATTGTTTTCATCATTGTGAAATCATTTACGTATTTCTATCACTGATTTTTTTGGATTTGTTTGCTTAAACTAAAATTTATTATGAAAATACATTTTTAAAAAAATGGCCATGAAAACTCTGACCTTTGCTGCATATTTTATTTCATCAGGATTCAAAAATCATGTTATATATGCATTTGGATACTCTGAACGATTTAATCTGGTACTTTCAATATCTCCTACATTGTTCTCCGTAGAGATGGAAATAGAGTCTACGAAAATACAATCATTGAGAAATGGAAAATGACTTCGTGCGCATATGGAAAAGAAGTGCGAAAGGCCATGACCTCCACTGACACATTGCGAAACATGATTCTCAATTGTTGTACACTAATATTCACATTAGTGGACACAACGATCTGCTGCAGATGGTTGAGGAGGATGATTTGAATTATTCGGTGTCCTTCTCTGGGCAAAGTCATCATTCAAAATTTGTATGAATATCCGTGATTGCAGCATGTCTCATTATGGAAGCAAACAGAGAATTTATTCCATTTTGAGTAGTATTTTCTTAGCTTCATTTCTATAAAAGAAATGTATGAATCCAAATTGCACCTGGAAACAAGAAATAGGATATGTCGGTGCACACTAATAAGAATGATTAATGCTGATGATGGTCACTTCCTACATATATGACAAAATTTTATTCCGTCTCACATACTGATTTCTGAGTGTTTTCCAAGGTATAAAGGCTGCAGTAGCCACCGAGGTATGCGTAATGCCCTGAAACTTCAGCCTTTCAAAAATTATTGCTTTCCCTTCTCACAGAGCCCTGCCTTGACCTTCCATTCGCTGTAGCCCAGCGTTCTGTGCAGGCCTCTCAGTCATTACTGTCATGAGCACTGTAGCTCACCATCGGAAAATTTAATTGATTTCCTCGTAAGATTAGAAAAACACGCGCCCTCATGACACCAATAGCTTTGAATTACGTGACGGACGTTTTTCTCACTGAGTGTCGATCTTTCTTATGATTAAAGATGTCTATCAGAGTGTTAATGATTCATAAATAATCACAATTGAAACCAAAGTAATTCACATAGTGATCACTCACTTGTTTGTTAAGGTAGTAGTACATTTTATCTATTTATTTTCTCTTAGAGATGCATGTGAACACATGCCAGTGATGCGCGGTACTTATATAAATTTGTTGGCCAATATCCAAACTCTGCAAATCTTCTATTTGTACGTCATTTCCCTTTTTGTGCGGTTTTTGGGTATGCCGTATGAAATGTTATTGTTCAAATACTTTAAAAATGGAAAAATATTCAAAATTCTAAATGTTCCCCCATCTGAAGCAATTAGAGTGCAATTCGCTAATTCTAAAATGTGGTGTGACGTACCTGCATCTTGAGGTACGAGTACAACTTTCACTTTCGTCATCTGGCAACACATTTAGTTATCCAAAAATTGATACAATACAGAAGACAGTTTCACTAACTCCAGTTGTATTTTCTGCAAACAGAGCAATGCATTTTCATTTATTCCAACTCATAAAGCTGCTATGAGACGGAAAAAAGTTCTAACCTATCTGTATAAAAATTAACAAATCGACAGTTATTAAATTTTGATCTGGTGAATAGGCGATGATTTCAAGATGAGTTCTGCAATAAAGACATGCACAGTTTTCTAATGAAAATATATGGATGTGACTTACCGAGACGAGTAACATTCATCCTATGTTAAGGTTTCTGAGGCTTGAACGAAAAACTTGCCTGTGGCCTGAGCCGCATTCTGATGCTTGTTTGAGTTGTCAAGGATAAATCTACGTATGCATGTACGTGTTGCATCATCTTCGTGAATTTTAAATGGTAGTTAATTGTTTTCGTCGTTCATTGAATTGGAAGAACAACGTCTTTTTATTTGTATAAATGAAAAAACACCAAGGAAAAATTCAATAGCTGGGGGAAGATGATGGAAAGATTACAAAATGAGTAAAGATTCGCATCTAACAGCACAATAAATTTTAGCAAACTGGGGAAAACTTCTTGTTTATTTCTTTTTTTCTGCTGCTACCAGAGTTAAACACCTTGAATACGATCAATTTTTGTTTATTCTACTGTGAATTGTCGAGTCCCATTAGGGAACAAACAGTCATAAGTACGAACTCTAAAAACTGTTTTTCTTCTTTTCTTCGATGAACGGCCATTTTCTCTCAAGAATAGCCTATAATCAAAGACACAGCAATAAAAGTGATAGTCCATTAACTATGATTGATGCGTGGGTGTCCATCACCCGAACAAGCTCTACAGTATTTTTGCTCTGCAGTATTTTCGGTTAAAGAACGCATTGTGTTCAGGTAGCTACAGTCATGCTCGTATCTCCCCCTGCGATACTGAATAGTATTCCTGAGTCTGGCATTGCGCAACACACAGCCTCCGTCAGATCTGATGAAATTTCTTCTTTCCCCTCGAAATGAGTTTTAATAACTGCAAGCCCATGAATACTGATTACATATCAATTACAAAGTTCAAATATTGTCGAATTTAAAAAAATATGTAGTTAAATTCTGAAAACGTGCTCCATTGATTAATTTAGAAAATCGAAATGAACTTTTCGCTAGTGTTATTTGATTCACCTTACAAATAATGAAATTGATTTTATCTTCAGCTCATTTGCGCTTTTAGTAGCCAAAAAGTGTCATAACTCAATATATAGAATCTTCAAAAATCATCATATACAACATAATTTTGAACTAAACTCCGTTCTTGTAAGTTTTTTTTATGAAATTTTGTCGTTTTTCCAAATAACTCAACACATGAGAGAAAAATTTTCCTACCTTTACAGCCACTTAAAAATGTGCACAAAATAAACTGGTTTATGTGTTGATTAGATGGTTTAGTTACTAACAGCAAGGGCAAAGACAGGGAAATCAGAGGGAGTGGTGAAAATAAGAGAAGGACTCAGAGGTAGGAGAAGGTGAATATCCTGAGAAAATTGCCCCAGTCATGAGGTGCGTGGATAGGAGAGGCCGAGATTTGCATCTGAAGCTCAAGGTGTATGCAAAATGCAACTGCACTAATTAGTTATGCAGCTCATACGTGCTCTAACAACGTGTGCATGTTTTTATATAATCTTTCGATTCTGAAAGGCAGTCTGCATCAAATTTTCAAAACAATTTAAAGCTTGAAGTCATCATTAACAATTTCCTCAACTGGAAACCGCGAAGAGAAAATCACCAGACGTTCAAATTTATACGCCATTATATGACATTTCATACGATGTTAAATTATTCTTAAGTGTGAGTTTGCGAGCTCTTCTGTCGGTGTCAACACATAACTTTAGACGGTTTTGGTCCAAATTCTCCACGTTATTTTTAGCTATAATTAAGGCAACATGTAACGTGCAAATTGATATTTTTAACACCTTTCCTCATTAATGAGGCGTAGCCGAAAATGGACCAAGCTCATTGTCATCTTAGAGCATTTTCACTTTCTGCGTCGGCCACCCATCCTCTTCTCTGAAGCTGAACACGAGGAATGATCTTCAGTGTATGGTGTCCATTTGATGTGAACAAACTTAATGAGTGAATAAGAGACTCAAAATGCTTCGAAGTGAAAAGATAGAGCAGTTCAGCATGTACTAGGGTAACACAGAAGAGGGGATCAAGTGCTGTATCAAAATGAGTGTTTCTTTCATAAAAAATATGATGACTCAAACGTTGATTAAATTTATTTGTATTACAAAATGCCTGGTACTTAAGGGAAAAATTTAAATGGGAAAAGGAAAAGGAAAAGGTTTTTCAATAAATTAACTGCCTGCATTCAGCTATTGACACCTTTAGAATAAAACTGTGAGAAACGAAAGATTTATTCTTAAATATTGAATATTCTACAATTATTTCCAATATTCAAAAATTTTAGTGACTAAAGCGATAAATGTTTATTCAAGCTTTACGATAAAGAGAATGTTATATTAAAATTAAATCACAATAGATTTCTTTTTGTTGAAATAATGATGACTTATATATCCGAGAAAAAATTGTGCTTACATGTATTATAGTTATTTCGCATGATGAATGTTAACTTTTGAAATTAGCACTCTTGTTCACAGGATGCTTGGGATGTGTACTATGTCCAGAATTGCATGGGTTCGCTGAGCTAAGTCAGATGTTCTGATGACACCGCGCAATACTTATTCGTGTAATGTCAAATTGAATGCTGGTGCAGAAAAGGAGTGCTAGCAACTTCTTGGCTGTACAAAACACAAAAAGCCCTCCGTCTCCTTGAATCCTTGAACAAGGGAAAATTAACATTACGTACATGCTGTAGTATTATATGCACAACGTAGGTTTGAGATATATTTGGGAAAAAATCTGTAATTTTTAGACTTCAGAAGTTATCACCTAGGAATATGAACACACATACAGGCTTAGTCGGATTCATAACTCATTAGAGAACGCGAGTTGGGAGCAGGAGAGTGTGAAGGTGCAGGATCTGCAGTAACAGCAGTCGACCATGCCGGTGAAGGCCGACAGCTATGAGAAGAACAGCGGAGTCCTGCCAAATTTTGTTTCACATCAGATTTGGTACGAGGGAGTGCACTGTATGTACTCCCTCAGGCCAACAACCTTGTCAGAAACACAACTAGAAACCAAGTTCATTGGATAACTTCAGAATCGTTTCCTTTTCAAAAGATTTAATGTTGGGTTAAATGTACACGTAGAATTGACATTTGCTTGTGACCTCAGTTGTGGAAGAGGTCGTTCTAGCAGAAATCGTCTGCTTGGAAAAGGCATTATGGGTGAAATTTTTTGGTGAATTACGCATTGGTAATAGTAGAAATTCTTTGCTAAAATAACTTTAAACATGCGAGGCTTAAATTTGTTTTTGAGGAAAATAGAAAATTTATCATATGAGAGTATAGGGCAAAAGTGTGTCCTCTGAGCGTTGAAGGTAATTTAAAATATTTTCTATGCATACGTCACTTTATAACGCAGGTAAAAAATAGGGCTTCAAGTTTCTTGCGCAGTCCCAAATGCATGTGACCGCATAAGAACATGAGAGTTGACTTCATGAGCCATTTCTAATTATCTGCCCTGTACATCTAACTCAAAGCTTCAACCCTACTTGAAATCCCAGCACAAAGCTTAAAATTTTAGTTGCTACGTTGATTGGTTAGTTTCGTGCAGAATTTCTCTGATAAATCGTTAACTTCAGCAAGTTACAGCTTTTGTGAATTTTGTTCAACCTTATTTCTGGTCACTTGAACTCTGACCCTTTCTTATTTCAGAAAGCTCTTGTTTCATTTCGAGGGTCGTGTAATCGTTGTTAATCGTGTGTGAACACAGGGTTACAGTCGTGAGTAGAGCGGTTGGAACAGCCCGAGTAGTTTCCCAACACCTTGTCAGCTAGGGGAGTTCGATTAACTAGATCCAACGAAAAAATTGTCGCCTCCTTTGGTTTCTGCTTTATTCTAATATTTTTATCGGTTCCATTCTTTTGTTATTTGTACTCCAAAAATGTTGGAATATGTGAAACAGTTTCATACGTCATGGAACAGGCTTTGCTCCATACGTGGCTGCAGCTTTTGCTTCATTTGTAACAAACGCACTTGCGTTTTTAAAGTTTTTAATCAGTTAAACCGTACTTGTATATTTGTCTGTTAATTTTAAAGTTTCTATAACCTCAGCATATAAATCACAAATGGTCTAGCCGTATTTTCTCCTGGCAAATGTTTTCACAATGTCACTCATCACCTTCGAAACACCATACTAAAACTTGACACTAAACAGCTTTCTTCTTGCCATTGTCGGACGATTTTCTCACGAATTTCGATCCTTTACTTTGATTCGGAAGGTTGGTGCCTCGAGCACTCCCTAACATCACCGACATTGGCATTACTTCGATTCTTTTGCGATGGGTTACGTCTGTTGCTATCACAGACGTCGTGTTTGGATCGATATAGTTACGACACGTTACGCTTAGGTGTGGAGGTAGGTTGGTAGGTAGGTCAAGCTGTGGGTGCGGTCAACTGCTCTGTACGAGTTATTCTTTCACGCTTGACGAAAAGAAACAAAATGCGCGCTAAAAAAGCCTTTCACTTGCTCTCCATGATCGACTCAAAACAATGACTGCGCTGACGTTCGAGGAGCTCTAGCTTTGCCAGTCACTTAAGAATTTACTTGCAAATTCATCAGCATTTCCAAAAGACTTCCTCTATTTCAAAAAGCTTTCTTAATGTGCATAACAATTTATTTCAGTCAGTAACACTTCGTGTACAACTAGAGTATAATTTCTTACATACAGTAATTTTTCGAAGTGGTTACTTAATTTTGAAGTATATTGGGACCAGTGTATTATCTAGTTATTGAGAGTTACAGTACCTATTTCTCTGTTGCAGTTTGAAATTTGATCTCTAATTTAAACAGTTAATTATCCTCCATACCTCATTCATGGCACAGTAATCAACTTATAAGTAAGATTTCGATGACGTTTGTTTGTCGCTCCAGTACTGGACGGTTTGTCTTCATTTATTGCCTACGACGATCATTGAGTCCTAATTTTCTCAAAATTATGTGTCTTCCAATAAAAGTTTCGTAATAGTGACTCTGACATTTAATACACATGGCTAAATCAGTGAGTAGTCGTTGAAAAATTCTTAGCATCAATTATTCGTTTCCTTCTAACTGTTGATCATTTCTGTACATAATTCACTTTTGCTTACGATTGGATTTTTGTTCACAATTTTTTATTACCCACCGCCAAATTTCAGGGTATTATGGTGCTTAAGGTTTTTTTTCTACTGTCTTGTCAGTATTGTGAGCTGTTCTCAACTTTCTTCCTGTAATTTATCAGTTTAATCTCCAGCAGATATCAGCATGCATATGCAGCCCTGAAACATTACTAATAAAATCTATTGTCTTTCATTTGTATGTATATGTTCTAAAGCTTTCATTTCGCTGATTAGTTTACATTGAGAGCCACAATAAATACGACTCACAGCGCTCTGCAAACTCAGTTGGCATTCATTCTGATGATATTGAACTCAGCTTCTACTCTTATATGGTAAGAATTTTATCTTGTTCATCATACTTTATTGACGCTTATGTTTCTTCACAATTTATTTACTCATTGGTCTGTGAAATTCATATCCAAAACACGGTTGTTCATTTATGTGGGAATTATTTAACTATCACATGAAACTGACTTAATAAGATGTGAACATACTAGTGCATAAACGCACCTTTTGGTGTTAAATAACTGTCTGTGTATCGAAGAGCAGGAAATAAATAAAGGATTGGGATTCGGTCACACTCGGAGGTTTCACATGCTCGATTACATCACAGGAAAGAAGTACGCAAAGTTTACAAGTACGATGAACTGATAAAGATGCGGAAGGAGAAGAGTTTCGAAGAAATAAATTAGAGCTTGCCTCCTGCAGTCAGAAAAACTGCGGTGCATAGCAGTCGCTGAATTGTCGACGAAAAATCTGTTAGTTTTGTAGGTTTTTTGCTGCATCAGAAACTCTCAATTGTTTACTGTTTTGTTACAGCACAATGCTTGCATTTGACAATTGGTACTAAATACAGTCTTCTCAGCTTTTATCATTTTGAGAGCTTTCCCTATTGGAAATAGATTGTTTTACAAAAGATTCTTCAAGAAGCTGTGAGGTTTCGTTTTATATAAGAAACGAGATTAACTTTAACAACCTTGACTTCCACCAAACATGGGCACGGCTCACATTAAAGCCTGGTTCAGCTGCCATATTTCATAGAGATAAGAGTTGTTATGACCTGCTGATATCATTTTATAACTCATATGAACATTATATATTTCCTACGATTGAATTGCTTACCTCAATCTTCGAGCATTCATCGCCGATTTCCAAGATTTTCAAAACACAATAGTTGAACAAATTGCCAAGCTTTTCGCGGTACGAACGGTTTATGGTTATGTTATGACACAGATGTAACCTGGTATTTTCCCCTACGTAAGAAGCGTAATCAAACATAATAAGCTGCGCTGCAGGTTGTTCATGAGGAAGTATCATATCTTCCATTTTTGTTTAGCCTGACTCTATCGACCCGTAATTCCACTGGGCTGAACAAGACAACGCAGGTGCTACGTTAGAATGAACGAGGGCTAACTAGAAAGGATTAGATCTCGACTGAGTCAGAGCATTGTTTTATTTGACATTGGGAGAGAAATATCGTGTCCTTTCTTTAAAGAAAACTTACACGTTTTTTCGTGCAGCTGCATCAACTTCTCGAATTTGTGCAGTACTGGTTTACCAGTGTTGTACATATACTGGACGTGTAGTTGTATGTCAGGAGTTTAAAATTTTGTCATTTTAAAATGATGAGGTGCCAGGCTGGGTCTCACAAGCGAATAATGTTTCTTCCTAGGTTTAAAAAGTGGCTTAGAAAAAACATCGTACTGCAATACTAGATTTCAGGCAAAGAGAATACGTATTATGTATCTATTAAAAAAATCTATTGCCTTCATTATAGCTTCCTTCGTTCAATGCTGACGATTGAAAACCAGGCAGTAATTTCAAAATGATGTATTCTGTGGAAAATATTTAAATACTTTGTTCTCAAATTGATTTTTTTCTTTATTATCAGTTAAAATGTAAGATATATCACTTTCAAACAAATTTTATATATTTACGTAACTATCTGCATACAAGGCTTTTTGTACATTTTAATTCTTGTTTTGCTTCATGTAGCCAAACCCATTTGCAAACCTTTCGGTTGACAACTAAAACATATTTTAAATCAAATTTTAATCGCAAAACTAAATTGTTATTCTAATACATTAACCTTCGTTGCTCTAAAAAAAATAATTCATCAGTTTTAAATTCTCTCATGCATTATTTTTCCGCTGTTCTAGCTTGTCAACAAAAGCTTGACTGAAGCTTTGTGTAATTCGATCACGGAATTCGAATTCCCTTGCTTCGAAAATCTCGAGAGCTGCAAGATGATGCAGTTACCGTGATCTGATGCTTGCTCCAAAACTTTTACTGGCAAAACTAACGACACGGACAAACTGTTCTTTGTGAACATCAAATTGGAGGGTCATGTTCGACTGTCGGTGCAACCAAATTCTTTGTGTTCGTGATATGTATGAAGATTTAGGGCTCATGCACGCGACGCATACGCAACGCTCTTTGTGTAGGTTGATGCTTCCTATCACTTCTTTTTCGGGGCCGCTACTTCGACGCAAACGTCCAAGGGTCAAAGGCAATTGGGTCGACGTCGCCATGCAGGGAAGGCACGAGTCCCGTTTGGGAGCGCCAAGTTGCCCTCAGGCTGTGCTTTTACGAGTGGCGTATATTGCGGAACAAATGCAGTTGAATCGTTTCATGTACATTCTTCATAAGAATGGCATGCGTCCTTCGCATACGTAATATTGAAAGTCTTTGAATGATATGATGTTCGAAGATTTCGATTTTTTTAAATGATTTTTTCATGCTCATTGATCTCTTCTTTCCTTCGGGTTTAGAAACGTCTTTGCACTGTCAGAATAAAGTGATGGTGAGACTCATATGCAAGTTGTAATTATTCTAGAAATTGCTTGGTCCTTTGTGAAATTTTCATTCAAACTTCACAGTTTACTACTTCTCATTTCAATCTGCGCAATCGATTTTTACCTGTTCATTCGCAGCTTCGTGTTAATGAACATATTTTGGAGGCTAGTCGTTTATTAAAGACAAATTGGAGTCCGAAGCTTCTCCGAGGTGGATAAGCCAGTACCGTCTACCTTCTTTTTATCTCTACTTGATGTTCTGCGTATTGAGTGTGTGCTACAGCGTCCAGAGCTTAAATATCTCACTTTTCAGGTCGTCAGGATTTCATGTTGGTTACAGTTTTGTTCATTATTTGATATAGTATTTTGTCGAACATTATCGTTGAAAGGCAATTCGGTTTTATTAGCCACTTATTAAAACCAGAAAGTGCACTGCTTTGTACATATTCTGGCACGATATTACCCGGCAGTTGTCTTGTAGTTCTAGAGGGTGGCCATTTACATTATACTGTATTAAAGTTCACTTGGAGGGAGGGTTTGCCAGTTCCCTTGTTCCAGTCAGCACAACATTCATGCTCCATTCATCACCACAAAACACGCAGGAGCGTCAATATTTTCTGACTTGAGCGTTAAGGAACTTGAGTCATCGTACTACTTGCTGCCTCAGAGTCTGTACCTCAGGAATTACTGTATTGAGAATTCTTTCAGTAAGCTGGTTTTCTCACTTTCTTACTGAGGAAGTGAAAAAAATACACGTTTATAGGGAAGTGCACGTGAAACTGATCAAGTAAGTCTCAGTAAATGGAAATTTCTACAAAATACTATAAAGTCAATGATGACTCTCTAATGAAGTCTTTAGGTACATCCGTTCAATATATTAAATATTTGTATCATTCCTAAGAAATATTTCTTCATATTTGAGTAAAAAAGTACGAACACAATCATTAGCCGTATCTGAACGAACGAACGAACGAACGAAATAAAAACATTTACGCATGGTATAACAGCTTTCAATGCGATTTTCTCAACAGTAAACCCCACGTGAGGATAAGTCAAGAAGTAGAAAACATTTGCTCGTAAGTAGTAAAGGAAAAGATTTTATAATTCATAATATCTTGTGATTGAAATAAAAAAGTGATCTACAGAAATTAAGCAAGAGGGCAGAGGAAGTAGTGAGTATTGTTTTGAAGGTCGTTGTTACAGAGAATTGCTGTTCCATTGAACCATCGAACTGTACAAGTACGATTATTGAATTGTGTTGTGTCGAGGGAGTTTGCATCAGAGAGATATTTAAAACTGTTTTACAATGAAAAGTATCAACCGTGGATCAAAAAAGTGTTTATTATCGGGACAAAATATGTATGATTCATTTGTTTCATAAGAATCTTGCTAATATAATTAGACGACAGAATATGCATGTCTGTCTGCTGCTGCCCTGTCAGGTCATGTCAATATTGTGCAGTCTCTACGGCACACAACCTCCGTTGTGTCACGGCAGTTGTAGACATGGCATTATTGATGTCTTGTTGTGTAGTTACCTGGCATGCATGGGTACTTATGGCACGCCTTGCTCACGGCGTCCGCAGGGTGTGGTGAGTTAGGCAACGCTTCACAAGTCGTGCAAGCTAAGCAATCTATTCAGATATTAGATCACAGCGTTACTCTTCCATGATCTAGCTAGCGGCGAGTTCGTGACCGACACTATTCAGCAATTATGGGGGCATGCTACTCAAAATATTTCTTAAATAGTAAGAGATTAAGCTCATTTGATGACACATTGTATGTCAACATTCTTTGTTATTTTCACACTTAATATAACGTAATGTATTCTCAAACGATATTACACCGCACCAATTGTAAAAAGTAAACTGTCGAGTTACAGGACATTGTTATTACCCAATGACAAATATGAAAGCATTAACGTGCATCGGTCGAATTATTCATTTAATGCTTTATGAGTGTATTTTTCATCGCAAGAAACACTGTGGACTGCAGATTACAACTCTGTCCGAGTAGGACTGGGTGGTAATGGCGCAACTGCGGCCTTCGCTGCGCCGACTCTTATCTGATGGACCTCATGAAGTGACACCGAGGGTTCTGGGTGGCAAGCTAAGCGTAAATTAAAGGCCCCTCGGGTGGGAAAGAAATTTAAATTTGGCGTAGCTCGTTCATGTGGATGGAAGATGTGCTAAAACCTGAAGTCATTTTAAAAGACTCGCTAAAACAACTCAATTTTCTGGAATTTCCCATGCTGCTGGAACACTTTAGTTCAATATTATAATACTGAGATACTAAAATGAGACCGAACTCTGAAATTGCGCTAACAGCTGGGCGCAATAACTGCACGAAATTTTCACTCTTAATGTTGATGTCCTTTGTGTTCATGCCAACAGACTATAATTTCCTTTTGAAACAGTCCATGATTTATATGATAATTACAATAAAATTTTTGATTTCTTAATAACCCTGATGTTTCGCTCAATTTTTAACCATTTATAAGCAATAGAAATATGTCACGCATGGAAAGAATTTTTTAAATTTTTTTATATATTTCATTATTTATTGGTTAATATTTTCCCAGTACAGCTTCATTTGCTGCAATTTCAGTGGATGTACTCATATTTTTCATTTCTTTCTTATACATGTCTCAAATCATAAGAACATAATAATTAATCCAGCTTTTCTGGATTCTAAAGGGATCCCAAAGGAATTCATTGCGCTTAAAATTAACTCTGTAACATATTCTCCTTCGTCGAGTTTTATTCTCCGTGAATAAAAAGATTTCAGAGTAACTTGACTCCTGCTTTGACACCGCTTAGGACACCATGAACTACATCGCAAGCTAATTCTACCATAGACGGAGGAGAATTTGTCCTGTATACATACAGAAATTTATATTCGTCTTGTATTATGTGGAATTTTACAACATCATGAAATTTTGTTACGTACCAAAATTTCTATACTACAGCTTATTTAGCTTGTTAAAACGATGTGCTGTACATTAGCCCTTGATTAAAGCAGAGAGTGAAATCAAAATGTGTTTGCTAATATATAACTGGAATAAAATGTATTTGTTCATATTAGAATTTTATTGATGGGGATGCAAAGTTGAATTTTCAAACAATAAAACTTGAAGACGTTTATAAATTACTAATTCCGCCCTCTCTCTTTAAACTACACAGTTCCATCTAAAACAACACTGAATCGAATATGTACATAAAACGGTCCGTAAAAATAGCAGTCTTATGATTAGAATGCACAAGTACGCTGTACAACGCATATTTGTTCTTTGAAGGACGATCTTCTGCTGCTTAATGAAGCAAAAATACTTGAAATTCTCTCTGCAACCCTTCAGTGTTAATCTACATAATAAACTCATACTCATCAACAAAGATCTGCAGCCACTTGACTGTGTTTCGGTATGTCAGAGAGTTGCGGTGGATGATACCGGATATCTCAAGTATAGAACGAACAAAATAAGCTAATTTTTTGAAATATCCAAGAACATTTGAGATTTCTTATTCATTCGTTCCACTGATGTTTGAAATAGCCTGCACATGGCTAGTCTGCAAGTCATCGGGTGTGGGGTTCATTACACACACAAGATCAAGTTCCCTCGGAGTCTCATACGCCTGTGCCAAGCGATCTGTGGTAGTTGCAGTAGCATGCATCATGACTATTACGCAGGTAATATCGTGCTCGAGATAAATGTATATTTACGGAGCGCAGCTTAATGCAGCACAGGAACTGTCAACCTTGAAAATTGTTCGTATTTTCCGGCGGTATCTCTCACGCATTGTTATGAACAACTGTGGCATTTGTTGCTCCTGGTCTCCGTTCGCAAAACAATGACGCGTATTTGCACTTTAGTATCAGCATAAAGAAATATTTTAAGACAATACGGAGCTCTGCATTCACAGCCATACTTTAATGTAGGAAAATCAAGGTTGTTCTATTCAGAATACAAGTGTAGGTGAAACAATATATCTTAAAAAGTGTCTTCTGCTTCGAAGCATACGAGAAGTAGATAATGCAACTAGGGTATTAATTATGTATTAAAATCAATTGAACGCCAGATTTTAAAGCTGAATTTATACCACTCATTTTTTAATGGATTAGTTGCTATGTAAACTACACGCTAACATTGGAAGTCATTATTCATAAATATTGGATTGTATGCTGGTTTACCCATTTTCTTAATGAATAAATTTGGAAAACGCATCAGCTTGTAGGAAGATCTGATGATCTGTGAAATCCTGATGATATGCTCTAAACAGCTACAACATTTTTCATAACGTTCATTCAGCATCGGTACGAATGAATACGCGAAAACTTATCAAGGCTTGGTAAAAATGTTTCGAAAATGAACCGTCAGACACAGGTTCAAAATTAAGAAGCGTGTATCCATCACTACTGGTCCAATTAGAACTATAAGTACTCAATGATTCCGCTGTAGAACGTAGAAGCAAAAAACCTTGAAGGGAGATTGTCGTTGTTCCTGGTGCGGATGTTGTGATCTGTTAATTTCACGTGAAGGTGATAGTGGTGACGGAGAGTAACTTCTTCCTACAGCGCAGGGGTGGGAGGACACGAGCAAGATAACATTGCAGCATTCTGTTGGAATGAAATAACCTCCAGTAAAATATTAAAATCGGTCAAGTCGTAAGCTTTACAACCTTGATAAAACTCATGAGTTGAATATTTCCGCGTCGAAAAATTCAATCTTTCCCGTTTTTCTTCGTATGTAAACTAATTATGCTTATCTTCAAACGACGTTGCAGCTTTTTGTGAGTAAATGAACAGTCCTGTTACGAGAAATTCACAGAATTAAGTCAACTGAATGCAGTTCATGTTCAAATCCTGCGTCCTACTGCATCATCCGTGATCTTGAATATAAGAGTGTTAACGAAAGTCATTTCGAGTATCTTTTTCACATTCCAACCAGATGTACTGCGATGAACATCCAGTCTTTGTTAGATTTAATAGTGAAGCAAGTCGTTTCCAAAATAATATTCAAGCCGCCACATCTAGACAGAGGCTCGTCGCTGAGTTTGTGCACCATTATTCAGCATTCTCAGTAGTTAACCATATTGTCTATAGGAAACATTTCTGTTAATCTATTTCTTGAGCTTTCGTAAAACATTCTTTGAAAATTCGTACAATATACATGAAAAGTAAATTGTAATAAAATCACATTTTTATTTGATGATATAAACAAAGCAGCATATACTGTGTGCGCATCGGCTTAAATTTTACCCTAAAGCTCTGCCAAACAAAGTTTGAAAACGGTCTAAAAGTAGCCACATCATGCGAGTTATTGGCAACCACTTCCATGAATTTAAAAAACCTTGTACGCTATGAATTAGAACAAAGAATTCTGAGAGAAAGGGTCGACTCTCCTCTCATCTGAAATTAATGTTGACAGCGATACCGATTTTACTGTCATGACGGTCATTATACGCATCATTAGGTGAGAGCAGCAGCGTTTATGCAACTGCGAGTTGCGCACACACAAGTCCGTGCTGTGTATGAGAGAATGTAGCGCTGCTTGTAGGCACTGCAGGAGTTACACCGACACACCCTCTACAGATGACTCAATCCTCGCTGTAGCTAAGGGACCGAGAGAGCAATCTATATTTGACTAGCCTTTGTCAAGGAACCTTACTTCAGTAAGAATTTTGCAAGAATTCATTCGTCTTGTTATTGCTTTATTGTTCCTAAGTACTTTTTCTTACGCCCTTTATGTGCTCTAATTGAAATTTTACAGTAATTTCCTGATAATTCTACATTTAGCTGCAGGTCTATTTTATTGACTTCCACTGCAAAATTCTAATGGAGTGATGAGATAATTCTAGTACATCTTCTGGATACGGTTCAACTCTAGTCTATTTATGTGATAAAATATCTCAAGTTAGATTCTAATTGCGTCATTCTGGACCAATGAATCTCATTAACAATCACTAAAGAAGGCAGTAGTGTATGTTAGTAGTAGAGGTAGAATTATTTACCAACAATGGCTGTAGAAGTATACTCCATTAACGGAGGTAGAATTGTTTAGCATCAATGGAGGTAGAAGTTTATGGCATTAACGGAGGTCGAATTGTATGCCCTTAATGCAGTTAGATGGGATTGCCATTCATGGAAGCAAAGGTTTGTGCCATGTAAGCTCCATTGACTCAACAGGGTTGTAGTGATCGAGTAACTGGTCGACACGTGTTCTGAAATAGCACTCTCTAAAGTAACCATTTTTTAAAAAAGATAATATTAAACGAAATAATTTAACGATTCGATTCTTCTGGGAAATGCTCAATTCGTTTTATTCTTTTCTGAAATGTGATCAAAATGTATTTCACTGTTATAGATTAAAATTCTTTCAAAACACACTGAAGCTACTGCACTGCACTACTGTAAATTTCTACAGCTCGCCTGTTACATTTTACGATTAAATTATTCGTACACTCACAAATGTTTAATACATTTAGTAATTTCGTACACTCCTAACTCTTTATATTTTATTAAGTACTTGAAAATAATTTAAAGCCCAGTCTCAAGAATGACAGAATTAATTTAACAAATTTAACACGAACATCATGGAAAAAATTACTTGAGAAAAATATTCATATAGTTAAAACATAAGAAAATAATGACAATAATCGTCAGGAGTATGTCTTTTCATCTTGATAACTACCATCAAACTGTTTTTATACTTGTCGATCAAAATTAAACATGTTTGTGCTGGGATATTTTTAATTTTTTAATAGCTACATGATCTAATTCTTGACTTTTTTTCGAACCTAAAAGCTGTATTCAAATTTTCAACTTTCGCAATAAATTTTGAAGGGGATTCAAGTTAGGAATTATCAAAGCTTATGGGAAAACTTTAATTTTATTTCTTTCGAGCCATGTCATTGGAATTCAAACCGCCAGCCGAGCTAAAAAATTTACTTCGATAACCTAAGGGTTCCATTCAGTTTCTTGATGCAGTCATTAGATTTCATAACTCTTTGGATCGCAGTTAAACAACCAGTATCACTTGAGCTGAAAAAAATAATGCATCAAGCTGCCACTGCCATAGTGTATCATTATTTAATTATCGCCAAATAACTAAATTTTTATTTCATCATTCGATAGTACGAGTTCCCAAAAGCAATTTTTTTTCCAATGGTGTTGGGGTGAAATTTACGCGTGCAGAAAGATGATGTGGCTTGGGAAGAGACGTCCATCGCCGTCTATGTTCATATTAACCATTTCTATTTA
Source organism: Trinorchestia longiramus (assembly GCA_006783055.1). Taxonomy (NCBI): domain Eukaryota; kingdom Metazoa; phylum Arthropoda; class Malacostraca; order Amphipoda; family Talitridae; genus Trinorchestia; species Trinorchestia longiramus. Next base: position 483,444 of record VCRD01000032.1, on the reverse strand, counting down.
AACAACGTTGAATTGTACGAGTATGTACATACGCTGATACCCTGCTTTTCCACGCACTTTATGATGTATTTCAACACAGCTTTTGGGTTCATATAAACCTTACGGCTTGGTCTGCAAGAAACTCTTGGAAACAATTTCGACGGTCTTCCTCGCCCAAGCCAACTCACTGCCATACCAAAATCTTTAAAATTCCTGAAGACATTTTACAGTAGATTTAAAGATAGCTAGGTGTTTTGAAATAGTTCGCTAACTATTGCCGAACTTTTTACAGTCAACAATCTTTTACGTCAAAGCAACGCTGAGTTTTTTGTCTTAGCTATCCTGCTGTCAAAATCAGAATGACAAAGATCATGCTCATTGCACCACGTTATGTACGTCACTAGAAACTTCTGTAATATTTTGGTAAATAAATGTTCTGAAACGTTTTGAACATAAAAAAATGATAATTCCTTATTATAACATGAATCGAAACCTTTCCAATGGAAATTTTTTATTGCACGAATATTTTTATTGATTCATTTTTCTCAGAATATTCTTGCTAAATTAAATTTTTCGCTCTGAAAACTTACTTACTTAGCCCTCTTCTGACCTCAGGTGATCCATAGGGCAGCAATGAATCTCCGCCATTCAGCCCTTCTGGGTGCCATGGCTTCCAGCTCTGAATTCGCTTTCAAAACCGGGCTTTAAATTCCTTTTCGTGTACGTAATAACATATAAAAAATTTGGTATCGTGCAACCATTAAATATCAAAAAATAATTAAAAGTATTGAACATTGGTGGGTGGACGAATAATTTTGTTGGCAACTGTATTTCAATTCTCAATTACACAAATTATTTCTGTCTCGGTGAATGAATTTTAAAATCCAGTCTCCATATTTCCTCAACGTCGTAATGAAAACTTTCTTGTGTCTCAGATTTGAGATACGTTGATGAAGTGCTTGTTTGTTTTGGCTTTTATATTGCAAAATCTGTTTGTAGAGTTGAGAATGTAATTTTTTTAGATAGATTGAGATCGTCTGAAACTTAATTTCTTAATATGGAATTGGGTTACCTATATCCAAAGTTCTTTGTTAATTTTAGTGGAAAAGAAATTCTTCCCTGAATGAAAATCTTGGGGAAGAGAACTGCTATTTTTTATATTTAGAATCTTTAATATAAAATAGTGACAAAAACCTTGGAAAACGCCCTCCTTGGTCTCCGCCAGAGCTCGTTCGCCCCCTCATGCATGACTACATGTGTTCGCTATTTTTCTTCACTTGTGTCAACTTTTTACAGTTCAATCGAGAACGCCTGACATGCACTTCCTGGTTCACTGACGGACGATTGCCATTCAAAGAATTTCATAACATGAATACGAAATTCTTTATTCTTTTGTAACTACCAATACGGAAAATTTTATTTTTCCCAAGTAAAATTAGTTACAATTAGAGGTGCTCCTTGAAAGCATGTAACTTATGTTGCAGACTCTAAATGTACGGCCGTCTTGGTGTCAGACACAAAGAAAACAATGACTTTGTTTTATACTCGTACATACACTAAGTTTTAGTGATATTTTTGTATATACACCTACACACTAAATGAAAGTTTATTTTATTTTCATCTTCAATAACGTAAGACCTTACATTCATTACCCCAAGTTAACTATGTTCTCTGCTACCTTTTTTAAACAAAGAAAATTCTCATTTGTATTGATGCTTTGTTATTTGGAAACTGCCCTCATTTCGTTTTTACTGGACTGCTCTATTTTGTAGCTACTGAAATGTAAATGAAAAATACAACTTTTTGATCTCATACTACAGGAATATAGAGGAATATACATCGATGGTGTGTATTCTAGCTATTTTCTTCATAAGACACTATGGGTCTCAACTTGAATAATTTGTGATTGATTTCATTACTCAAACATACAGAATGGTCAGATTGGGAAGACATTGACGAGCGCGTTACCGATGTACCCGCACTGTATGTATGAAGCTACATTTCGAGTCTTCATCGTAAAAATTATTTCAATTTACTTCACATGGGGGATAAATCCAGCAATGAAACTTTTTTTGATATAATTAACAGGAAATGTATGGAGCAGTAAATACTGATGTATAATATCGATGTGCCAGTACAAATATAACAAAAGAAAGGCTTGAAATAGTACAACTCATAGATTGACAATTCATAGAAATTATCTAACTGTTAGTATATAGGAACAGTATGATACGGCACGTTGGGGCACTTATAAATGCCAAAACCTAGATGCTTTTGTGGACAGTTCCAGCACAAGTGGGTAAGACTTCGACGCCGGTCAGACGCTGCACTGAGCGTGGGAGGAGCGGGTAGAGATTACGCCCTCTGTAGCAGCTACGCCTCGCTCCCAGCACGCCGCTCACATCTCACACAATGACGAGGGAACCATGCACCCCAATGATTATTACCTAATGATAGTTTTACAGCTGCATTGCTATCTCATGCTGAAATTATTTCATAGAATTTAAAGTTCTTCAAACGAGTTTTTTCCTAAAATGATGATTAGTGAATTAAACTTCTTTGAAGCGTAGCTTAGACACAGTAGGTCACGTAAAAGTTCTTAAGTTAAACCTCCTATTGAGGTGCTGTTTTTTAGAGGCTGACTCGGCAAATTGTTTATGAAGTTAACCTTGCGTCTTTTCAACGTGTTAGTTGTTTTCGTAATCGCACGCACTTGTTCCCCTCGTGCTAGAATGTTGTGCGTGGCCGTGCGTGGCCGTGCGCGCAGACAGTTCCGTGAACTGGACCGTGATAAATTTGGAACTCCTTCGTGCATAGACTTCCAGTTGTAAGACGTAATCATTTTTGTAAATCAAACATGATGAAATATTTTCCATGGAGGTATTTATGGAAGCTTGTCTGTTACTGTAAACTAATAAATACTGAAAAGTATTTTGAAAATTTTTACCTCAGAGATTGGTATTAGCAAAACACTTCATGTATTGAAAGACTTGTTATTGGAAGAAATGGCACTTGAAAGAAGTCTTGCAATTCTATCAAAAAGGAAAAAATGGTTAAGCAAAAACACAAGCATCTGCGAAACTTAGACGCTCTCGTACAGGAAGCTACTGCATAAACTATCTCCCACACAAGTCGTCCCTTGAGTCTTCTTGTTCAGCACAAGCTTTTGACTGTGTTAATGACACTTCTCGAATCGTACGTTACAAAATTGGTTGTTTTTGAAAAAACAACTTAAAAAAAATTAATTTTTGAAAGAAAATTATTTGGTGTTTGCATAATGTTTCCTATTTCTCTCACTGCAGAAGTCCAGTACTGGCTTCGTTGTATTAAGAGCATATTTATTCAAGAACAAACGCACTTTAGTTTAGCTTTTTCTGTGTGTGCAGAAAATCATCGTTCTTGAATATATGATATAAAAACTCTCGTATTGACCAGTGCACTCTTTTTATCTAAGTTCCGATTTTCAAATAACAGGTAGTAGGAAAAACTATAATAAAAATCCAAAGAACCTGATGTGTTGATATGTTGCGAATATACAGCGTAACTTAGGATTACTCAGCGACCAGTTACATGTGATTCTGCAACGCTCGATTGAAGAAACTACGACATATTTGGCTTTCGTAATTGAAATATAGTTTTGGTTCACTAAGTAGGAATGGTCATTGCAACAATTAGGTAATATATTTGTCGGTTTTGTTACTTGGCATGCTTGGTTTTCCGAAACGAAGTGTTTGTCTGCGCAACACAAGGCATTCCAGTTATGTTGGTCATCATTGAGAAAGTTGTGCTATAAAACAGAGTTTGGTCAAGGATTAGCACTCTCATTTCCTTTGCAATTTCAAAGGTGTTTATGGAGAGGTTAAATAGATCTGTGAATGGAAATAGCTTGCGTCAGCTGATTCTATTTATGATTAAAGGCTACTTTTAGCTAAGGGAAACGTTACCTGAATTGAACAATCTATTTATTTACTCTTTTGATAGTATCTTACATACCCATTTTCGATTAAACATTCAAATTATAACGCATTTTATTCATCGTTCATCAGCTAATAGTTTTCAATAAAAATAAACTACTTATTGCTCATGAACTATTTGTTAATATTCTCTACGAGGTAGGAGTGAAATGAATGAAGCCACAAAGATTCAGCGTTACGAAATAATGCTTATATCAACCAAGAAATCCTGTTATTTTCATGTGGAATTTTTTGTGTTCATGATGATGTTTCTAACAAACCAGGATCTGAAAATATTGTTAGAAATATTTGAAAATATGCTTGTCTGTTTTAAAAACCTAGTAAATTATTTAACTCATAAACATTTCCAGTTCTAGACCTAATTACAAATTTATGTTAAGAAGTAATTAGACTCAGAAGAGTATGTATAAAGTATCCAAGCAACGGTTTTATATTTTTTCAAATTTTAACCAAGTATATTCATTTTTTATTCGTTTAATATATTTTAACCTTTGTTCTTATGTAAGATTTACCCATGAAATGGTCAAATGTTTTTATCAGGTCATAACTGACTGAATTACTGGTGTTAACCAGTTCAGCTCAGTTTCACTGATTATAAAATGACATTTGAAATTGCTGCTTGCGAACGATATATATTATCTAATGAACTCTAACTCCCTATTATATTTCGAATAAATGAAGATATATTGATATTTTCCCTTGAATTCATTTGAAAAATACCCCTGCTGCTTTTAGTCTCTCATGCGTCAGATGAATTCAATGAGCAGCAAAGCGTTGCTAAGTCCCTCTTGGAAGGTTACTTCATTTTTCGCATGATTGAAAGTGAGCAGTCGATCGCATGATTGATTGTGAACAGAAAGACTTCGAGCACTGCAGCGGGCCGTCAAATCAATTGCCCTTGATCCTGTACAATCATGGCGTTTCATTTATACCTCTTCTTCACAGTGAATAAAAGAATTGGGTTGAGGCTGAAGTATTCAAAGCTGCCAAGATATTTTCGCTCCTTCTTGTCGCTAGAAGGACGAAATGAGGTTTCTTTGTAGTGAAATATGTGGTGATTAAATGGGGGCCGCAACACTAAAAGAAATGGGTCTTGAGATGTATGAATAGTTTATTTGTAGGTCTTCTTTGGCAGTGTCACTAGCACTTAAAATTTCATTCGATAAAATCACAATGAATATGCACCATAAAAGTATCTAAGCAACTGTGGTTTTCAAAGATATTGGAGTGCCTGATGATCGCATCTACTCTTTTGCCCGTCCATGCGTTGCACAAGCGAAAATTGCACAACTCCAAAGATAAATTTACGTTGCATTGTTGGTGCTGTTCAAGCGTCTAAAAAAAGTAAACAATAACGACGCGAGATCGTGCTTACAAAATACATTTTGTAAAACGAGTGAAAGTGAGAGCTCGAACGATGTGTGATCCAATGCTTTCTTTTGAAATGAGCCACGTAGTCAGCCCTGCGAACTAAGATGTGCGATGTGACTTAATTGATGAACTCTATGCTGAATTCAATCGATGTGATAGTAATGGTGATTGTTATTGCTATGATAATGTTCTGATGGTAATGACAATGCTTTGTCCCCAAGACGCGTACTCACACCACTGGAGTCATCCCCAGCGATACAAGAATCTTGTCTAAAATATTTATAAAAAGTTATACATTTGCTGACTATTGTTCTTCCCGGCTTCACAATGAATTTTTGATGTACAATTACTTTTTGGGTACTTCTTAAGTGAATATTTCACCCATGCGATGATTAAAGCTGAAAATTTCTTTCAATGAAAGTTTGTTACACGTGGAAAATCATTGCATAACAAAGTGCCAATACATTTTTCTTCGGTGTTAACACTAGCAAACCTGTTGTTGAAGTACACTCTCAGATTTGTTCATCTTTTTTTGAACGTACGAAAACAAGTCAAAAAACTAATACAAACACACAGAACTGCATTAAAATTTAAAGTTGCACACTAAGCTATCTACTTTATTCCCAGGATTGTGTTCAAACGACACACAAATTTGTTGATGTTAAGGGAGCTCGAGTTGTCGCTATCTGGTGAGTTCACTAATTTTTATGGCTTTATTAATTATCACTAGACGTTAAGGTCAGTTTCCTAAAAGTTCCTCCTTTACTAATTGGCTTGGTAAGTTGTTTACGTATGCTACAATTATGACTCATTAAGTACCTATGAAACCAATTTATATCCAACTAGGAGTGAGTAGTGACCTAGTATTTTGATTGTCTCTCCATGTTTAGTATTGAAAGCTTCAACAATAGAACCATAATGACTGGGAACGACTTCAATTGTTCAATGACGACAAAGCGCCTTAGAAGACAAGGTCAGCCACTTACGGTGCATTTTTTAAAACTATTGTATTGATCATGAGTTTAAATAAATCGTGGAAATATAAGTACAGATAAACTAAGATTGATTAGGTCTCCAGCTGCCTTCCAAAGGAACTTTTAATTTCACCCCTACTAATGTTCTCATTAAATTGTAATGATGCACCTTAAACGCTGAACATGTTCTGTCCTAAACCATGTTTGGCATTAAGAATAAAATACGAATGTGATTCTATGTATATATATATATATATATATATATATATATATATATGTATATATATATATCGCCCTTGTAATCGATGAATGATTGACTGCGTGCAAGCAAAAATATCGAGTTTTATAAATCGAAAGTCAATTGGATGTTAACCATTTTGCATTGAAAATTTTAGCAAATCTTCAGCTTGTATGTTTGACGTAAGAAAAAATAGATAGTAAAGTTTTGCCATTTTACTGTGGTTTTCACTGGCTGGACTACAGTATGTGTTTTCTCCTTTCATTTTCTCGAACATTCTAGCGCTTCTCGATCATGTGCTAGACATGACTGCAGAAACTTTGTTTGCTGCATTATAATGTCAGTGCGGTAACGTTATCATAAATAATTCACATAGGTAGTAGATTAAAAAACTTCATCCCCAAACAGAATCACACGAATATTTCGATGAAATCAGCCTTTTTCATGCGCAAATGATCG